>JAIUJO010000098.1:1385000-1912576 GCA_023846275.1 Vanilla planifolia
GTCTATGTGCATGTGTAGGATTCAGTGTGAGTTTGTGTGAGCACACATGTATGCATCGGCATGTGTGTGCATGTTTGTGTGTATTCATGTGTGTGCATTGCATAGGTGTATGTGTGCATGTCCTGTGCGTATGTGATCATGTGTGTGTGATCAGGTTTGTGCTTGCTTGTGTGTTTGTGTGCATGTGTGGGTGTGCATGCATGCATGTGTATTAGTGTGTGCATGTGTTTGCATGAGTGTTTGCATGTGTGTGCACATATATGTGTGTGTGCATGTGCATCATGTGTGGATACAAGTGTATGAGTGTGAATCTATTTGTGTGTGTTTATATGTGTGTTCATGTTTTTGCATGTGAGTGTATGTTTGCATGCCTATGCATATTTGCGTGCGTGCAAGTCTACAAGCATTCGCATGCATGCACAAACATACATGAGTGCACGTATCTGTGTGTTTGCATTTGTGTGTATGTCTATGAATGTACGTATGTTCCTTTATTTGTGTGTGCATGTGATTGCTTGTTTGTATCAGTGCATGTGTGTGTATTTGTACCTATGCATGCATGTGTTTTTGTGCATTTGAGCATGTATGTCAACATGTTCATCTATGTGTATTCATGTGTATGTGAGTGCACATATGTGAGTGCATATGCTTTTTTATGTATGTGTGTGTGTGAGTGTGAGAGTGTGCTTGTGCATGTGTGTACATGTGCATGTATTTGTGTAAGCATGTGTGTGTGTACATATGAGCATGTGTATCCATCGATGCTCCTGTGTGTGTGCTTGTGCATGTGTGTGTGTACGTGCTTTTTTGCATATGTGCGTCTTTGATTTTGCTGTTATTACTATGCGTATTTGTGCATGCATGCGTGCATGTGTGTATGCTTGTGCTTGTTTGTGTCCTTGTGCATGTTCATGTGAGTGTGCGTGTGTGTGTGTGTATGTGCCACTCCGTGTAGGTAGATGTGCATGTGTGTGTCCATGTGTGTATATATGTGCATGTGTGTGCATGGGTACACTCATATGTGCATACTTGTTTACATATGTATGTGCCTTTGATCTTGTGTTCATTCCTATTTGTGTGAATGGTAGATGTATGTGCTCGGTTTTGTGTATGTGAATGAGCACATGTGTGTGTATGCATGTGTGAATTTGCATGCATGTTTGTGATTGTATTTGTGCATTTTCTTTTGGGTGTGTGTGTCCATGCCTATGTTGAGTGTGTATGTGCATGAATGTGTATGGGTGTGCATGCTTGTGTTTATGTGTGCATACATCCATGTGTGAGTGTCTATGTGTGTGCATGGATGTGTGCATATATGTGTGAATGTGCCTATGAGTTTGGGCGTGTGTGCTTGCATTTGTGTGTGTGTGCATGCTTGTATTTATGTGCACAAGCATGTGTATGGATTTATGTGAGTGTTTACGTTTGTGTGCATGTCATGTCTACACTCATGTGTATATGTGTACGTGTGTGTGTGTATGTTTAGGTGTATGTGCCTGTTTGTTCTTGTGTGTGTGCATGTATTTGTGTTTGTGCATGTGTGTGTACAACTTAGCACATGTGTATATTAACAATGCATGTGTGTGTATGTGTTCATGTGTGTGTGAGTGAGTATATGTGTGAGTGTGTGTGTGTATGTATCTATATGTGCATATTTTAATGTGTGTGTGTGCCTTTAGAAAGTGTGCATTGTTATGTACTTGTGTGTATGCATTTGTGTGTGCATTTGTATGCATTTGTACATATGTGTGCATGTGTGTGTGCGTGAGTGCATGCACATGTGTTTGTGTGTGTTTTGTGCATGTGTGTATACATATTTCTATGTTTGTGTGTGCCTATATGTTCATAGTTGTACATGTGTGCATGTGCTTCTGTGATTATGTGTGTATGTGTCTGACCATGTTTATGTGTTTTCTTGTGAGAATGTGTGCTACTAGCATGTGTGCACATATGTGTGGCTGTGCATGTGTTTTGGTGCACTTGCATATCTGTGTGCTTGTGTGAATGGTCATGTTTATGTGTGTGTGGACATATGCATGCATGTTTGTGTGTGTCTGTATGTTTGAAAATGTGTGTGCATGCATGGGTGTGTGCATTTGTGTCTATGTGTGCATGTGTTTGTGTGCATGCATCTTTGTGGTTATGTGTGTGTGCAACTTTATGTGTGTGTATGTGTGATTGTGTTAGTGTATGTGTGTGCATGTGTTTGTACTTTTGCATGCATGTGTGTTTGTGCATGTTTGTACTTGATATGTGTGTGTGTGTGCACAGGTGTGCACATATGTGCATATGTCTTTTGTGCATGAGTGTGCATGTGTGTGCATCTGTGTGTGTGTTCAGATTTATGTCAATGTGCAAGTATGTGCATAAGTGATTGCATATATGTACGTGTGTGTATGCAGTTGTGCATACATGTGTGTGTTGTATGTGTCTATGCATGTGCAAGTGCATTTGTGTATGAGTATGTATATTTGTAGATGTGTGCATGCATGTATTTGCATGCATATGTGTGTGTACATGTTTGTGAATTTACTTTTATTATTTTGTGCATTGACATGCATGTGCATGTGTGTGTGTGTGTGCGTTGGTGTATGTTTGTGAGTGTATGTACATTTGTTTGTGTGGGTCTGTGTGGGCATGTGTTATTATACATTCTTTTGAGCATGTTTGAGTACATGCTTCAATGTGTAGATACATGCATGCATGTGTATACACACACGTGTGAGTGTGGGTGTGTATCTTTTAATGCATATATGTGTCTATTTGTGAATAGGTGGGTTTGCAAGTATGTGCATATGCGTGTGTGCTATGTGAGCATTTTTGCATCTGTATGTGTGGCCATCTTTGTGACCATATGGATGCGTGTGTGTGTGTGTGTGTGCATGCTTATATGCATGTATATGTATTTGTGGGTGTGCATGTGTGTACATGTGTGTGTGTGTGCACGTGTGCACACATGCATGTATGTGCATCTATTTTCTTATAAGAATTTGTGTAGGTGTGCATGCATGTGCATATGCTTGTGTGTACACATATGTGTGTGCATTTGTATGTGCATGTGTGCACATGTCTGAGTGCATGTGTGCATATGTGTGTGTGTGTAGCATGAATGTGCTTTGATATTTGTGTATGTGTAGCTATGTGTATCTATGTGTGTGTGTGTGTGTGTGTGCATGTGTGCTTGTTTGCATATGAATGCTAGCATGTTTGTGTATGTGTGTGTTTGGATGCATCATGTGTGTGGATGCATCTATGTGTGTGTATGAATGTGTTTTTATTTGTGTGTAAGCATGCACATGTGATCTTATGCATTTTTTGCACGTATACATGCACTTGTGCATGTGTATATGTGTGTGTTTATGCTTGTGTCTTTGTGTGAATGTGTGCATGTGTGTCTGTATATGTGCATGTGCATATGTATCTGTGTACATGTGTATGTGTGGGTGTGTCTATGCATGCATGGGTGTTTGTACATGCTTGTGCATGTGTATGTGTATGCACTTGTGTGTGTGTGTGTGTATTTGCATGTTTGCATGTGTGAGTGTGCATGTATTTTTGTGCATACATTTATGTGCATTTCAATTTGTGTATGTGCATGTTTATGAACCTATGTTTGTGTGTGTGCCTATGCCTATGCATTTGCATGAGTGTGCTTGTGTGTGCATGTGTATATGTGTGTGCATGTGTGTATATGTTTATGTGAGTGTGTGTATGTTTGTGCATATGTGTTCTTAAGTGTGCATCTATGTGGATCAATACATTTGTGGGTGCAAGCATGAGTTTGCATACATGTCTGTTTGCCTAGGTAGTGTGTGTGTGTGTGTGTCCATGTGCATGTGCATGTGTGTACGATTGTGTGCATTTCCTTGTGTGTGAACATATGCATGTATGATTGTGTGTGTTTCCTCATGTGTGTGTATACGTGTGTGCATTTGTTTGTGTGTATATATGTATGTGTGCATGCATGGGGCATATGTTTATATGTGTGTGTACTATGTGTGCTTATGTTTTGTGTATCATGATGCATGTGTGTGTGTAGTATACGTGTGCGTGTGCATGTGTGTGTTTGTGCATGTATGCATGCATGTATGAATTTATGTGCATGTGTGAGCGTGTATGTGCGTGTTTGTGCATTATGTGTGTATGTGTATGAATTTGGTTAGTTGTGTGGCTATGTGTGCGTGTATGTGTGAGTGCACATTCATGTATGTACGCATGTTTGAGTGTGCATGTTCTCTTGCATGTGTGCATGTGTGAGTGCTTCTGTGTTCCTATGTGTTGCTTTGTAAGTGTGTGTGTTGTTGTGTGGGAGTTCTTGTGTGTGCGTGTGTGCATAAGTGTGTGGTTATGCATGTGCATGTCTGCACATGTATACATGTGTCTACGTACATTTGCATGTATGCATGTGTGGGTTTTTGTGTGTGTGTTCGTATGCACAAGCATTTGTCTAGGGTATGTGTGTGAGTTTGTATGTGTGTGTGTGTGTTCGTGTGTGCATATGATTGCATGCATTTATGTGTGTTTGTAGACATGTGTGTGTGTGTATGTGTGTTTGCATGTGTTCATTTATGTGAGTGTTTTTGTGTTTGTATGCTTGCATGAGGGTATGTATGTGTGAGTACATCCATCTATGTGTGAGTATGTGTATGCTTGTGTGCATGTGCATGTATCTGATTATGCATATGTGTGTGCATGCCTGCATGCTAGTGTGTGTGCTTTTATGTTTGTGTATGTGAGTGTACGTGTGTGTGTGCCCATGTGTGTGTGTACTTATGTGTTTGCACATGTGTGTGTGCACATGTGTGTGACTATGTTTGTGCATGTTTTTGCATTTGTGTGCATGTGTGAGTTTTTGTGTGCTCCTTTATGTGTGAGAGTGTGTTGATGCATGTGTGTGTGGTTTTGTGAGTGTGTGTGTTGCTATGAATATGCATTTGTGTATACTTGTTTATGTGTATGTGTATGGGTTCATGTGCATGTGTGTGTTCATGTGTGCATATGCATGTACGTGATTGTGTTTGAGCATGTGTACACAATTGTGTTTATACGTGTGTGCTTGTGTGTGTGTGTGTGCATGTGTGTGCACATTATTGTGTGCATATGTATACACTTTTTAGTGTGTTGTGCATGTATAGAAGTGTATGTGTGCATGTGCATATGTTTGCGAGTCTGTGTGCATATGTGTGTGCATGTGTGTGTTTGTGAGAATGTGTGTGTGTTTGTGAGTATGTGTGTATGTTTGTGAGTATGTGTGTATGTGTGTGTGTGTGTGTGTATGTGTGTGCATCTCCATGTATGTGTGCATAAATATGAGTTTTTATGCTCATGAGTGCATGTGTGTGTGCATGTGTTCATGGGTGCATGTGTGGGTGCATATTTGTGTTCATATGTGGGTACATGTGTTTGTGTTTATGTGCATGCATGTGTGTGTGTATGCATGTACATGTGGGTGTATGCGTGTATGCGCCTGTAATTGTGTATGTAGGTGCATTCATGGGTGCTTATGTGAGTTTCTTTATGTGTAAGCATTCTTGTGTGTGTACTTTTGCATGTGCATGCACGTGTGTGTATACATGTGTGCACATAGAAGTTCATGTGTATGTGTGTGTGTGTATGTGTGTGCTCGTATGCATATCTATATGCTTGCATTTGTTTGTATGTGTGCTTGTATGTGCATGTGCATGTGCATTCTTGTATGTGCGTGGTGTTGATGTGCATATGTGTATGTGGTTATGCTTTTGCAAGTTTGTACATGTGTGTGTGTGGGTGTTTATGTGCTTGTCATTTGTGCATGCATTTATATGTGTTTTTGTGAGTGCATGTGGGAGTGCATGTGTGTGGAGGCATGAGTGTGTTGGTGTTTGTGTGCATGTGAGTTAACGCAAGCATGTGTGTGTGTGTGCTCTCTCATATATATATGTGTATTGGTGAGTGCACAAGTGCATGTATTTGCTTATGTGTGTGGTTGTGTGCATGTGCATGTGTGCATGCATGCATACATGCTTGTGTGTGTGCGCATGTGGGTGTGTCGAAGAACACACATATGTGAGTGTAAGAGTGGGTTCATTTGTGTGTTGGTGGATGTGCTTGTGCGTGTGCACAAGTGTGTGTGCATGTGCATGTGCATATGCATGCATATGTCTACATATGTGCATCCACATGTGTGCATGCATGTATTCACACATACATGCATCCATGTTTCTATATTTTCTTATGCATGTGTGTGTGTGCTTGCATGTATACATGTGTATGTGCATGTGCTTGTAAACACATATGTGTTTGTGTGTTAACATGTTTTATGCATGGGCATGTGCATGTTGATGTTCGTGAGTTTGCACATGTGTGCATGCACAAGTGTGTGTATGTGTGTGTGTGTTTGCATGTGAATAGGTTTGAGTATGTGTGCATGTGCATCCATGTGTGTGTGTTTGTTTATGCATGTGTGCAAGTGCAAGTGTGTGTGTGTGTATTAATGCATTAGTGTGAAAGTGTGTGTGTGTGTGTGCTTGTATGTTTGTGAATATGTGCATGTATGCATTTATGCATGTGTTTGTGTTTTTACATGCATATGTGTGCTTATATGTATTTGTTTGCATTAGTGCGTGAGCATGCTTGGTTATGGATGTGTGTATGCATGAATGTGTTTGTGTGCATGAGCATGTGCATGTGCGTGTGTTTGCGTGCCTACATGTTTGTGTGTGAGTACTTTTATGACTATGTGTATAAGAGTGCTTGTGGGTATTTATGTGTTTGTATGTGTGCATGTGTCTATGTGTGAGAGTGAATGTATGTGTGTGTTCATGTGGTGCATTTGCACGTATGTGTGTGTGTGTGCATGTGTGTGTCTATGTGCATGTGTTTGTTGGCATGTATGCATTTGCATTTGTATGCCTGTGTGCATTTGTCTGTATGTGTGTACGTGTGCACATGTATGACCTTCTTCACTTTGACCACTTTTGTTCAAAGATGTGTTTTAACTTTATTAGAAAAACCTTATGCATTTATTTTTAGAATTCATTGATTTGAAAATTTGGGAAACTGTTGAAAATACAATTGAGTTTTTTACTAAGCCTGTTGGTAGAGAAAAGTGAGAAAACTATTAAGAGAACTCACTCCTAAGAAGAAACACAAAACTCAAAAAAATTCTTGGACTATGAATATTTTGTGTTCTCATTTAGGTACCCAAATGTAATCAAATCATGAACTTGAAAGTCGCAAATGAGAATCGGTCTAAACTTGAAGTTGCTTATAAAGGTAGTTCTAAAGTTAAGTAGAGTAAAATGAACATGCTTGTTCAAGAGAATGAATTCTTTTAGATGAATATGAATGAAAGTATTAAAACTATTTTTATAAGATTTAAAAATATTATTAATATGTTGTCAAACATTGCCAAGGAGTTTTTTATCGGTGAACAAGTGAGGAAGATCTTTGTGTTCTACCTTAATAACATGATCCATTAGTGATGATGTTGAAAACAACATAAAATATTTTGATTAAGACTTTAGATAAGTTATTGGATGAGCTTTTAACAATTGAAGTTGAGCGTATAAGAGAAGGGATGAAGTACTTGTGGTCAAAAAGGAAAGGAAACAGAAGGAAAACATTGATAGCCATTATAGTCAATTATTCTACAAACTTAGATTTCTCCATCCCAAGTGAGGTAACTTCGATTTGAAAAGCTTTATCTAGATTATATAATAAAAAATATAGATAAACGAGTTGATGATAAATCTTCTTGACTTATATGGATTAGAAATAATAATTAAATTAATGATCAAGTTAAGACATATGGATCCAAGAAGGTTTGGGTCCCAAAAATAAATGTTTGATTTTTTTTATAGGCATGTTCCTTCAAGTTAAAACAAATGTTTGATTTTCTCTTGGTGACAACTCAAAGAAGAAAGTGATTAGAATTAGAGCTATGACCAATTCACACACTTCTATAAGAAAGGTCCTCTTTGTACAAGATTTAATATATAATCTTCTTAATATTAGTTTATTATGTGATTCAAATTTTAACATTTTATTTAATAAAAAGAAATGCATTATTAGTAAATATTATCTTCCACTTATCATTAGATATAGAAAAGATAAAACATGCATTTTATTTTTGTCCATCATTAAAGATAGTAGTCTAGAATATCTTACATCACATGATAATAATTCTACTTTATGTATAGAAGATTTTATCACTTAAGAAAGTCTTTTTTTAAAGATCTTTTAAATTTAAACCTAATTAGTGGTTTGCAAAACCTTAGTTGGTCAAGTGATAAATTATATATTTTATGTCAATTAGGAAAGCAAACCAAAGTGAGTTTTAAACCACCTAAAAAACTTACTACTAAGAAAGTATTAGAATTTTTTCATTTAGATCTAGATGATCCTATTCATTTTGAGAGGTTAGGTAAAAGCAAATATGGGTTTATAATTGTAGATGACTTCATTAGGTTTATATGGGTTCTTTTTGTTAAAAATAAAAATAAAGTTTTTGAAATATTTATAAGATTGATTGCTATGACTAAAATAGAGCATAATCTTAGGTTCGTCTTTGCTAGAAGTGATAATGACGAAGAAATCAAGAATAAATTGTTTGATGATTTTTATAAAAAAATAGATTTGCATGCATTTTCTTCACCTATGACCCCTCAACAAAATGGTGTAATTAAGAGAGTTTAGAACCTTAATAAATGCGATAAGATGTATGCTTAATGAGTATAGTATTTTAGAGTATTTTTAAGCTGAGGTAGTTAATATTATCTATTATGTTTTGAATAGAATAATATGTAGACCTTGTTAGAAATTTTTTTCTTTTGCATTACTTTATAATAAGAAACCTAATATATCCCATTTCATGTGTTTGGGTGCAAATGTCATTTTAAATAATAGAAAAATGCATTTAAATAAGCTCAATGCTAAGTTTAATTAAGAGAACTTTTAAGATACTCACTTGTACAATATTTAGCAAATATAATAAGAGAATATTAGTTGTGGAAGAAATAATCAATGTTAAATTTGATAAATCTCTTTTTAAAGCTTCCAGTAATCATCATCAAGATGATCAACTTGAAGAGTTATAAGATTTAAGTCATAAAGATGAAAACTTAGAGAATGTAGTTGAAGTTAATGAAATGAAAAAAAGAGGAGATCAATTTCAGAAGAAATTAAGGAATTCTAAAGATCATTATTCTGATTTGAACCAAATTTTATCGAAACTACTTTTGAAGATGAGACCTAGAAAATTGTAATGAATAAAGAGTTGATGTAATTTTAGAGAAATAAATTTATGGATCTTATACCTAAGCCAAATGATAAAATAATCATTGGAACAAAATGGATGTTAAATAATAAGCCACATAGAATTGCCAAAGTTATTAAGAATAAAGCTAAATCAATAACCAAAGGTTATTATCAAGTTAAAAGAGCATATATCGATGATACATTTGCTTTTACAGTTAGACTTAAGGGAAATAAGGTTTTACATACTTATGTGTACCTCAAAAGATTTAGATTATACTTAATAGATATTAAAAATATATTTTTAAATAGATATATAAATGAAGATGGGTATGTTGAACAACCCTTAGATGTATGATACATGATAATTTAATTCATATGTACAAACTTAAGAAGGCACTTTATGATTTGAAGCAAGCTGTAAGAGCTTAGTAGTAAAGATTGTGCATTTTGCTTACAACAAATTATTTTCATAGAGGTAAGCAAGATAATATTTTATTTATTTAAAATTTAGTTTAAAGTAAATTAATTTGTCAAGTTTATGTGGATGATAATCTTTAGAGCTTCTAATAAAGAGATGTGTGTAAGGTTTACTAATTTAATAAAAAATAAATTTAAAATGAGTATGATAGAGGACTTAACCTTCTGCTTAGGAATTTAATTTAAGAAAAAGAGTGAAGGAATTTTTATTTCTCAAATTATTTGATGAATTTTCTAAACAAACTTGATTATGAAAACTTGTAGTAAAGGAAGAATCTTATTACTTCAAGTTCAAAAGCTTGTTGACACAAAATAGTTTAGAAGAATGATTAGATCATTATTATATCTTATTGTAAGTATGCCTAGCATTATATTTAGTGTAAGGTTGTATGTGAGATTTTAGGCTAGTCCTAAGAAATCACACTTATAAATTATCATATATATTTTTAAATATCTTATAAGTACTAAAGCTCTAGGATTAGGATGCCATAAATGCTAGTTTGGATTTGATATCCTACTTATATGCTAACTTTGTTGGTAGTAAGATTGATAGAAAGAGTACCTCTAATATGTGCTAATTGAATGTTCACAAATTTCTTAGGCTAGTAGGAAATAAAATTATGTGAAACTATCTATAATAGAGGTCGAGTACATTACTGTAGGTAGTTGTGTTGCTCTTGTTCAATGGATTAAATAGGAACTTTTAGATTATGGCTTTGAATTTACATAAAGTCTAATCTTTTATGATGATTTAAGTGTAATTTATTTAACTATAGATTCTATTCAACTCTCAAGAATAAAACTTTTAGAGTTATAACATCACTTTGTTATAGAGTTTGTGCAAGAGAAAGTAATTCAATTGTTATTTATTCCATATTTTATCCAATTAGTTGACATTTTTAATAAGCCATTAGCTACTTAAGCCTTTCATAGACTTAGATTGATCTTAGGTGTAATTATCTCCTTTGAATGATTATAAAAAGGGGAAAAAACTTAATCCCATAATTTAAGGAGAGTATAGGCTATCAAATAGGGTAAGCTAAAATGTTGAGTATGATATTACTTGGTTTATTCATTATATTACATTATCTTGATTATTACATGTTTAATTGTGGGTGTGTGTGTCCTTGCATGTTTGTGAGCATGTGTGTCTTAGCATGCACACATGTGTTTGTGCATGCATATATGTGGTCATGTTTGTGTGTCCTTTGCATGCACATCTATGAATGTGAGTAGGTATGGGTATGAGTGTGTGAGTGTTTTTATGTGCATGTGTGTGTGTGTGTGCACTCACACACGTGTGTATGCATTTTTCAAAGTGCTTGTGTGTGTTTAGGTGTTTGTGCCTATGTATGTGCAAGTGTGTATCTATGTGTGTATGTGTGTTGGTGCATGTGTTTTGGTGTATGTGCATGTGAGTATATTTGTATGTTTATGTCATGTGTGCATGTGTCGGTTTGTGTGAGTGTGTAGGAGAGAGAGAGCGTGTGTTTGTGAGTGTGTATGCAAATGCATAGTGTGTGTGTGTTTGTGCATGCATAAGTGCATATATATGTGAATGAGCAGATGTGCCTATAGGCACATGTGTGAGCATATGGGTGAGCTTGCTCATTTGTGTGCGTGTGCATGTGTTTTATTGTGTATATGTTCATGTGTGTGTGTCTGTGTGCATGTGTTTGCTTGCATGTGTGTGTGCTCCACACATGTGGGTGTATACATTTGGTTGTTTGTGCACTCGTATGAGTGTTAGTGCATGTGAATGTGCATCTATGCATCAATGTGCATGTGTGTACGTGTGTGTGCGTGTATGTCAACATGTGTGTTTGTGTGCATTAAATTGAGCATGTATGCAAGCTTGTGCATGTGTGTGTACGTTTGTTTTGATATGTGCATGTGTTCATGAGTTTCTACTTGGGAGTGCCTGTGTGTGTGTGCTTGTGTGTGTGCGTGTGTGTGTGTGTGTGTGTGCACATGCATGCATTTGTGTTGGTGTGCATTTGTGTGTGTGTTTCCATGCACACATGTGTGAATGTCTATCTATGTTTGACATGTGTGCATGCATATATGTGTATATGCATGTTTGTGTGTGCATGTGTGGTTGTGCATGAGTGTTGCAAGCATGTGTGTGTGTGTGTGTGCGTTCGTGCGTGTATGCAAGTGTGAGCTTATGCATCTATGTTTATTGTGGTAGGCATGTATATGTGTGCATTTTTATGTCTATGCATGTCTATGGGAGTCATTTGTTGCATGTGCATTGACGTGTGTGCATGTGGGTGTGCATGTGCATGAGCACAAGTGTGTGTACATGTGCATGCATGTGTGTGTGCATGTATGTGTGCATGTGCGTGTACATGTGTGTGGACATTCATGCTTGCATGTGTAGTGATGTGTGCATGTCTATGTGCATGTGTGCACATGTTGTGTATGCATGTGTATGTGCATGTGTGTGTGTGTATTCTTATGTATATGCATGTGTTTGTGTGTGTGCATGTGCTTGAGTGTGTGCATATGCATGTGTACATAAGCATGTGTGCATTCACATTCATGTTTGTCTATGTGTATGTTTGTATGAATCTTTGTGTTTGTGCTTGTGTGTGTGTGCACACAAGTTGTTTTATGTATGTGTGTGGTTTTGCATTTGTGTGTATATGTGAGTGTCTGCATGTCTTATTATCTATGCATGTTTGTGGGTCCAAGTATATATATGTGCGTGTGTGTATGTTTTGCATTTGCACATGTGAACAAGCATTCACATTTGTGTTTTTTCGTGTGTGTGCATGTGTATGTGTTTGTCATGTATGTGTTTCTGTGCGTGCATATGTGTGTGGGTGTGTGCGTTTACGTGTATGTTTATGTGTGTGTATGTGTGTGTGCATATGCAAATGTGCATGTGTGTGTTTGTGTGTGCTATTGATGTGAGAGTGCACATGCATGTAAAAGTATGTTTGCATGTATGATTGTGCACTTACAAGTAAATGTGTGTATGTTTATGCTTGTGTGTGCAGATGCATCTGTGTGCATGTGCATGTGTTTGAACATTTGCATATGTGTGCATCGTTATGTGCACATGTGTGTGTGTGCATGGGTGCATTTGTGCATGTCTACTTGTGTGTGTGCCTACATATTCATATGTGTATGGAAGCATGTGGGTGTGCATGCTTGGATGTAGGTGTTGTGTGTATGCACCTATGTGGGTGCATGTGAGTGCAAACAAGCATATGTGTGTGTGACCATGTTCCTATGTGCATGTGCATGTATTTATGTACATGTGTGTACATGGTCATGTGTGTGTACATGTGCATGTGCATTTGAGTACATGTGTACATGCATGCTTGTGTGTGTGTGCATGCAAAAGTGTGCATGTTTGAGTGAGTGTGTGTTTTTGTGTGAGTCATTGAGTTTGTGTTTTTGCACTTTGTTGTGTATGTGCATTTGCATCAATTGGTGTGGGTCTATGCACATTTGTGTGTATGTATGTGTGAGCATGTGTGTTATATATATACATGTGCATGTGTATGTCTATGTATATGCATCATAATATGTCAATTTGTGTGTGTATGAGTGTGTTCTTTTGTTTACATTTATGTTTTTTGTGTGCGTGCATGTGGGTGTGTGTGCATGCGCACATGCATGTGAGTATTTGTGAGTGTGGACATGATTGTGTGTGCATGAGTTTGTGTGCCTGTGTACATGTTTGTGCTTGTGTAGGTGTGTGTGCATGTGTCTATACGTGTGCATGAGATTAGGTGCATGCATATGTGTGTGTGTCTGTGTTGGTGCATATGCATGATATGTGAGTTCATGTGTGTGTGTGCACATGTATGTGCATGCAGATGTCCATATATGTGTGTGTATATAAGTGTATGCCACATTTGTGCCATTGTGACTTTGTGTATCTGTGCATGCGAGCACTCACATGTATTTGTTTGTGCATGTGTGAATGGGTATGCTTGTATATATGAGTGTATATATGGGTGTGCATGTGCATTTGTGTGCCTCTATGTGCACCTATGTGTTTTCACATGCTTTTAGGGCAAGTGTGTGCATATCTATGTGTGTGTTTTTGAGTGCCAATGTGTGTGTGTCTTTTTGTATATTTGCACTTGTGTGAGCATGCAAGAACTCTTATGTATGTGTGTGTGTGTATATGAGTAAGTATGTATGTAAGTGTCTGTGTGTATGTGCATTAGTGTGTACATGTTGCATTTGTGCAAGTATTTCTATGCATATGCCTCTATTTGTGTGCATGTGTAAATATATGTATGAATGCATGTTTATGTATGTATATGTGCCTCCATGTGTGTATATGTGTGTGTGCATGTGTGTGTGTATGCGTGTGTAGTTGAGTAAGTGTTTGTGCTTATCATTAATGTGTGTATGTGGGTGCACATGCATGTGTATGTGAATGTGTGTGTAGGAGCCTTTTGGTGTTCGTGTCCATATGTGTGTGCATGTGTGGGTGTGCTTGGGTCTACATATGTTTGTGTGTGTGTTGGTATTTTTACATGTGCATGCATGTATGTGTGTATTTCTATGTGTGTACTTGTTTGTTTGTGTTTATATTTGTGTTTACACATTGGTGTGTGTGTGTGTATAGGTGTGTGCATGTGCATGCATGTGTGTGTGCATGTGTATGTGTATGTGTTTGTGTGGGCATGTTTATGCACCTTGTCTATGTGTGCCTTTGTGCATGTGTGCAGGTATTTGTTCTTGTGTGGACATGTGTGCATATGCATGTGCATGCATGTGTGTAAGTGTGAGTGTGTGTGCAAGCATATGGATTGTGTTTGTGTGCATATGTGTTCTTATGTGCACATGTGTGTGCATATAGGTATGCATGTATGTGTGTGTGCACCTATTATATGGGTGCATTTGTTCATGTGTGCATGTGTGAATACATGCTCTAGTGTGTATGTGTGTGTTTATGTGCTCATACGTGTATGCATGAGCTTGCACATGTGCATATGCATGTCTGCAAGCATGCATGTGTGTCCATTTTAGTGTGTGTGTGTGTATACATATATTTTCTTGTGTATGTGCATCTCCATGCATGTGTTTGTGTGTGTGAGTGCATGTCAGCATATGCGTCTGTACATCAGTATGTGTGTATGTGCATGCTTTTGTGTACATATGTGATTATGCTTGTGTGTATGTGTGTAGGCATATATGTGTGGGTGCATGTGTGCATGTGTGTGCATTTGCGTGTGGGTGCATCTGCATGTGCATTTGTGTGCATCAATGAGCATGTGTATATATATGTGTGTGTGCACACGTGTTTGTGTGTGTGTAATTATATTGATTCTTGTGTGTGTTCATTTAGGGACATGTGTTTGTTAGTATGTTTGTGCATGTGTGTGTAGATGCATTTTAAATTAAATGTGTATATGTGTGCAAGTGTTTTCATTTGTGTATGCACACACGTGTGTTTGAGCATGTGTGCATGCATGTGTTTATGTGTGTGAGAACATGCATGCCTTTTTGTGTGCTATACATGTGTGTATATGGGTGTTTGTGCTTGTGTTCTTACATGTGTATGTCTATGCATATGGGTGGGTTCATATATATGTGCATGGTTTTCTGTGTGTCCATGTGTGTATTTGTACTTTTGCATGTGTGACATATCCATGTTCTTATACATGGGTATTTGTGTGCATGCTTATGGGCATATATGTTTGTGGATGAGTATGTGTGTGTGTATGCATACTACTATGCATGTGTGAGTTCCTGAGTGTGTGCGTGTGTTTAGTATGTATGCATCTGTATGTGAGCTCATGTGCATGCATGTGTTTTTCATGTGTGTGTTCCTATGTTTATACATGTGTGCACTTGTGTGTGTGTGTTGTGTATGTGCATGAATGTGCATGCGTGTGAATGTGTCTACATGGCTACACATATGCAAGTATATATATAAATGTGTGTGAGTGTGTTTGTGCATGTGTGTGCGAGTATTTGTTAAAGTGTGCCGTTGTGCATGTGCACAAGGATGTGTCTGTGTGTATGTCAGTGTGTAATTGCATGCATGCATGTATGTGTATGCATGCATAAATGCATATGTGTATGTATAAGCATATTTGTGTGACTGTGCATGTGTCTGTACATGTGTTTGTGTGTGCATGTATGTATTTTTACTTTTGTTTGATTATGCATCTGCATTTGTGTGTGCATGTGCATGTGTGTTTGTGTATGCGTATGAGCATATCATGTGTCTATGCATTTGTTTATGTATTTATATGTATGTTTGTGTGTGTGCATGTGCCTGTGTTTTTGTACATGTGTGTAATGGTGTGTATATGTGTATGTGTGTGGGGGTGTGTATGTACTTTCAAGGATGTGTACAAACATTCATGCATGTACACTTGCATGCATGCATGTGTGTGTGTGGGTTGGTATTTGTGTATCTGTGTGTGCATATATGCATCTATGTGTGTATATGTGTGTTCATTGGTAATGCATATGCACTAAGTTAGCATGTATGTGTTGGATTATGTGCATGTATGTGGGAGTGTGCATCTTTGTGAGCATGTTCATACACTTATGTGCGTGTGTGCGCTTGCATGTTTGTGTGTATATGTGCATATATGCATATGTGAGCCTATTGTGTGTCTGTGATGCTTATATTTCTTTATGTGTATGTGTGTGTCATATGCAAATTGGTGTGTGTGTTTTCCTAAGCATATGTGTGTGTGGGTGAGGATATGTGTGTTGGTGTGGGTGTGTATTAGTGTGTGCATGTATGTGTGCACTTGTGTGTGTGTACACTATTGTGTGTCTAGATGCATGCATGCTTGTATATGTCTATGCATTCAGTGTGTGTGAGTGCATGCATTCTTGTGTGCATTTGTAGCTGTGTGCATCTGTGTGTCTGTTAGTATGTGTATGTAAGCATGCATTTGTGTGCTCACGTAGGTCCATGTGTGTTTGTGTTATTCATGTGCATGCATGCATTTGTGCATGAACATGGGTGTGTATGTGGATATGTGGACATGTTTGTGTACATGCACCTATGTGTATGCTTATGTTTGTATGCATGTGTGTGCGTGTTGGTGTATATGTGTATGAGTGTGTGTTTTTTAGTGTGTGTGTGTGTGTATGCATATGTGTTTCTGAGTGTATGAATGCACATGTGTGCATGTGCGTATATGTGTGGGTGCATGTGTATGTAGGCTTGTTCACATGCATTCATGTACATGCATGTCCATGCGTTTATTTGTGTGTGTATATGCATGTGTGTAGGTTTTTTAGGTGTAAGCATGTGCATCCATCTATATCTGCATGCATCTATTGGAGGTGTTGATGTGTGTCTATGTATGTATGTGTGTGTGCATGGATATATGCAGGTGTGTCTTGGTATATATGTGTGTAAGGGTGTGCAAAGGGGCGCATATGTGTATGCATGCATTCTTGTGTGATTGTGTATGTCTACTTTTGTGTGTGCATGTATGTGTGTGCATATGCCCTACATGTGTGTGCGCACGGATGTGCATGTATTTGTGTGTGCAAGTGTTTAAGTATGCATGCTTGTTTGTGTAAGAAAGTGCACATGTTAGTGTGCAAATGTTTGTGCATTTGTGTTCTTATGTGTGTGTGCATGTGAATATGCATGCATGTGTACAAACTTTTGTTTGTGCAAGTGTGTATGTGTGCATCTATGTATGCCTATATGTATGAATGTGCATGTGTGTATTTGCATATGCATATGCATGTGTATATGTGTGTGCAACTTTGTGCATGTTAATGTGTGTGTGAATGTGTTTTTGTGTGTGTAAGTGTGTGTATGTGTATATGTATTGTTGTATTTATGCTTGTATATAGCATGCACATGCCTATGGGGTTATGTGTGCATGTGCATGTATGTGGGTGCATGCATGTGCATGTGCATATATATATATATATATATAAATGTGTGTGTGTGTGTGTGTTTGTGTATGTTTATGCATTTGTGTGTGAAAGAGAGCATGTGTTTGTGTTCATGCACATATGTGAGTGTGTGTGAATATGAGTGTTGGTGTGTGTGTGTGGGCTTTTATATGTGTGTGTGTGTTTTGTGGATACTGGTGAATGTGTATTTGTGTGTGCATATGCATGTGTGTGTGTACATGAGTGGGTCATGCAGATCTAAAATTATGTGTGTGTGCATGCATGTGTATGCAATTTTGTGTGCATCTGTGTGTCTATACTTGTGTGTCCATGTCAATGTGCATGCACAAGTGAGAGAGTATGCATGTGTGTGAGTACAAGTGCATATGCAAGCATGTGTGTGTGCATGGTTATGTGTGTGTGCATGTGTGCATGGGTGCATATGTGTATGCATACATATATGTTTCCAAGCATGTTTGTTTTGTGTGTGGGTGCATGTGGGCATATGTGCATGCATTTGTATGTGTGTGTGTGCAAGTGCGTGCAAGCGCATTCAATAATGTGTGTGTATGTGCATTGATGTCTGCATATATGTGCATGTGGGTGTGCTCTTGTGCATGTTTGTGTATGATAATGTGTGTGTGCATGTGCCTATTCATGTGTGTATGTGTTCATGCTTATGTGTGTATGTGCATGTTTGTGCATTTATCATTATGTTTGTTTGTTTCAACGCTGGCATGTATGTGTTTGTGTGTGCATCAATGCTAGTGTGTGTGGGTGTGTGTACAAGTTTGTGCCTACATGTGCATTTGCTTGTGTGTGTTCATGTATGTGCATGTGTGACTGCATGTGAGCATGTGTATGCACATGTGTGTGCATGTGAGTAGGAGTGTGTTTGTGTGTGTGCATGTTTACACGTATGTTGTTTGTGTGTGTATATGTGTGTATGTGCATTCCTACATATATGTATATGCATTTGTGTGTGAGTATGTGTGTGCATGTCATTCTATATACTTGTGGGCATGTGTGTGTGCACATGCATGCACATACTTGTAAGTGCATGTGTGTGCGTGTTTTACATGCATTTGTGTAAATGTGTGAATGTTTATACTTGTGCATAAGTGTGCTTGTGCCTTTGTGTAAGCACATATTTGTGTGCATGTATGTTGTGAGGGTGTGTGCATGTTTACTTGTGTGTGATTGTACGTGTTTATGTGTGTGTTGTCTTATGGGTGCATGTATGTGCATGTGTGTCGTTACATGTGTATGTATGTGTGGCTATATGTTTTTGGCTATGCACTTGAATGTTTGTGTGTCTATTTTCTTTGCATGTGCATGAGTATGTGCATAGGTGTGTACGTGTGTAGCTTTGTGTGTTTATACCTTTGCATATGTGTTTGTGTGCATATGTGTGTATGGGACATTATGTGAATGCATATGCACATGTGTGTGTAAATGTATGTGCATACATGCATGCATATATGTGTTTGTCTATAGGTGTGCACCATATTTGTGCCTTTGAGTGTGTGTGCTTGTGGACATTCACTTGTGTTTTTTTGTGCATGTGTGTATTGGTGTGTTTTTGCATGTGTGTGCATATTTGTGTATGTGTGTGTTTATGCTTGAGTATTTATACATGTCCTTATGCATGCTTGTGTGTGTTCATGTGTGTGTATGTTTTTGAGTTCCTATGTGTGTGCATGTTTATGTTTGGTGCATGTGTATGTGTGTGAGTGTGTGTGCCTATTCATGTGTTTGCAGTTGTGTGAGCATAGATATAATCACAGATATGCATGTGTCCATGTGCAACTGTATTTGTAGTAGCATGTCTATATGTGTGTGTCTGCTCGAGCATGTGTCTGTTTGCCTATCCATGTGTGTGAGCATGTGCTTGTAAACATGTGTCAAAATATGTCTATGTGCATGTGCGTGTGTGTATGTGCATGCATGCACATGTGTGCTTGCATGTGTACAAGTGTGTATGTTCATGTGTGTATGTGCATGTGTGTATCTATGTGTATATGTGTGCGTGTGGTAGTTCTGCATGTGTATGTGCATGCACATGCATGTGTTTGTGTGCATGCATGTGCATGTACATGCATGTGTTTGTGTGCATGTGTGAAAAGCCATGTGTGAGTGCACCTTTGTGTAATCATGTTCATGTGGTGTGTATGTGTGTTGACATGTGTGCATAAGGGTGCTTATGTGTGCATGCATTTGTGTGTATGCATGTGTCTACATCTATGTTTGCATGTTGATGCATGTTTACTTGTGTGTGTATGAGGGTAATTGTGTGTTTGTGTGCATGTGCATATGTATTTGTGTGGGCAAATGTGTGCACATTATCTGCATGTGCTTTGTTTGTATTTGTGTAGAAACTTATTTGTAAAGGTGAATGCATACACATGTGCAGGTATGTTCCTGTGTGAGTGTGTGTACATTTGTGCATGCATGTAGATTTTGTGTTTATTTGTGCATCTATATTCATACATGTGTGTATGCATGTGCATGTTTGTGTGGTTGTGCATGTGTGTGTATGTGCATGTGTGCATACAGATGTGTCTATGTATGTGTGTGTGTGCATGCAACTATATGTGTGGTTTCAATTGTGCATGCGAGCATATATGTATGCATCTATATGTACCTACTCAAGTGTCTGTATGTTTATGCATATGTTTGTGAGTTTGTATGTGTGTATGTGAGCGTGCATGTGCATGAATACATGTGTATGAGTACATTTCTTTATGTGCTTGTAAAAGTATATGTATATGTGTGTGTAAGTGTGTTATGCATCTGCATATGTGTATGGTTGGGCATGTGCTTGTGTGGGCGTACCATGTGTATCAACATATGCATGTATGAATGAGAATGTGTGTGTGCGTATGTTCGTGCTTGTAAGCATTTGCTTGTGTGTGTGTGTGCATGTGTGACCATATGCATGTGTGCATGTGTGTTTGTAAGTCTATATGTAGGGGTTTGTGTGCATGTGTGTGTGCTTGTGCTCTAGCTTACATGTGCATGTCTATGTGAGGGTGTGCAAGTGAGTGTGTGTAACTATATGAGAGTATTCTTGTTTGTGCTTGTGTGTGTTCAATTGTATGCATATGTTTGTGCATATCTATGTATTTGTGGGTGTATTTACATGTATATCTGCATGTGTGTGCAACTGTTTGTGCGTGTGCATTGTGTGTTTGAGCATGTGCACTTTTGTGTGTACATCAAGCATATGTGTGAGTGCATGCTTGTGTGCATTCATGTTCATGCATTTGTGTTCTTGCATGTGTGTGTGTCAATGTGTTTGAGTGTGTGTATGTCTGATTATGTTTGTGTATATCAGTGTGCATGTGTCTTTGTACTTTTACATGCATGTGTGAGTGTGCATGTTTGTGCTTGTGTATATGTATGTGTGCATGTATGTGCATAAGTGTGCATGTACGTGCACATAGGCATGCATGTGGGTGTGCATGAGTGTGGATGTGTGTATATGTGAGTGCTTATTTGTAAGTACTTATGTATGCATGTGTGTGTGTGTTTGTACATGTGTTAGTGCATGTTTATATAAATATACATATTTGCATGTGTGTGCATGTGTGTCTATGCATGCATTTCTATGCATTTGCATGTATGTGCATTTATTTTGGTTGTTTTGTGCATTAGCATGTGTGTGCATGTGTGAGTGTGCATGTGTGTGAGTTGCATATGTGTTAATGTGTATGTGGGTGTGTGTTTGTATGCATGCATGAGCCTGAGCATTTGTGTGCATGGGTGTGTATGTGTACATTTAGGATCATTTGCATGTGTATGTGTGGGTGTTCGTGTGTACATTTAGGATTGTTTGTTCTTTCAAGTGTGTACATGCATTCGAGCACGTGCAAGTACATGCTTTCATGTGTGTGCACACACATGTGTGTTAGTATGGGTGGGTGTGTGTGTGTATCTATGTGTGCATTTATATGTTTGTGTTTTAATATGCATGTTTGTGGGTGTGTGCAAGTGTGTGTGCTATTTGAGTGTCTATATATGTGTGTGTGAGCATCTTTGTGAGCATGTAAATGCATATGTGTGTATAAGTGTGCATGCATGCATCCATGTGTATGGATGTGTGGGTGTGCATGTGTGAATGTGTCCATGTGTGTGTACATGTGTGTGTAGATGTGTGTCCACATGCACGTATGTGCATGTGTTTAAGTGTGAGTATGAGTGCGTTTGTGTGAGCATGTGTTTACATATGCATGTGCATGTGTGAACATGTGTGTTTTTGTTTGTGTACATGCATGTGTGTGTGTGTATGTGCATGTACACACATGTGTGTAGGTGTGTGTAGGTGTAGGTATGTGCATGTGTGTGTGCCTTTGTATCTATGTGGGTGCATGTCATAGTGCAAATTTGTGTGAGTTTTTTTTGTACGTGTGTGCATGTGTGTGTCTTTGTGGATATATGCATGTGTATATGTGTTTTTGTTCATGTGTGTTTGTGTGCATGCATATGAGTGTGTGTACGTAAGTCTGCATGAATGTGGTCATGTGCATCCATGTGTTTTCATACTGTGTGCATGCATGAATGTGTGTTTGCATGAGAATGAGTGTGCATGTGTGTATAGTTGCATGTCTATGCATGTGCATGTTTGTATGATTATGTGTGTTTGCATGTTTGAATGTGTGCTTTTTGGGTTTGCATGTGTGCATATTCATAAGTGCTTGTGTGTGTGTGCATGTATGATTTTGTGTGCATGCATGTATTTGCATGGATGTGTGTGTTTCAGTGCATGCAAGTGTGTGTGTGTGCATGCGAGTATGCATGTGCATTTGTGTGTACATAAATGTATATGTGCATGTGTGTGTACATAAATGTATATGTGGATGTGTGGCTATGTGTGTGCTCGTGCATGCGTGGGAGCGTGCGCATGAACCAGTGCATATGTGTGTGCATGAATGTGTGTTGCTTATGTGTATGTGTGTGTGTATGTGTGTATGTGTATTAGTGTGTGCATGTCTGTGAATGTGTGTATGCATGCATATGTTTAGCTATTTTCCTGTGTGTGTGTGGGTGTTTGCAAGCATTCATGTGGTATGTATGATCAAGTATGCATGTGCATGTGCATGTATGTGTGTGTATGTTTGTTTGTATATGTATGCTTGTGTGTGTTTGTGTGCATGCCTACATGTGCATGCTGTGTGTATTATATGTGTTGTGTGTGAGTGTGTCTACATGTATGCATGCTTATTGGATTAGTTGTGCATCTATTTATGTGTGTGTGAGTGTGTATATGTGCATGCAAGTACGTGTGTGTGTATGCATGTGCATATGTGTGCATGCATTTTTGTATATGTTTGTGCGAGAATGAATGCATCTCTATATGTGTATTGATGCATGCACTTTTGTGCACGCATTCATGCATGCAAGTTAGTGTGTGTGTGTGTGTGTGTCCTTGTGAGTGCTTGTGTGCCTATGCATATTTGTGTGTCCAAGTATATGTGTGCATGTATATGCTTGTGTATATGTATGTGTTTGTGCATTCATGTGTGTGGCTATGCATATATGTTAGTATGTGTGGGCACATGCATGTTTAAATGTGCATGTACATATGTGTGCACATTTGTCTTTATCTATTGTTGCATTTTATGTGTGTCAATGTATGTGCATGTGCATGTGTGTCTATGTACATGTATGTGTGTGCATGTGTGTGTGTATATGCATGGTTGTGTATGCATGCACACTTAGGCATGCATGTGTGCATATGCATATGTGAGTATGTGTCCTTATTTTTGTATAGGTGCTTGCTTGAGTTCATGTGTACATGACAATCTATTCATGTGCATGTGTTTGATTACATGTGTGTCCATGCATGTATAGATGTGTGCATGTGCATGTGCTTGTGTGCATGTGTGTGTGCATTCTTATGTGTGATGTATGCTCTTGTGTGTATGCATATGTGATTGTGCATATGTGATTGTGCATATGTGTGTGCATGTATGTATGTGGACATTATTGAGTGAATGCGTGAGTCATGCACGCATGTGTTTGTGCTTATGCATGTGTTTGTCTTAATATGTATTGCTAGATTTGTGTGCATGTTTGGGTGTGTATCTAGTTGTGCATGTGTATGTGTGTACGTATGTGTTTGTCTACATGCAAGTGTACATGTATGCATGTGTACATGTGTATGGGGTTTGTGTGTGTGTGTGTGCATGTGCAAATATATGTGCTAGTATGCATGTGTGTTTGTGGGAATAAGCGTGTGTGGGGGTGCGAGTGTGTGTGCACATGAGTGCATATGTGAGCATTGATGCATGCATCAGAGACTTGTGTGTATGTATATATGTGCGTGCATGTATGTGATTGTGCATAGATGTGTACATGTGTGTGCATGTTTGTCTGCTCGTTCATGCACGTGAGATGTGGCTGTGCTATGCTTTTGTATGTGTATGTGAGTGCATGTGTGTGTGTTTTTAGTTGTGTATGTTTATCCATGTGTGAGGGCTTGCATATGTGTGAATATGTGGGTGCATGTGTGTGTGTGTACTTTTGTGTGCATTCACATGTTTGTGTGTGTGCAAGTGCATGTGTGAGTTTGTGTAAGTTGGAGTATGTGTGTGTGCATATGTGTATTGATTTATCTATAAGGGTACATGCACATGCTTATGTGTGCATGTGTATGTAAGCATGCTTTTGTGTGCATTTGCATGTGTGAGTGTGTATCTGCATGCATGCATTTGTGAATGCATATGTGTGTGTCTATGCATATGTGTATGTGTGCATGCATATTTATGTGCACGTGTGGGGTTGAGTATGCATGTGTGCACGTGGGCATGTGTGCTCATGTACTTATGTGTGTGGACATTTGTGTGCATTCTTGTGAGTGTTCATTAATGTGGGTTGCATGGGTGCATGGTTTATGCATGTGTGATCATGTGTATATGTGCTCATGTTTGTGCATGCATTTGTGTGCATATGTGTGTGTGCATGTGTGAGTGTGCATGCATGTGTGTGTGGGGTGTGTGTATGTTGGTGTGGTCATGTCTATGGACATGGGTTTGCATGAGTGTTTGCATGTGTATGAACATCTATGTGTGTGTGTGTATGTTTTGTGTGCAAAGCATGTGCATGAGTGTGAGTCAAGTGTGCATGGGTCTATATGTGTGTTAGTGTTTGTGTGTAAGCATGTGCATATTTGTGTGTTTTCAAGTCTATGTACATTCACATGTGCATATGTGTGTGTGTCTTTGTGTGTTTGCATTTGTGTTTGTGTTTATGAATATATATGCATGTGTCTTTGATTATTTGTACATGCGGGTACATGTTTATATCAGCAAGCATGTGAGTGCATGCATGCATACATGTATTTTATGCTTGTGAATGCATGTGTGTTTGTATATCTAGGCATGTGGGCATGCATGTTCATGTCAATGTATTCGTGTATGTGTGTGTACATGTATGTAAGTGCATGTGTGTTATTAGCATGTGTGAGTGTTTCTATTTGTGTACATGTGATTGTGTGTGTGTGTGCATGTGCATGTGCATGTGCATGTGTATACATGTATGTATGCATGTGCTTATGTGTCTGTTCATGTATACGTGTGTGTGGTTGGACACATGTGCCCACTTGTTTGCATATGCGTGTGCATTATGTTTTATGATTGTTCCTATATGTGCTTCTGCATGCATACGTGCATGTGTGTGTTTATGCATGTGTGTGGTATGTGTGTGCTTATGCGTACACATGTGAGTCTGTGTATGTTCATGTGTTAGTACGTGTGTGAACATGCACGTGTGCATGTGCATGTATGTGTGAGTGCATGTGCTTGTGTATGTGTGTGTGTATGCATGCTTGTTTGTATATATGAGTGCCTTTGATCATGTGTTTGTTCCTATGTGTGTTTGTGCATGCATGCATGCATGTGTGTATGTATGAGTGTGTGTGCTTCAGTGTTTGTACATGTGTGTTTGTGTACATACATGCATGCATGTTTGTGTGTTTATGCATGTGTGTGCGTGTCTATGCATGATGTATATGTGCATGTTTGTGTGTGTGTGCATGTGTGTGCATGTATGTGCATGGGAGGTTTATGTGCTTTTTTGTTCATGTGCATGAGCATAGCATGTGTGAGTTTGTAAAATTACATGCATGTTTGTGAATGTATTTGTGTGTTTTCTTTTGGATGTGTGTGCATGCATATGATGTGTGCTTGCGTATATGCACATATGTGCATGGGTCTATGTTCATGTGTTTGTGTGTGCCTATGTAAGTGTTTTCTTGTGTTCATACATCCATGTGTGAGTGTCTATGTGTGTATACATGTGTGGATATGCTTGTGAGTTTGTACATGAGTGTGTGTCTAAACGTGTGCATATGTGCTTGCATGCATTTTTTATACATTTGTGTGTGTGTGCATATGTTGGTGTACATGTACATGTGTAAGAGTGTTTGTGTATGTCATGTTTGTGTGTGTCATGTTTGCATACATGTGAATGTGTTTGTATAGTGTGCATATGTGTGTGTGCACGTGGATCCATGCATGTGTGTGCATGTGGGAGGGTATGTGCATTAATGTGTGTATGCAAGCACATATGCGTGTAGGCATTTGTGCATTTATGTTTTTGTGCTTTTGTGTTTTTGTGGATGTGTATGTGTATATGTTGAGACATGTGTGTATTTAGAGTGCATTTGTGTGTGTTCATGAGTACATGTGCAAATGTGTGAGTGTGTGTGCATCTATATTTACATGTTTTCATGTATATGTGCCTTTGGACAAGTGTGCATTTCTATGTATGTGTGTGTATACGTGTGTGTTTGTAAGAATTTTTGCATGTGTGTGTGTAAGCATACACGTGTGTTTGTGTGTGTGTATGCATGTGAAAATGCATATTTCTATGTATGTGTGTGTGCCTATGTGTGAATGGTCATGTGTACGTGTGTGTGTGTCCATGTGTGCTTATATGATTGTACATGTATGTGTGTGCCAATTTTTATGTCTTCTCTTATGGGAGTGTGTGCTGTGAGCATATGTGTGTGTGTAGATATGTATGTGTGTGGCTATGCATGTAATTGTGTGCACTTGTAACTCTGTATGCATGTGTGCGTGTTCATGTCTACATGTGTGTGCAGAGGTACACATACATCTATGCATGTACGTGTGTGTGTGTGTGCATGTTGCATGTGTGATCTTGTGTTTATGTATATGTTTGTGGGTGTGTGTGTGTGTACACATACATATGTTTGTGTGCATGTGGATGCATGTTTCTATTATTGAGTGCAAGTATTTATGCAAGTGTATGTGTGCACACGTGTGCATGTGTGTGTGTGGTCATTTGTGTTTGTGTTTGTGCTTGTATGCATGTGTGCGTGCATCTATGTGTGGTTATGTGTGTGTGGGATTACGCATGTGTGTGCATGGGCTGGAATGTATGTGGGAGTGTGTGCATGTGTACGTATGGTAGTTCATGACTGTGCTTTTTGTGTTTGCATGCATGCAAATTTGAGCATATAGGTTTGTGTGCATGCATGAATGTGTATGCATGTGCGAATGCATGTGTAAGTACATGTGTGCGTGTATGTGTGTGGGTCAATGTGTATGATTGTGCACATGAGGGTACACATGTCTGTGTGCATTTGTTTGTGAGTATACGTGTCTACTTGCACAAGCGTGCATTCTTTTGTGTGATTGTGTGTATATATTTGCTTGTGTGTGCATGTGCATATCTGTGTATGTGTATGCACTTGTGTGCATAAGAATATGTTTGAGTGTGTACACGTGCGTGTGCATCTATGTTTGTGAGTTTTTGCATGTGTATGTATGTGTGCATGTGCATGTGCATGTGTGTATGTGCATGCATGTGAACATATGTACATGCCTCTTTTTTTATTATATGTATGCTTATGTGTGTGCATATTTGTGTAAGTGCATATAGATGCATGTGCATCTGCATATGTTTTTGTATGTGTGTATGCATATGCATGCATGTATGTGTGTGTGTGCAAGCATGCATACACGTGTGTATGTTTGTATGCTTGTGTGTGTATGTATGTATGTGCATGTATATGCATGTTTGAGTGTGTCTTTAAAATTGATAAGTTAATATTTTATTAAGAAAAAACTTATCAAAACTTGGTGTGCATGTCCTTTATTATTAAAACTTAATAAAAACTCTAAAGTACTTTAAAGACCACTAATTCACTATCTTTTAAGGTGCATAGGTTTTTTATTAGAAACTATACCTGATTCACACTCAAATCCATTAGAATAATATGATAAATATTTAATGCTCCACTCATCAAACACAAGGTGGCCTAACAATCTCTCCCTTTTCATAATGGTAAGGCATAAATATTTACAAAAAATATAATTTGTAAAAAATATTAAATTAATGATAAAATATAATAAAAATCATATATATATATATATATATATATATGCATATAGATGCATGAGCATCTACATATGTCTTTGCATGTGTATATGTGTGTGTGCAAGCACGCATGCATGTGTGCATGGTTGCAAGCTTGTATGTGTATGTATGCATGTGCATGCATAAGCATGTTTGTGTGTGTAGGTGTGTAGGCATGTACATGCTTGCATGCAAGTGTGTGTGTTTGCATGCACATATGCCTATGTATTTGTGTATATATCTGTGATTTTTTGTGCTTGTGTGCACATGCATATGTGCAGTCATGTGTGTGTATGCATTTGTATCTATGCATGTTTGTCTATAGCTGTTATGAAAGTGCATACTATTGTGTGTGCATATGCATTTGTTTGTGTTTACATATGCATGTGTGTACTTGGGCATGTTTATATGTATGTTTTTATCTGATTGTGTATTAGTGTGTATACATGTGTGTGCATGTGCTTGTGCATATGTATGTATCTATGCATGTATGTTGTTGTGTGAGTTGTGTGCAAGCATATATATATACATATATATATATATATATTTATGTGTATGACTACATATATGTGTAGGTGTGCACTTTTATAGGTGTTTATGCATATAAATGTGTGATTGTGCACATGAATTTGTGCGTGCGTGTGTGTATTATGTGTGGTTGTATGCATATGAGTGTCTGATTATGTGTATGTGTGTGTTCTTGTGTGTCTATGTGTGCACATCCACGTTTTTGTGTGTGTGAACTATGCAAGTATGTGTGCACATGTGTGGGTGTATGTATTTGTATGTGTAAGTACATGTGCCTACATGTGTGTGCATATGCACATGTGTGGTTGCTTATGTGTGCCTGTGCATGCATGTGTGTGCATTTGTGTATGTGTGCATATGTGTGTACATCTATGCATGTGTGTGCATGCATGCACATGTGTTCTTATGAGCATCCATGCATGTGTGTGTTTGTGTATCCGAGTGTGTGCATGTGTGTGTACATGTCTGTATATGTGCTTATGTGTGTGAGCATATGGTTGTGTGTGTGCGTGCATGCATTCATGCTTGCGTTTGTGTGTCTGTGTTTTTGCATGTGCTTGCTTTTAAGTGTGCATGTGCGTGCATGTGTGTGTGTTGGTACATACATATTTGTATGTTTGAATGCAAGTTTTTGATATAATAATAATAATTGTAGTAGTTATTAACATTAATAATTAATTATAAGTATAAATAGAACTGACTTATAAGTGACATAAAAATAAATGTTGATACATAAAATGATGGTTAGAGTAAAATTTATTAATTATTGTTGTATTATTAGCAACAATTCTTTTGTCTCTAATTACTAAAGTTATTTTTAAGAAAAATTATTATTGATTATAAATATAATAATTAAAAAATAATTATATAAAAATAATGAAATTTTAAAAACCAATAAATTATTAAATATTAGTATTAAATATTCTAATAATTATTATATTATTAATTAAAATTAGTAGTATTTTATTTACTTTATTATTAAATACAAAAAGAAAATGGAGAAGGAAAAAATAAAAATTATAAGAGTTAAAATGATAATTATTCATGATTAATAAAAATATACTAAAGAATTATAATGATAATTGATAAATATTATAATTATTAAAAAATTGACATAATCATTCTTTTTTAATTTTCTTTTTTAATGTGATCAATAATTTCAAAAAATTATGAATAACTATTACTAAAAAAATCTATAATTTTCTTCTCACAATAATACTATCTTATAGAATTATTAATTCATTCTTCTTATTTTATTTTTATTTTTCTCTCTCCAACTTTATTCATTCTTTCTCTCTATCTCTATCTACATCAATTTATCCATCACTTTTTCTCTTAATCCTATCCTTCACCTCCCATAAAAAATTTGCTCCTCTTATTGCCACCTTCTTAATGATAATATTTATCTTCTTTTTCTAATAACTCTCACTCTCTTTCAGTTCCATATTTTCACCTCCATATCTCTTCTCACTTTCTTGCTTCCATCACTTTCCTTTGTTAACATATGCATGCTTCAACTTGGCTCTCTATCGTTTTTGCTCTCTATATTTCTTTCCCAATCTATCATACTAACTTTCTTGTCTCTCTTTGTTTATCTCTTTATCATTGTCCTATTAACCCTCTGCCCTCTCTAGTTTATCTTTTTTTTACTCAAACCCCTCTTCTTGTTTTCACTATATCATTCTCCACTCTTTTGTTAATATATTGCACTTATGTCTTTCTCTTACTCTTTTTCCTTCTTGCTTTATGTCTTTTGTTATCTCTCACTTTCTCCTTATTGTCTCCTTCTCTTCGCCACATTTCCCTCCCTCTTCTCCATACCTATAACTTTCTTTCTCTTTCCACCTTCTCTCTCCTTTGGAATCTCTATATTTCTTTCTCTTTATTTATGTCTTTTAGTTTCTCACTCTCTTTATCACCCTCCTCTCTCTATCACCCATGTTATCTCTCATTTTACATCCCTTTTTATTTCAACTTCCAACTCTTTTCTCACCACCAATTTTCTTTCTGTTTCTCTTCACTTTCTAGTTCACTCTCTTCACTTTTGTCTCTTTCTTTCTCACTCTTCAATTCTCTACATTCACTATATATTTTTTTCTCTTTATTATCTATTTCTCTAGTTTTGTTTCTATAAATTTATCTTTCTTTCATCACTCATATTTCATCTTACTCTCTTTATCTATAATTCCTTTTTCTATCCCTCTCTCTTCTCCCTCAAATTTATTACACAACCTATCTCTTTCTTTCTTATATAATTATCAATATTTGTTATTTACTAAAATAATGCTTAATAGTCATCATGTTTTGATATAATATTGTTAATTATATTTATAACAAGATCTTTTTCATATAAATTATTATTTCCCATAAAGTTATCTATTTCTCACCAACTTAACCTCTTAATCTCCCTTCCCTTCCCTTTCTCTCTCACATCAGTATCTTTTTTCCTTCTCCACCTCCATCAATTCCCTTGATTATCTCCTTTTTCCCCACCTTTCTTCTTATTCTCTTAAAGCTCTTTCTCATTCTAATTCTCTCTTCATTTCTTAGTCCTCTGTTACCATAGTCATGCATTTTATTTCTCATTTGCTTTTATTAAACTTCCCCTCTTCCACACTTCCATCTTCCATGTTCCTTTTGTCTCTCCCTATATCTATCGTTCTCCCTCAAGGGTTTTGTCTCTTTTCTCTTTTTTATTTTCATTTATTAATCTTTTTTAATCCATCTCCTTATCCATATATTTTTTATATATTTTTTAACTCTTTATTTATTTTCTCTCTCTGCTCTCTTGCTCTTTATTCTCTTTCTCGTGTATCTGTCATTCGTACTGTCTCTTTTTTCTTCATTTTCTTTGATTTTTATTTTCAATCTTTGCTCAATCATTTTTGTCCTCATAACTCTATCACATTCATTCTGTCTCATATTTCTCACTTTTCTCAATTTCCTTTCTCCTTTTTCACACTCTTTCTTTCTTTGTGACTCAATCCATGTGGACTCTATTTATTGCATTCATTATCACACTCTTTATCTTCTCTCTCTAATAGCTATCATTTTTCTTGCTCCTCTCTCTCTTCTTTTCATCTTCTATATCCTTCTATATATTCTTTTACTCTTTTATACCTATAACATTATTTATGTTCACACGTCTTCTTCAATCTCTATCTTAGCCTATTATGATAATCTTACACATTGCATCTCCCTATGTATTTATTTTCCTATTTACCACCTTTTCTCCTTATATTAATCTAAGTTTTTACATTTTTCTTCCTTTCTCTTGATGACTCTTCACTCTCCTACACCTCCTTATCTTTTTCTCAGTCATCTCAACCACCTCTTTTTATTCATTCTTTCTAAATTTGTGATATCTTCCTTTATTCTCTATTAGTTTATCCTCCCTTTTTTATTCTCCTTTTTTCATCTATCTCGTTGCTACTATATATTTCTCTCCATACCTTTTTATATTTTTATCTATCATTCTTCTATCTCTCTCATAATTTCTATCAACACTTTATAAATCTATTCTCTTTTCCTCCTTTTTTTATATTTCTCCAATTGACATGCTTGTCTATTTTATCTTTTCTCCCCACTCTTTCTTCCCATAATCCTTGCTATTATTTCTCTTTTTTTTTCTATTTGTTGCATCTCTCTCTCCCCATACCTCATAATTTCTTACTTATCTAACATCACCATCAACTTATCAAATCTCTCCTCTCTTTCTTGCTCAAAATTTTTTTTGTTCTCTCACCTATCTGGTACCTTCTCTTTCATATATCTTTATTATCACTACAAGTCTTTTACTTCTAAATACTTATTTCTTTATAATAATAATAATAATTAATTTTAAAGGAAATTTTATAATAATGTATAATATTTAATAATATTCTTATTCCTTTTTCTTATATTATTTGTCTTTTTATTCTACTTCATCGATTTGTTCAGGTTCCCTTTATTCATGTACTTATTTTTGAAGTTTAACTTATTTCATTTTGTTTTTTATCTTATTTTCTTATTTTTGTACTATTTTTTAATTATTATTCCCTTTTAGTTCATTTTAGTGTTCTACTTTTCGTTATTCTTCCTTATGCTAATTAACTTTTTAAAATTATCCTTTACAGTTCTTACTTCTTAATCATATTATTCATTAAAAGAATATGTTGAAAAAAGTTGAAAAGACTTATTATTGATTATTTCAATAATACTTTTTTAAAAATGATATAAATTATTATTATTATTTAATAATTGATGAGATTAATTAATAAAATATTATTCTCAATTAGTAATTCATAAGAAAGAGATAACAATAAGACATTAAATTATTTCTTTTCTTCCTAATCTTTTATTTGTAGTGAATAAAAAAATGTATTAATTATTTTTTAATTATTCTTATAATAAATTCGTTATATTTCATATTCTAATTTAATAATTGATAAAAGTTAATATTTTTAATGTTTTTATTTGTATTCTAATAAATTAAATTTTGTATTTATAGGGCTAAAAAGATTTATCACAAAAAGAGTGATTATTATTATATCATTAGATATTATCAATTTTTCTTCTTGAAAAAATTTTAAAAGCATAATAATAATTATAATAGTAAATATTGATATTAAACCTATTAGTTATTTATGTAAGAATATTATAGTCATAATTGACATAAAAATAAGTTCTTTGTACTTAGTGTGGTCAATAGTATTAACAACAATTATTATTATCTCAAATTCTTAAACTACTATTGACAATAATTAATTATTATTGATAATAATTATAAAAAAGTTAAGAATTAGAGATATAAGAAAAATAATTATTTAAGGACCAATAAAGTTTTAAATTTATATTTTAATTATGCTAATTAATATTACATTAATATTAAATAATTAATAATAATTTAATTAAATTATTATTAAATAATAAGAAGAATTAATTAGAAATATTTTTAGCATAATTAATTATATATTTTAGTGCAAATTTATAAGGAAATAATTAAAATTACAAGAATTAAAATTAAATTTTTCATAATTAATAAAGAAAGGAAATATAAAGATCTATAATGCTAATTAATAATTATTATAAGTATTAAGAAGCATTGATATAATTGTTATTCTTAGTAAAATAGATTATTTATGTTGTAAGAAAAATAAATAATGTCAAAGAATTTATAATACTTATTATTAAAAATATATATTTTTTATATTTCATCTAATAAAAATATCACCTAATATTATTATTAATTAAATCTTCTTTTACTTCCTCTCTTTTTCTCTCTCCAAATTTCCCTCATTCTCTCTCTATCTATGTCCCTTTATCCATCAACTTTTCTCTCAATTCTACCCTTTATCTCTCACAAAACATTTATGCCTCTCTTTATCACACACATTATTATACCTTATCTTCTTTTTCTCATAATTCTCTCTTTCATTCTTACTCCTGTCCTTCTTTTGCTTATTTTTTTCTTTTTCTATTCTTCTCTCTTTTCTTTGATTCTCCCTTGTTTGATGTGCATGTTGCTTTTTTAAAACAAATCACATTTTTTCTCTCTCTCTCTCTCTCTCTTCTTTTTTGTCTCTCTTAGTTTTTTTGTCTCCCATATATCTTATTTCTCCTTCTCCTTAAATAAGAATCATGATCAACGTCTCACTTTCTCATTATGACTCATCAATCTCTCTCTCCTCATCACTTTCTATCTCCTAAAAAGCTACATATCATTTGCTAATCTCTTTCACCTTTATACCACCTTCTCTTCTTTATCACTTTTCTCTTACTCTTCTCGTATCTTTTTATCTCTCATTATCACCTTCCCTTACTATTTTTCATGGAGCGTCTTTTCTTATCGACATTGTATTTTTTCTTTAACAATTTTTCTTAGGTCATAAATGTTTTATTCTCTCTTTCACAATCTTTTTTTTCTATTTTTCTTTCTCCCATAATTCTCTCTCCCATCTCTCTCATTACTTTCTCTCATTTGTAACTTTCCTTTGATACCCTAAGCATGCACTCACTTACCTTTATCTTTCATCTCTTTCTATTTGTTTCCATCTCTATCACATTATGACATCTTTGTCACTCTTTCTCTACCTTTCCAACATTGTCCGATTATCCCTCTATCGTCTTTAACACTCTCTAGTATGTCTCTTATTACTCTTACTCTTCTTTTTTCACTATTTTGTTATTCACTCACTTATTTATCACCATAACTTGTTAATGTATTCTAACACTACTTATCTTGCTCTATCTCTTTCTTTTTCTCTTACTACCCCCATATTCTACACGCATTCTCTTTGCCTCATTTGCTTGTCCTTCTTCTCCATCCCACAATTTCTTCTACCTCTAACCAACTTCTCTCTTCTGTAATATAGCTCCTTTTTTTTATTTGAGTCTTTCAATTTGTTGCACCCTTACTCTCTTTTCCTATCTTCTCTCTATGACACTTTCTTTGTCCGACTTTATCATTCTTTATATTTTATCTTCTCTCTTCACTCTCTAACTTACTCTCCTCACTTTTTATCTCGTACTTTATTATCCTTCCATTATCAACTTTCACTTTATATTTTTCTCTTCTTTATCTATTTCTCCCTACTTATCTTTATAAATTTTGTTTTTTTCTTTAACTTGATTTCTTTCTTTATCTTTTTATGTATCATTTATTTTTAACTCTTCATCTTATCCTTCAGAATTAATAATAAAGTAAAAATTAGTATACAAAACTCATAAGAGGGAGGTGAATTATGGTCTTAAAAGTAATTTTTTTATTTTTGAATGTATTTATTTCTTAATAATCGTTTTATGTTTGTAGAAAACCTTAATTATATGTATATATTATTTTTAATATAATAAAGAAAAATAAAGGTTAAAATTAAAATGAGACACCATAATTTTTAGGTGGTTCAGTTCAAATTAGAACTTATGTCAACCCTTAATTAAGGTCAGGAAAAATACCATTAACAGAAGGTTACAACTTGAGGTTTTCCTTGTAGTTCACCTCCAACCTATTAGCTTTTATTGCTTCAACTTAAACCTAGGGTTTTGTGAGCTCAATCCCAACTTGGCTCTTTTATTAAGATTAAACAGAATTTAGGCTTTCTAAATATTAGACCAAACTTGAAAGAAAAAGAAAAAATAAATAAGATGGAAAACTTCTAATAAATAGATGTAAGACTTAGCTAAAAAACTTTGATAGTTTGAGAATATGTAATTATTACCGATAGAATTTATGTCGATAGAATTGGCGCAACACTTTGTTGAGATCTCAAATATTTATTCATGTTCATTAGTTATTTCATTTACAATGGTTAGGTATTTATTGATATTTATTGAAAAAATGTTTTGTCATAAACAATCAAAAGTGAGTGAAAAGCTGTTTCAAAAATTGCTTCCAAACTATGTAAGAAGACCTTAAAATATTCTTCCAAAATTACTACTTCAATTACGTAGTAACAACTAGTTAATAAGCCATTTTGCCTATTTGATTAGAGCCATTAAATGGTATTAAATAGAGCCATTAGATAAGCACAATGGAGATCTTTATCTTCCAAGTGAATGCTATAAAGGTGGATGTGTTCTAGAAGGTTGGATCAAGCTTGATTAGGCTTAGTCACTCCATCATGTTAGATGAGATCTAGATTATTTGATTAATCAATGGAAAAAGAAAGTTTAGACCAGGATTGTGGGATTCAAGTATAAGAGATTTGGACCATCAGACAAAGGATAGATTATTTCAAATACGAAAAATAAAGATAGACATTTGATGAAGTTGAACAAGATCACGATTATTGGATGGATCAATTGGTTACAATATATAAAGTAGTAATCATTCGATTGGCTCATCAAATGGATGGTTCGATCTATTAAGATCACTGTTTATAGGTAGATGCGATCTCTGCCATGCAATCACCAAAATGCATGACTGGATAACATTGAACGCTGCCAGTTTTAGATGTAGAGAGGCATAAGGCTTTAGTCCCACATTATAAGAAAAGATAAGAATTTGAACTTTATATAATCTGCATGGAGGTATCATGCAGAGCTAAAAATGGGGCTGTCTCCCCCCTTGTGCATTCGAGAATTCATCCCATGGTCGTACTCATAACATATAAGTTTATACAGGTTGACCCATATGTATAATTTTGAGTGCTGCCCAACACGATCCAATGCCTTACCCAAATTTGATTCAAGGTTCATTGCTGGACTGAACACGCTCAACCTGATTTTTGTTACTCAAGACTTGCGAGTGCATGCTTGATCAGGCTTGTCAAACATGAGAGCTTTGCAAGATGGGATATGATAGAAAATGTTTTATTTTAATTATTAAAGATTTAATAGAATTATTTTTTTATTTAATTAAGGTTAGGAAACAAACTAACATAGAATTTTCATAAAGATAGAATTTAACCAAGAAAATGATTATGGATTAAAAAATAGAATTCGATTTGTTTGCTAAATCAAGTAGATGACTGAATATGATTTGAGTTTGATACAAAATGAGAGTGTTTTTAAAATTGATAAGTTAATATTTTATTAAGAAAAAACTTATCAAAACTTGGTGTGCATGCCCTCTATTATTAAAACTTAATAAAAACTCTAAAGTACTTTAAAGGCCACTAATTCACTATCTTTTAAGGTGCATGGGTCGTTCATTAGAAACCATACCTGATTCACACTCAAATTCATTAGAATAATATGATAAATATTTAACGCTTGACTCATCAAACACAAGGTGGCCTAACAATCTCTCCCTTTTCATAATGGCAAGGCATAAATATTTACAAAAAATATAATTTGTAAAAAATATTAAATTAACAATAAAATATAATAAAAATCATGTATATATATATATATACATACAGATGCATGCGCATCTACAGATGTTTTTGCATGTGTATGTGTGTGTGTGCAAGCATGCATGCACGTGCACGTGGTTGCAAGCTTGTATGTGTATGTATGCATGTGCATGTATAAGCATGTTTGTGTGTGCATGTGTGTAGGCATGTGCATGCTTGCATGCAAGTGTGTGTGTTTGCATGCACATGTGCCTGTGTATTTATGTATATGTCTGTGATGTTTTTGTGCTTCTGTGCACATGCATATGTGCAGTCATGTGTGTGTTGCTCATGTGTGTGTATGCATTTGTTTCTATGCATGTTTGTCTATAACTGTTGTGAAAGCACATACTATTGTGTGTGCATATGCATGTGTGTACTTGGGCATGTTTATATGTATGTTTTTGTCTGATTGTGTATTAGTGTGTATACATGTGTGTGCATGTGCTTGTGCATAGGTATGTATCTGTGCATGTATGTTGTTGTGTGAGTTGTGTGCATGCATATATATATATATATATATATATATATATATATATATATATATATATATATATATATATCTGTGTGTGTGTGTGTGTTTGTGTATACATATCTGTGTAGGTATGCACCTTTACATGTATTTATGCATACAGATGTGTGCTTGTGCAGATGCATTTGTGTGTGTATATTATGTGTGGGTGTATGCATGTGAGTGTCCGATTATGTTTATGTATGTGTGTTCTTGTGTGTCTATATATGCACATCAACGTGTTTGTGTGTGTGTGCTATGCATGTGTGTGTGCACATGTGTGGGTGTGGACATATACTTATATGTTTAAGTGCATATGCCTTCATGCGTGTGGATATGCACATGTGTGGTTGCTTGTGTGTGCATTTGTGCATGTGTACATATGTGTGTACATCTGTGCATGTGTGTGCATGCATGCACATGTATTCCTGTGTGCATCAATGCATGTGTGTGTTTGTGTGTCTGAGAGTTTGCATGTGTGTGTACATGTTTGTATATGTGCTTATGTGTGTGAATATATGGTTGCGTGTGTGTGAGTGCATGCATTCGTGCGTGCGTTTGCGCGTGTCTATGCTTTTGTATGTGATTGCGTGTATGTGTGCATGTGTATAAGCATGTGTGTGTGTTGGTAAGTACGTATTTGTGAGTTTGAATGCAAGTTTTTGATATAATAATAATAATTGTAGTAATTATTGATATTAATAATTAATTATATGTATAAATAGAATTGAGTTATAATTGATATAAAAATAAATGTTGATACATAAAATGATGGTTAAAGTAAAATTTATTAATTATTGTTGTATTATTAGCAACAATTCTTTTGTCTCTAATTACTACACAATTATTCTTAATAAAAATTATTATTGTTAATAAATATAATAATTAAAAAAATTATATAATAATAATAAAATTTTAAAAACCAATAAATTATTAAATATTAGTATTAAGTATTCTAAAAATTATTATAGTATTAATTAATTAATTGTATTTTATTTACTTTATTATTAAATCCAAAGAGGAAATAGAAAAGGAAAAAATAAGAATTATAAGAGTTAAAATGATAATTATTCACGATTACTAAAAATATACTAAAGAACTATAATGGTAATTGATAAATATTATAATTATTAAAAAAATGATATAATCGTTCTTATTTAAAGTTCTTTTTTTAACAATAATTAATAATTTCTTAAAATTAAGAATAACTATTATTAAAAAAATTATAAATTTCTTCTCACAATAATGTTATCATATAGAACTATTAATTCATTCTTCTTATTTTACTTTTATTTTTTTCTCGCCAACTTTATTCATTCTTTCTCTCTGTCTCTATCTGCATCAATTTATTCATCACTTTTTCTGTTATTCCTATCCTTCACCTCCCATAAAAACCTTGCTCCTCTTACTACCACATTCTTAATGATAACATTTATCTGCTTTTTCTAATAACTCTCACTCTCTTTCAGTTCCATATTTTCACCTCAATATCTCTTCTCACTTACTTGCTTTCATCACTTTCCTTTGTTAACATATGCATGCTTCCACTTGGCTCTCTATCCTTCTTCCTCTCTATATCTCTTTCTTAATCTATCATACTAACTTTCTTGTCTCTCTCTGTCTATCTCTTTATCATTGTCCTATTAACCCTCTACCCTCTCTAGTCTATCTCCCTTTTACTCTAAACCCTCTTCTTGTTTTTACTATATCATTCTCCTCTCTCTTGTTAATATATTGCACCTATGCCTTTCTCTTTTTTTTTATCTTGCTTTATGTCTTTTGTTATCTCTCACTTTCTCGTTATTCTCTCCTTCTCTTTACCTCATTTCTCTCTCTTCTCTATACCTTCAACTTTCCTTATCTCTTTCCACCTTCTCTCTCTTCTGGAATCTTTATATTTCTTTCTCCTCATTTATGCTTTTAGTTTGTCACTCTCTCACTCTCTTTATAACCCTCCTCTCTCTATCAACCATGTTATCTCTCATTTTGAATCTCTTTTTATTTCAACTTCCAACTCTTTTCTCACCACCGCTTTTCTTTCTTTCTTTCTTCACTCTCTTCACTTTTTTCTATTTCTTTATCAATCCTTAATTCTCTACATTCACTCTATATTCTTCTCTCTTATTTATTTATTTCTCTACCATTATTTCTATAAATCTTACTTTTTACACTCATATTTCATCTTACTCTCTTTATCTATAATTCCTTTTTCTATCCCTCTCTCTTCTCCCTCAAATTTATTACACAACCTATCTCTTTCTTTCTTATATAATTATCAATATTTGTTATTTACTAAAAAAATGGTTAATAATCATCATGTTTTGATATAATAATGTTAATTATTTTTATAACAAGATCTTTTTTCATATAAATTATTATTTCCTATAAAGTTATCTATTTCTCACCAACTTAACCTCTTAATCTCCCTCGCTTCCCTTTTCTCTCTCACTTTAGTATCTTTTTTCCTTCTCCATCTCCATAAATTCCCTTGATTATCGCCTTTTTCCCCACCTTTCTTCTTAATCTCCTAAAGCTCTTTCTCATTCTAATTATCTCTTCCTTTCTCAGTCCTCTATCACCACAGTCATGCATTTTATATTTCATTTGCTTTAATTAAACTTTCTCTCTTCCACACTTCCTTCTTTCATGTTCCTTTAGTTTCTCCTCATATCAATCATTATCCCTCAAGGGTTTTGTCTTTTCTTTCTTGTTTTATTTTCATATATTAATCCTTTTTAATCTATCTCCTTATCCATATATTTTTTATTTATTCTTTAACTCTTTATTTACTTTCTCTCTCTTCTCTCTTGCACTTTATTCTCTCTCTTGTGTATCTATCTTTTCTCATTATCTCTTTTTTCTTCATTTTCTTTTATCTTTACTTTCTATCTTCACTTAATCATTTTTCTCCTCATATCTCTATCTCAATCATTCTCTCTCTTATTTCTCACTTTTCCTTTCTCTCCTTTTTCACACTCTTTCTCTCTTTATCTATGTCCCTTTCACTCAGTATTAGTTCATCTCTTTCTCAATTTATCCCACTGTATTTTTGTGACTCAATCGACGAGGACTCTGTTTATTGCATTCATTATCACACTCTTTATCTTCTCCCTCTCTCTAATAGCTATCTTTTTCTTGCTCCTCTCTCTCTTCTCTTCATCTTCTATATCTTTCTATATCTTCTTTTACTCTTTTATACCTTTAACATTATTTATGTTCAGATGCCTCCTTCAATCTCTATATTAGCCTATTATGCTACATCTTACACATTGCCTCTCCCTATGTATTTATTTTTCTATTTATCTTCTTTTTCTCCTTACATTAATTTAATTTTTTATATTTGTCTTCTTTCTCTTAATGACTCTTTACTCTTCTACACCTTTTTATATTTTCCTCTGTCATCTTAACCACCACTTTTCATTCATTCTTTCTGAATTTGTGTTATCTTCCTTTATTCTCTATTAGTTTATTCTCCCTTTTTTATTCTCTTTTATTTCATTTATCTCATTCCTACTATATATTTCTCTCTACACCTTTTTATATTTTTATCTATAATTCTTTTATATCTCTCATAATTTTTATGGACACTTTATAAATCTATTCTTTCTTCCTCTTTTTTATTATTTTTCTCCAACTGTCGTGCTTGTCTATTTTATCTTTTGTCCCCACTCTTTCTTCACATAATCCCTTCTCTTATTTCTCCTATTTTCTCTTTGTTGCATCTCTCTCTCTCCCCGTACTCTTAATTTCTTATCTAACATCACCATCAACTTATCAAATCTCTCCTCTCTTTCTCGCTTAATAATTTTTTTCTTCTCTCAACTATCTTGTTCCTTCTCTTTCATATACCTTCATTATCTCTACAAGTCTTTTATTTCTAAATATTTATTACTTCATAATAATAAATTAATTATTATTAATAATTTTAAAGAAACATTTATAATAATTTATAGTATTTAATAATATTATTATTCATTTTTCTTAAATTATTTGTATTTTTGTTCTACTTCATCTCTTTGTGCAGATTCCCCTTATTCATGTACTTATTTTTGAAGCTTAACTTATTTTGTTTTGTTTTTTTATCTTATTTTCTTAATTTTTAGTATTTTTTATTATTATTCCTTCTTTTAGTTCATTTTAGTGTTCTACTTTTCTTTATCTTCCTTATGCCAATCAGCTTTTTAAAATTACTTCTTTATAGTTCTTATTTCTTAATCAATTATTCTTTAAAAGAATATGTTGAAAACAAGTTGTAAAGAAACTTATTATTGGTTATTTCAACAATGCTTTTTTAAAAATGATATAAATTATTACTATTTAATAATTGGTGCTATTAATTTATAAAATATTATTCTCAATTAGTAATTCTTAAGAATAAGATAATAGTAATATATTAAATTATTTCTTTTCTTCATAATCTTTTTTTGTTGTGAATAAAAAACTGAATTAATTATTTTCTAGTTGTTCTTATAATAAATTTGTTATATTTCTTATTCTAATTTAATGATTGATAGAAGTTATTATTTTTAATGTTTTTATTTCTATTCTAATTAATTAAATTTGACATTTGTGGGACTAAAAAGTTTTATCATAAAAGAGTGATTATTATTATATCTTTGACAATATAAATTTTTCTTCTTAAAATACTTTTAATAATAACAATAATAATAGTAAATATTGATATTAAAACCAATTAGTTATTTATGTAAGAATATTACAGTCATAAATGACATAAAAATAAGTTCTTTATACTTAAATGGTAGTCAATAGTATTAACAACAATTATTCTTATCTCAAATTCTTAAACTACTATTGATAATAATCAATATTATTGATAATAACTATAAAAAAGTTTAGAATTAAAGATATAAGAAAAATAATTATTTAAGGACCAATAAATTTTTAAATTTATATTTTAATTATGCTAATAAATATTGCATTACTATTAAATAATTAATAGCAATTTAATTAAATTATTATTAAAAATTATGAAGACTTAATTAGAAATTTTTTAACATAATTAATTATATCTTTTAGTGCAAATTTATAAGGAAATAATAACAAATATAAGAATTAAAATTAAATTTTTCATCATTAATAAAAAAGGTAATATAAAGAACTTTAATGCAATTAGTAATTATTACAAGTATTAAGAAACATTGATAAAATTGCTATTCTTAGTAAAATAGATTATTTATGTTGTAAGAAAAATAAATAATTTCAAAGAATTTTTAATACCTATCATTAAAAATATATATATATATTATATTTTATATGTCAGAAATATCACTTGATATTATTATTAATTAAATCTTCCTATTCTTCTTCTCTTTTTCTCACTCCAAATTTATTCTCTCATTCTCTCTCTATCTATGTCCCTTTATCCATCACCTTTTCTCTCAATTCTACCCTTTATCTCTCAAAAAACATTTATGCCTCTCTTTATCACACACATTATTATACTCTATATTCTTTTTCTCATAATTCTTTCTTTCATTCTTACTTTTCTCCTTCTTTTGCTTATATTTTTCTTTTTCTATTCTTCTCTCTTTTCTTTGGTTCTCCCTTGTTTGATGTGCTTGTTTCTTTTTAAAACAAATCACTTTTGGTCTCTTTCTCTCTTCTTTTTTGTCTCTCTCTTAATTTTTTGTCTCCCATATATCTTATTTCTTCTTTTCTCCTTAAATAAGAATCATGATGAATGTCTCACTTTCTCATTATGACTCATCAATCTCTCCCACCTCATCTATTTCTATCTCCTAGCAAGCTACATATCATTTGCTAATCTCTTTCACCTCTGTACCACCTTCTCTTCTTTATCACTTTTCTCTCCCTTTTCTCATATCTTTTTAATCTCTCATTATCATCATCCCTTACTTTTTTTCATGGAGTGCTTTTTCTTATCGACATTGTATATTCTCTTTAACAATTTTTCTTAGGTCCTAAATGTTTTATTCTCTCTTTCATAATCTCTTTTTTCTATTTTTCTTTCTCCAATAATTCTCTCTCCCATCTCACTCATCACTTTCTCTCATTTGCAACTTTTCTTTGATACCCCAAGCATGCTCTCACTTGTCTTTGTCTTTGTTTCTCTTTATTTATTTCCAACTCTATCACATTATGACATCTTTTTCACTCTTTCTCTACCTTTCCAACATTATCTCATTATCCCTTTACCCTCTTTAACACTCTCTTTAGTACATCTCTCATTACTCTTACTCTTCTTTTTTCATTATTTTGTTATTCACTCTTTTATTTACAATCATAGTTATGTTAATGTATTCTAACACTACCTTATCTTGCTCTATCTCTTTCTTTTTCTCTTACTACCCCCATGTTCTACCCCCATTCTCTTTGCCTCATTTGCTTCTCCCTTTTCTCCATCCAAGAATTTCTTCTCACTAACTTCTCTCTTCTATAATATAGCTCCTTTTCATTTATTTCTGTCTTTCAATTTGTTGCTCCCTTACTCTCTTTTTCTCTCTTCTCTATGACACTTTCTTTCTCTTACTCTATCATTCTTTCTATTTTATCTTCTCTCATCACTCTCCAAGTTCTCTTCTCACCTTTTGTCTCTTACTCTATCATCTTTCCTTTATCAACTTTCACTTTATATTTTTCTCTTCTTTATCTATTTCTCTCAGCTTATTTCTATAAATTTCTTTTTTTCTTTAACTTGATTTCTCTTTTTAACTTTTTATGTATCATTTATTTTTATCTCTTCTTCTTGTCCTTTAAATTATTAATGAAGTAAAAATTTGTATACAAAACTCATAAAAGGGAAGTGAATTATGTTCTTAAAAGAAATTTTTGTATTTATTTATTTCTTAAAAATAGCTTTATGTTTGTAAGAAATCGTAATTATATGTATATATTATTTTTAATATGATAAAGAAAAAGAAAGGTAAAAATTAAAATGAGACACCATAATTTTTAGGTGGTTCAGTTCAAATTAGAACTTAAGTCTATCCTTAATTAAGGTGAAAGAAAAACACCATTAATAAAAGATTACAACTTGAGGTTTTCCTTATGGTTCACCTCTAACCTATTAGCTTTTATTGGCTCAAGTAAAACCTAGTGTTTGATCAGCTCAATCCCAACTTGGTTCTTTTATGAATCAAACAGAACTTGGGCTTTCACAAATGTTGGGCCCAACTCAATAGAAAAAGAAACAAAATATAAAGAGATGGAAAACTTCTAATAAATATGTGTAACTTTTTATATTGGTTGACAAATGAAACAAGGCATAATGAGCTTAAATTCAAGAAGAGAAATGATAATTTAGAATATTAAATGTGTAAGACTTAGCTGAAAAACTTTGACAGTTTGAGAAGATGTAATTATTACCAATAGAATTTATGTCAATAGAATTGGAGCACACTTTATTGAGATCTCAAATATTGATTCATGTTCATTAGTTATTTCATTTACAATGGTTATGTGTTTATTAAAAATGTTTTGTCATAGCCAATCAAAAGTAAGTGAAAATATGTTCCAAAAGTTGCTTCCAAACTATGTAAAAAGATCTTAAAATATTCTTCCAAAATTACTACTTCAATTACATAATAGAATTCTATTTATTTGCTAAATCAAGGAGATGTCTGAATATGATTTGAGATTGATACAAAATGAGAATGCCTTTAAAATCAATAAGTTAATATTTTATTAAAATAAACTTTTCAAAACTTGGTTTGCATGTCCTATAGTCTTTAAACTTACTAAACACTCCAAAGTACTTTAAATACCACTAATTCACCATCTTTTAAGTTGCATGGGTTGTTTATTAGAAACTATACCTAATTCATACTAAACTAACCCATTAGAATAACATACTAAATATTTAAGGGTTAACTCATCAAACACAAGGTGGCTTAATAGTTTCTCCCTTTTGATAACGTGTTCATGTGTGTGTGCATATGCAAGTGTGCATGCATGCATGTATTTGTGAGTGTATGTATATACATAAGTGGTTGCATGCATATGCAAATGTGTCTATGTGTGAATCTACACATGTGTCTTTGTACACATGTGTGCATGTGTTTATGTGTGTGTATAGTTGCATGTGTGTTTTGTTGTAGTTTGTATGAGTGTGTTTGTGTGTGTGGGCATGTCTATACACATGGGTATATAAGTGTGTGTGTGTGTCTTCATCTTTATGTACATATGTATGCGAGTGTAGTTGTACATGTGAATGTGTGTGTGTGTGTGCATATTTTCCTTTTTATGAGTGTGTCTACATTTGCATGTGTGTAGGTGTGTTTGTAAATACGGCTTAGTGTGTGTTCTTTTGTGTTCATGTGCACGTATTTATTTGTTTATTTGTTCATATTTGTTGCTATCTTTGTGCATGTTTTTGAGTGTGTGTGAGTGTGTGTTTGTGAATGTATGTGCATGCACATATGTGTGCATATCTCTAGACATATCTTTGTTGCTATCTTTGTGCGTGTACGTATTTGTTTGTTTATTTGTTATGTGTGTGTGCATGAGGCTCTACGTGCATGTGTTTGTGTGTGTTATTGTGCATACAAATATGTGTTTCTGTGTGCATGTATGAGTGTGCTTGTTTATGCATGTATATGTGCATTTGTGTGCATTTTTGTGTATTCGTTTGCAAGTGTGTGTATGTGTGTGTGCACATATATGTGTACATGTCTGTATTCTTCTGCATGTGTGTGTATGTGCTTGTGCATGAATACATGCTTGTGCATTTATGAGCAAGTGCTACAGCTTGTGCATGCATGGGTACATGCATGTGTTTTCATCTTTGTGTGTGAGTGTGTGCATTTGTTAATGCTGGCATGGATATCTATGTACATTTTTATGCATATGTGTGTGTGTATGTTCATGTGCATGTGCGTGTAGATGTGTGTGCGAGTGTGCATGTTTGTGATTATGCTTGTGTGTTCACTTATGTTTGCATGTGTGTGTGCATGTATTCATATGTGTGTGTGTGTGTGTACATGTGTGTGCATTGGTGTGCATGTATGCATTTGTGTTGGCACATGCTTGTGGGAACACATGTGTATGTGTATGTTTGTGTCTATGGTTGTTCATGTGTGTATGCATCTATTTCTGTGCATGATAATCCACATCTTGTGTATATGCATGCACGTGTTTGTGTGTGTGTATGTGTTTGCATGCTTGTGTGTATGTTTTTTCTTGTGCATGTTTGTGTCTATGTGCATACACATGTGTGCTTATGTATGTGCATGCACATGCATTTGTGTATGTGTGTATAATTTTTTGTGCATGTGAGTGAACACACGTGTGTGTGTGTGTGCTTGTACGAGTGTATTAGAGAGTGTGTGAACTTTTATGTGCATGCATATGTGTGCATGTGTGGGTTTTTATGTGTATGTTGTGTGTGCATGTGTGCATTTGTGCTTGTGCATGTTTGTGCTCATGTGTTGTTGTATGTACATTATGTGTGCTTGCGTTTGTGCATGTGTGTCAATAGGAATGTGTGTGTTTGTGTGTGAGTGTACATCCATACATCTATGTATGTGTTTGTGTGTACTTCGGTGTGTGGCTATGATGATATGTATGTGTATGTGTGTGTACATCTGTGTCTATATGTTTATTCCCATGTATGTTTCTATTAGACTATGTGAGTCTATGCACATTTGTTTATGCATCTGTGAGCATGTGCTTATGTGTATTTGTGTGTGTGCATGCATGTGTCTCTGAGTGCATATGTGTGCATCCATGTGTGTGTGTGTGTGAGTGCATGTGTTCATGTTTGCTTGTGTGTTTGTGGGCATTATTGTGTGTGCTTGCGCATGTGTTTGTTTTTATGTTTGGGTCCTTGTGGGTTTGCAAGTATGTGTGTGTGTGTGAGTGTGTACGCCTATTCGTGTTATTGTGTGTAGAGTCTATGTATGTGCATTTGTGTTTGTGTGAGTAAGTGGGTGTTTATTTATGTGCAAGCATGTGTGTTTTTATGTGCATGTGTATGTGTGAGCGTGCTTATGTGCATATAAGTTCATTTGTGAGTGCATGTGCATGTGTGTGTGCATGTACATCTATATGTGTGTGGTTGCACATGTGTTTTTGCATGAATGTGTGCGTCTGTGCATGTGTGTGCACGTGAGTCTGTCTGTGTGTCTATGCACATGAATGATCATGATTATGTGCATATGTGAGTGCTTGTATGCGTGAGGATGCCTATGTGTGCATGAATATGTGTATTGTGTGCCTATGCATGCATGTGTGCTAGTTTGTTGGAGAGTGAGTGCATGTGTGTGTGCATGCACAAGTGTATATGCTTGTGGTTTTTTGCTTGTGTAATTATGTGAATGTGTGTTGGTTCCTATATGTGTTTGTGTGCACATTTGTGAATGCATGCATGTGTGTGTTGGTGCATGTGAGTGAATGTGTACATGCATGTGTGCACGTGCATCTGCTGCTATGCTTATGTGTGCATGTAAGTATGTGTGTGTGTGTTCGTGCATGTGAATTAGTATATATGTGCTTGCTTGCATGTGGAGTGCATGACTTGGTGTTTGTGTGTGTGTGTGTATGAGTGTATGCATGCATGCATGTGTATAAGCATGTGTGTGTGTGTGCATGTTCGTGCATGTATGAGTGTGTGCATATTCTTGTGTGCATATTCATGTGTGCACATATTTGAGTTTGTATGAGTGTGAATGCATGTGCTTATGTTTGTGCTTGTGTTCTTGTATTTGCATGAGAGGGTACACATGTGTTTTTATGCATGAGTTCATGTCTATGTGTATGTGTATATGCATGTGTGTTTATGTCGATGTGCATGTTTGTCTGCATGATTGTGCTTGCTTGTGTGTGTGTGTAACTGTATACGCTTATATGTTTGCTTGTGCTTATGTGTGTGCATATGTTTATGTGCCTGTGCATGTTTGTGTGTCTTTTTGTACATGTGTTTGTGAGTTTGTGCATGCCTGCTTGTGCATGTGTGTGAATGTGTGTATGTGTGTTTCATTTTGGGTGTGTGTATGTGGGTGCTTATGCTTTTGCATGTGTGTATGTTCATGTGCTTGATGTGTGTATGAGTATGTACATGTGTGTTTGCGTATGTACATATGTGGATTCACCTGTGTGCATATTTGTGTATGTATGTGTGTGCCTATGTGTTCATATGCATGTGTATGTGTGTATATGTGTAAGTATTCATTCGTATATGTGTGTGCACGTGTTTGTGATTGTGTGTGTGTGTGTGCATGTGTGCATGCATGTGTACACATATGTGTGTGTGCATATGTTTGTGTGTAGGTTTGTCTTTGTGCATGTGTGTGTGTATGCATGCATGTGTTTTTATGTTTTGTAGGCATGCATGTGTGTGTCTTTGTTCATTTATCTATGTGTTCATGTGCAAGTGCATCCATGTGTGTGTGCATGTGTCTATTTTTGTGGATGTCACATGCATATGTGTGTTTGTGCATGTACGTCTGTGCGAGCTTGTGAATTTTTATGTGTGTGTGAGTTTGCATGCATGTGTGTGCATGCATATGCATATCCTTGTGCCTGTGTGTTGTGCATGTGTGTGAATGTCTATGAGCCTTTGTCTATATATGCTTGTACACTAGTTTTTATGCATGTTCATGAGCTTTCTATCAGTGTATGTGTGTGTGTGTATGTGCATATATATGCATGTTTATGAATACATCAATGTCCATGTTCATGTGTGTGCATATATTCATGTGTGTTTATGTGAGTGTGTGCATGCATGCATGCTATGCATGTGGGTATATGTGTGTGTGCATGGGTGGGTGTATGTTTGTATGCATATGCATGAGTGCATATGTCAATATGTGTGTGTGTTTGTGCATGTGTGAGTTTATATGCATGTTTGTGTGCATGTGGGTGTGTATATATGTGTGTTGCATGTTGTGTTTGTCTATGTCATCCTATGTCTATGTGTATGCATGTGTGTGGGTGTGGGTGTGGGAGTTGATGTGTGTGTATGCAAATGCATGCATGTGTGTGCATGTATGGATGCATGTGCAAGTGTGTGTGTATGTGTTAGTTTGTGTGGCTGTGTGTGTGCATGTCTGTATGTGTGTGGATGTGTGTCTACATGCATGTGCATATGTGCATGAGTGTGTATGTGTGTGTCTAGGTGTATGGATTTGTGTGTTTATGTAGGTGTCAGTGTATGTGTGTCTATGTAGGAGTGTGTTTGGGTGTTTGTGTGTGTATATGTGATTCTACATAGGTGTGTTTGTCTGTGCATGTGCATGTATGTGTGTGTGTGTTTTTGTGTGCACGTGCATACATGTGTGTGTTTGTGTGTTCATCTGTGTGTAGGCACATGGGCACATGCATGTGTTTCTTTGCATTCACATGTGCGTGTGTATTCATGTGATTGTACATGTGTTTGGGTGTGTGCAAGTTGGCATGTGTGCATATGCATGTCTTTGCAAGAATGTGTGCATGTGTGTACATGTGACCATGTGTGTTTACTAGTGGACATGTGTCCACATGTGTGTACTAGTGCAAGTGCATGTGGGTATGCATATTTGTGTGGGTGTATGTGCATGTGCATGTGTTTGTGCAATTGTTTGCATAAACATATGTGTGTGTGTGTGTTGGTGTAGTTTTGGACACATATGAGTGAACAGTTGTGTGTGTCTGTGCATGTGTATGTGTATGCATGCTAGTGTATGTTAATGCGTGTGTCCATGTGTGAGAGTTTGCACGTGTGTGTATATGTGTTGGTTTTCATTATGTGCAGTATAAGTGGCTATGTTTGTGCTAGTATGGGTGAGTGTGTACCTTTGTGTTTGTAAGTGTTTATGTGCACATGTGTGTGTAGGTGTCTATTCATGCGTGTGTGTCTTTGTGCATGTCTATGTGTATGTGCAAGTGCGTTAGTGTATGTGCATGTTTTTGCATGTTTTGCATGCATGTGTTTTTGTTTTTATATGTGTTGCTTTGCATTTGTGCTTGTACATGCATATGTGTATCTATGTGCATACATATGTGCATCTCTATGCTTGTGTGTATACATGTGTATGTGCTCTTGTGAGCACAAGTGTGTTCCTATGTCAATGCACATGTGTAGGTATGTTTGTGTATGCACGGTTATGTATGTGCTTGTGTGTATACACGTGCGCCTATGTGTATGAGTGCGTCTGTTGTGCATGTGTTTTGATTGTACACATTTGTGCAAGTGCAAGTGCAAGTGCATTCGTGTGCATGCTTGTACAACTTTGTGTTCATGTGTATGAAAATGTGTTAGTGTCTCCACATGTGTCTATGTGTGAGTACATATGTGTTGATGTGTGTTTGTGTGTGTTTGTGCATTTGTGCTTATGTGCGAGTGTGTTCATATGTGTTTATTCATATTTGTGTTTGTGTGTGTGTGTTAACATTTGTAGGTCAGTATGAGTGCATGTAACTTTGTGTGTGTAATTATGTGTTGGCATGCATGTATGTTGGTGTGCATATGTGTGCCTATGCATGTTTGTGCATGCATGTGTGTGTTGGTTCATGAGCATATGAATGTGTGTGTAAGTGTTTTTGTGTGTACATTCTTATCTATGTGCATGTGTGTGTGTGTGTATGTGTGTTTGTGTTTGTACTTGTTTGTGCATGTGTTCACTTGTGTGCATATGCATCTACATGTTTGTTTATGTTTGCATGTGGTCATATTAGTGCATGTGTGTATGTGTGCCTTTTCAAGTATGTATGCTTGTGTGTTTGTGTGCATTCATGTGTGTGTGTGTCTGTGTACATATGTGTATAGGTGTGTAAGAAGGTCCTTCTACGTGCCAATGTGCATGTGTGCATGTGTATGTGAGTATATATGCTTGTGCATATGTGCATGCATGTGATTGTGCATGTGTGTGTGCATTCTTGTGTGTTTTTTTGTACATTCATGTTTATGTTTATATGTGTGTATCTGCATATACATGACTATCTGTGAGTGTGTTTGTGTGTGTGCATGGACATGTGCATATGTGTGTCTGTGTACTTGTGTGTATTCTTTTACATATTTATTTGTTTGGGAGTATGTGTATGTGTTTTTTTGTGTATGAGTGCATGTGTGTGTATGCCGCTATGTGTCTGTTAGGTGTATATGTGTTTGTGAGTGTGTGTGTGTGGTTGTAGTTGTAAATGTATATGTATGCATATGTGTGTAAGTGTGTGTGTGTATGTGCAAGTGTGTATGTTATGCATGTGTATGATTGTGCATGTGGGTGCATGTATAGGTGTGCATGTGTGCATGCATGTGTGTGTGCATGTGTGTGTGTGCATGTGCATGTGTGCGTGCATATGCAATTACATGAGTGTGTTCATGCTGAGTCATTTATGCATGTTTATGTGCAAGTGTTTATGCATTTGTGTGTATAGGTGCATACACATGTGTCCATTCCTATGTGTGAGCATGTTTATGTGTGTGTGTGTGTTGTTGTGTTTGTTTATGTATGTCTATGTGTCTAAGTGCATGTGCGTGTGCATGATTGTTCATGTGTATGTGTGTGCATTTGTGTGTGCAAGCAAGTGAGTGTGTGCTTGTGTGTCTGAGTGTCCAATTATGTGTGCATACATTTGCTTATGTGCATGTGCACATGTATGTATGCATGTGTGTGCAAAAGTGTGTGTATTTTTGTGTGAGTGCTTGCATGTGCATCTACGTGTCCTTGTGCATGTTTGCATGTGTGTGCATGGGTGTGTTTGTGTGTGTATATGTTTGTCTGCATGTGAAGGGTGAGCTATGCATGTGAGAGTTAGAGTGCATTTATGCATATGTGTGCACTTATGTTTGTGTGTGCATTTGTGTTAATGTGGGTGTGCATGCATGTATGTATGTGTGCCTATGTGCATGTGTGTTTGTTTTTATGCGTGTGTGTGTGCACATGGCAGCATGTGTTTGTGCATGTGAGTATGTGTGTGTGCATGTGTATGTGACAACATGTGTTTCTATGCATGCTTGCATGTATGCGTGTGAGTAATGTGTGTGAGTGTGAGTGCATGTGTTATGTGTGTAGGTGTATGTGTATTTGTAGACACATGTACATGTCTATGTTCTTATTTTTTTTTCTATATATGAGTGTGCTAGTGTGCACACATGTGTGTGTATGTATGTGCACATATAAGTGTGCAAGTGTGAGCATGTGTGTGCATGCATGTGGGAGTTTGTACATGCACATGCATATGTGTGCATACATGTGTTTGTTCATCTATGTGTTTATGCTTGTGTGAGTTGGTGGGTGCTTGGATGCATACATGTGTGTATGCTTTTGTATGTGTTTGTGCTTCCACGCATATGTGTATGGTTGTGTATTATTTCATGTTCATGTGTGTGTATGTGCATGCGAGTGTGGGTGTGTGCACGTGTTTGTGTGTATTCGTGTGATAGTGTGTGTTGGCATTTTGGTGCATATGTATATGTGCAAGTCTCTGTGTTCATGCATACACATGTGTGTGTGTTCATGGGTACATGAGTGCATGTGTATGTGTGTCTTTGACTTCATGTATGACCATAATGACAAGTGTGGGCATGTGTGTGTGTGTGTGTTTTTATGTTGGTGTTTGTGTGTCTATGCATGTGTGTGTCATGGTGTGTGTACTTGGGTAAGTAGGTGACTATGTGAGTGTACAAGTGCTTTTGTATTTGTGTATGCATATGTGCAGATGTTCATGTGTGTGCTTTGTGTATCTGAATGTGTGTGTGCATGTGCTTGTGTGTAGGGGTGTGTCTGTGTATGTGTACATATGCTTGTCCATGCATGTATGTGTGCATTTTTGTACATAGTTATGTGATTGTGTATGTATGTGCATGCATTAGTGTGTACATGGGTGCACTTGTATGTATATTCATGTGTGTTTGCATGTGTTTATACCCTTTGGTGGGTATACATTCCAATGTGTTTTTTTGCATCCTTGTGTGGGCATCTATATACATGTGTGTGTGCGTGAATATGCATATGTGTGTGCTTGTGTTTATGCATGTGTGTGTGTGTGTGCATGTTTGTGTATGAGTGTATGTTTAGACGTGCATGTTTATGTGCCTATTTGAATGCATGCATGTGTTAGCACTTCTATGCATGTGTCTTTGTGCATGTGCATTTGCATTTGTGTGTGCATGTGTACGTGTGTGGTGTGCCTGTGTGTGTTTGCACATTTATGTTTATGTGTGTATTTGTGCCAACATATTTGCATGTGTTCCTATGGGTGTGTCTAAGCATGCCTGCAAGTGGGTCTTTTTGTGTGCATGTGTGCATGGGTGCATAAGCATTGGCTTGTATGCACCTGTATATGTGAGTTCTTAGTTTGTGCATGTTTGTATATGTATTTGTGTTTGTGTGTGTGCGTGTGTGTGCATGTGTTAGTATCTATGTGTGTTCATGTCTATCTGAGTATGTTTGTGTATTCATGTGTGTGTAAGTCTATGCATGTGAGTGTCTGTGCATGTGCATGAAGATGTGCATGTATTTGTGCTTATATGTGTGTGTGCGCATATGTGTGAATGTGCATGTGATTTTGTACATGCATGTGTTTGTGTTTATGTGTGCATTCATGGGTGCACATTTTTGTACACATGTGTGTGTGTGTACATTTGTGTGTGTGCATGTGTGGTTATGTGCTTGTATGGGTGTGAGTGTATGTGTTCATGTGTGTGTACATGTGTGTGCATATGTATTTGTGTGTGCATGCATTTATGAGTGTGTGCACATGTGTGTGCATGCATTTATGAGTGTGTGTGTGCATGTGTGTGTATGCATGTGAGCATGTGTATTTGTGGTTCTGTGTGAATGCATGTGTTTTTGTGTATGTGTTTGCATCAATATGTGTGTGTGCAAGTGCATTTTTGCATGTTTGTATGCATGTGCATGCCTTTCTTTGATTGCAATATGTGTGTATGTGTATTCGTGTGCATATGTGTATGTGTTTGTGTGCTTGTGTGTATGTATGTGTGTTGGTGTGTTTGTGCAAGTGTATGTGCATACTTGAATAGGTGTACATGTTTGTGCACGTGTGTACGTGGGGGTGTACATGTGTGTGCAAATGTGTGTTTATGTGCATGAGTGTGCTTGTGCTTGTGTGTGTGCGTGCTCATGCATGTGTATGAACATGTCTGTGTTTGTCTATGTTTACGTGTGTGTGTACTTTGGTATGTCTACACAAGTGTGTGCATGTTTTTGAAAGTGCATTGTGTGTGTTTATGTAGGAGTGTTTTTGTGGGTGCACATGTGTTCATGTTTGTACATTCATGCTTGTGTTGATATGTGCACACACGTATGTGTGTTTTTGTGCATGCATGTTTATGTGTGTGCATGTTTTTGTTGACAAGGGTGTTCATGTGTCTTTGTTTGTGTGCATCTATTTGTAAGGTGCATGTGTGTGCATGTTTGTAAGCTCTTTAATGTGTGTATGCATATACATGTTTGTGTCTATGTGTTTGTACATGTGTAAGAATGTATGTGCACGGGCATGTTTGTGTGTCCATGTATGTGAGCAGGTAGGTGTGTGGAAGTGTGTGAAGGTGGCTATGTGTGTTTGCATAGATGTGTGTGTGTGTCTGTGTGCATGTGTACATGCATCATTGTGTGTGTATGCATGTGAGTGTCCATGTGTGTACATGTGGGTGTATAATGCTTGTGCTTGGTCATGTGTGTGTGTCTACGTGTATGTGTCTACATGTGCATCTTTGCATGTCTGCATTTGTATGTGTGAGCATGTGTGTGAGTGTTTGTGCGTATGCATGTGTTTGGGTGTGCATGTGTATGTGTGTGCCACGTGTACTTATGCATGTTTTTGTTGGTGTGTCTATATGTGTATGCATGTGCATTTGTGTGTGTGTGTGTGTCTTTGTGTGTATAAGCATGTGCATCTATGTGTGTGGCTTTTAATGGGTTTGTTTGCTTGTGTGTAGGTGTGCTTATGTGTGTGTGTGCTTGTTTGCATTTATCGATGCATACATGTGTGCTTGTCAGCATGCATTCATGTGCATTTGTAAGTGCATCTGTGTGTCTTTGTGTAGATTTTTTTACATGTGTGTGTATCTAAGTGTGTGTGTGTGTATGTATCTATGTGCATGCATGGATGTGCGCATGTGCATGTGACTAGGTGTTGGAGTGCATGTGTGTGTGCCTACGCTTATGTGTGTTTGCATGTGTGCATGCTTGTATACTTTGTTGTGTTTGTATGCATGCATGTGAGCTTGTTTGTGTCTGTGCAAGTACATATGCATGTGCATATGAGTTCTTATGATTGTTTGTTGGTGCGTGTGTGCATTTGTGTTTGTTTATTAATTTTTATGTTATTAACATGCATGAGTACATGTGTTTGTGAATGTGTTTATGGGTTTTTTTGTGTGTGAACATGCATGCATATAGTGTGTGTGTGTGTGTGTGTCTATAGTTGTGTGTGTATATGTCTAAGTGTGCAAAAGTGTGTGCATGTTTACAAGCTTTTGTGTATAAATGCAAGTGTGCACATGTTTGTTTGGGCATGTTCATGGGTATGAGTGTGAGTGTTCGTGTGTGTTCTTGTGTGTGTGTGTGTGTGTGCTAGTGTGTATGTGTGTGCTTGTGTGTATGTGTGTGTGTGTGCATGCTTGTGACTATGTGTACATGTGTGTGTATGTATGCATGTACATCAATGTATTTGGGTGCACGTGCACAAGTGTGTGTGCGTGTGCATGATAGCATATGTATGTGTGTGTGCCTATGTGTGTGTTTGTATGCATGGGTCTTCATGCATGCGTGTATCTCTACATGTATATGCTTGTGTGCCTGTATGTGTGTGCATGATCATGTATGTACTTGTGTGTTTATGCATGTATGCATCTGAGCATGTTTGATGTTGTTCATGTTTACGTGCATGTGTGTTTGTGTATAGGGGTTCAATGCATATTTTTGTACATGTGGGTGCACATGTGAGCTTGTGTTCATGTGCATGTGTGTGCAAGTGCATGAGTGTATGTGTATATGTGTCTTTGTTTATGCACATGTGCATGTTTATGTGTTCATATCTCTATGTGTATGTGTGTCTACATGTCCATGTTTATGTGTAGGTGTCTATGAGGGTTTGTGCGTGTGTGGATGTGTGTGCATATGTAGGTTTGTATATATGTGTGTGCTCATGTTTGTATGTGCAAGTGTGTGCTAGAATGTGTTGTGTGCATGGGCATGTATGTGTGTGCTCATATGCATGTTCTTGTGAGTACGTGAATTCATGCACATGTGTATCTTTGTGTGTGTGCATGCATGTGTCAATGTGTATGCATGCTTCTGTGGGTGTGGGTGTGTGTGTGCATGTCTGTGTGCTTGTGCATGCAGTGTGCACATACACGCATGGGTGTGTATGTGTGCATGTCTGTGTGTGTGTGGACGTGAGTGTGAGTGGGTGTTTTAGCATGTGTGTACAAATATGTGTGCATGGAAGTGTGCATGTATTTATGTTTGTTGTGAGTGCATTCGTACATTTCTTTGTGTATGTACGTATGTGTGTGAATGTTTGTGTTCATTTAGCTGCATATGCATGTTTGGATACATGTATGTTTGTGCTTGCCTGTGTTCATTTAATTTCATATGCATGTTTGGATGCATGTATTTGTGTGCATTTCGTTGTGTTTGGATGCATGTATGTGTGTGCATGTCTGTGTTCATTTAATTGCATATACATCTTTGCATTTGCTTGCATGTGCCTTTGTGTGATTATGTGTACATTTGTGAATATGTGTGGACTTGTGCATGTATTAATGAGTGTGTGTGTGTGTGTCTGTGTGTGTGCATGTGTGTGTATGCACGTGTGTGCGAGCGTGGGTGCATATGTGTGCTTGTAAATTTTTTTGTTGGTGCATATATATGTATGTGTGTGTGTGTGCGTGTCTTTGGGTGTGCATGTTTTTGTGTGTGAGTGTGTGCATCTTTTTGTGTGTGTACATGTTTGCATGTGTGAGTGTGTGTGTATATTTATGATTATGTGTGTGGGTGGGTGTGTGTAGGTGTTCTTGTGTGTGTGCAGGTGTATGCATGTGTGCTTCTGTGCACATGTTCTTGTCCATGTGATGTGTATGTAGGTGTATGCATGTGTGCACAGGTTCATGCGCTGTGATTGTGTTGGTATTTGTGTGTGCACACGTGCATGTTTGTATGTGTGTGTATTTGCACATATGTTAGTAGGTGTGTGTGTGTGCATATGCATATGCTAGTTCACATGTTTGTGTCTTTGCATGCGTGTACTTTGCGTAGGTATGTGTGGGTGTATGTATACATGTGTGTGTTCCTATATGTATGTGCATGTATTTGTATGCATGTGTAGGTATTTTTATATGCATTTGCATGTGTGCATGTGAGTGTTCATGCATGTTTATACCTATGGGTGCACAAGTCTGTGTGAGTCCATACATCTATATGTATGGCTGTACACATGCATGTGTGCACATCTGTCTACATTCATGTGTCTATAGGCTTGTGCAAACGTGTCTATATGATCTTGAGTGTGAATGTGCATATGCTTGTGTGTGAGTGTGTAGAGGGTTGTGTTCTTTGGGGTATGTGTGTGTGCATGAGTGCTTGCAAACATGTCTACATGTGTGTACATGCACACATATTCACGCATATAGGTGCACACATGTGTGCAAGCATGCACATGTTTATATATGTAGGAGTGTGCATGTGTGTATGCACATACATTTTTTTGCATATGTGTGTGTGCATGTGCGCTTGTGTGGCTTTGAGTGCATGTGTGTATAAAATTTTATGTGCATATGTGTGTGCATATGGGTGTGTGTGCATGTTCTTATGCACATGTGTTTTCTTTTGTGTGAGTGATTATTTGTTCATTTGTATTCATGCACATGTGTGAGCATGCATGTATGTGTGCATGTATGTGTGTGGTATGTGCATATTGTATATTCGGGCATGAATGGTTTTGTGTGTGCATGTTTGGATTTGGATGTGTACATGTGTGGCTAGCTGTGTGAATGCACGTGCATGTGTGTCTTCATATGTGTCTACATTGGTGTGTGTGTGTGTGTGTTAATGTGCATGTTGGTCTTTTCTCTACATTTGTGGTTGTATTTGCACATGCATGTGTATTTGTGTGTGCATGCACATTATCATGTGTATGTGTGCACCTTTGCCTATGTGCATGTGTGTTTGTAGGTATGCACGTGCATGCATCTACACATGTTTGAGTACATGTATATGTGTGTGTATGCATTTATGTGTGCATGTAGATGCATGTATGCATGTGTGTGTGCAGGTTGTCCACATGTCCATTTAGGTGTGTGCATGAGTACATGAGTTCGCATGTGCACGTGAATGTGTGACTGCATGTCCATGTGTATGTATGTTTGTTCGTGTGCCCTTTTATGTGAGTGTGTGTACATATGTGTGCATGTGTGTGTGTTCATGTGTGCATGTATCTTCATTTGCATTTGTATGTAGGTGTGCATGTGCTTGATTCTTTACGTGTTTGTGATGGTGTGTGTGTGTGTGTGTGCATGTCCATGTTATGTGGGTGTGTGCATGCATGTGTGCAAGTGTTTGTATCTGTATTTGTGCATTTGTACATTTGTGCTTTTGTTTTCACATAAGCATGTGCGCACGTGTGTATTTGTGTTTGTGCAAAAACTATGTGTGTTTATGCGTGTACATGTGTGTGGTCATGCATGTGCACGTATGCATGCATGTGCATATGTATTTGTGTGTGCTTGTGCATGTGTGTGTAAGGGGGCCATGTATGTCAGTGTGTGTATGCATACGTACAAGATCATGTGTGTGCATGGGTGTGTTTGTTTATATGTTAGCTTGTGTGTACTTGTGCAAATCCATGTACATGTGTGTGTCTAAGCATGTGGGTGTGCATGTACATGCATGTTTGTTTGTATGCTTATAAGTGTGTTTGTGTGTGTGTGCTTGTGTTGATATGTGTTTGTATTTATTCATTTGTGTGTTTGTGTGTTTGCATTTGTGCATGTGTGGGTGTGTTATCTTGTATATGTGCAAGTGTGTGCATGTATGCTTGTGTGTATGTGTGCACATATTTAAGTGTGTGCGTGGATGCAAGTGTGTGCATGTATATGCATGTGTATCCATTGGCTCGTGTGTGTGTGTGTGTGTATGTGAGTCTATTTATGTATGCATGTATGTGTGTGCTTGGGTGCTTTTGTAGATGTTTGCATATGTGCTTGTATATGTCTTTGCATATTTGTGCATGTGTGCATGTGTATACCTATTTGTGTGTTTGGGTATACATGTTTGAGTAAGTGAGTGTGTGTATGTGTGCATGTGCTTGTTTTTGTGTGTGTGTGTGTGTATGTGTGTATGCTTCGACATTTGTTTGTGTGCATGTGTGCACATGTGTTAGTATATGTGTTCATGCATAAGTGTGCTTTTTTAAGTGTTTATGCATCTTTGTGTGCATGCATGTGCATCTATGTGTTCATGTGTGAGTATATATGTGTGCATGCAAGTGTGTTTGCATATTTGTATTTCTATTTGTTGGTGTATGTGTGTGTGCTTGGGCGTGTGCATCTATGTGTGTATGTGTGGGGGTGCATGTGCCAATGTGGCTACAAATATGCATGTGAGGAGTGTGCGAACATGTTTGTGCATGTGCATGTGTGAGTATTTGTGCCTGTGTGCATTTGTTTGCATATTTGTGTGTGTGCATGCTTTTATGTGTGCATGTGGGTGTGTGCATGCATGCAGATGGGCATATGCACACACATGAGTGTGTTTGTTTATGTGTATGTACATGTGTGTGTCTATGTGTGTGCATGTTTTCTTTTGTGTATATGTGCAAGCATCTGTGTATGTATATGCCTATACATTTTTGTGTGTACATATATGAGAGTTTGCATGTGTGTGTGCAATCATTTTGAGGTTGTATGTACATGTGTATTTATGCAAATGTGTATTTGTGTGTACATGCATTTACTTGTGTGCATATATGTACCTGTGTGTGCATCTTGAGCATGATGATGGGTGTGTGAGCATTTGCATGTATGTTTGTATATGTTTGTGTGTGTGTTCATGTGAATGTGTTTATGAGCATGAGTGTGTGTGAATGTGGGTGTGGGTTTGTGTATACTTATGTTTTTATGTGTTCTTGTGTGTGTGTGGATGCATGTGTGTGCAAGCATTCGTGCATATGTGCATATGTGCATGTGTGCATATTCAGGCATACGAATGCATGTGCATGAGTGGGTGTGACTATGTGCAAGTATGTATGCATGCATGTTCACGCATGTGTGTGCATGTATTTGTGTGTGTGTGCGGACATGTGCATGTTTTCTTGTGTGTGTGTGCTATGTGTGTTTATGTGCATGTGTGTGAGGGTATGCGAGAGTAAGGGTGTGGGTGTACATGTGAGCAGGTGCATGCTTATATGGCATGCATCTGTATGCATTTGTGTGTCTATGTGTAACATTGTGCACATGTAGATGCTTGCTTGTGTATAACTATGCCTAGGTTCATATGTAGGTGCATGTGTTTGAGTATAGGTGTGTGAGCATATGCATGTGTGTGTGTGTGTGTCTGAATGCATGTATGTGCATGGGCATGCATATGAGTGTGTGTGCATGAGCTTGTTTGCATGTGGATGTGCATGTCTATTCATATGTATGTGTGTATGTGTGCATGTGTGTACTTGTGTATGTGCATGTTTTTGTTGTTGTGTGTGTTTGTATGAATACATAAGTGTAGGGGTGTGTGTGTGTACATTTGTGGCTATGTTAGTGTATGTGTGTGTGTATGAGGATGTGTGTCTGGGTGTGCGTGTATAGGTGTTTGCATGCATGTGTATGTGCATGCACATATGTGTATGTGTGCATATGTTGGTCTGTGCATATATATGTGTGTGTGAGAGCATTTATTCTTATGCATGTCTGCATGCATGTGATTATGTGTGGGTGTTGGTTTGTGCATGTGGGTGTGAGTGTACATGTTTTAGTGAGCATGCTTATGTGTGTGTGCGTGTCTGGGTGTATTGGTGTGTGCATATGTGCATGTGTTCCTGTACATGTGTATAAGTATGTGTGTGTGTGTGTGTGTGCATGTGCCTCTACATGTGTGACTGTGTGTGTTAGTATGTACATACATGTGTGTGTTTATGCATTTGTGTGCATGGGTTTCTATTTATGAGTGTTTTGAAGTGCACATGTGTGTTTTCTTATGTGTTTTTGCATGTGTGCTTTCTTGGTTGTGTGTGCATGCGTGTATGTGCTTATGCATGTTCTTATGTGTGTGTGTGTGTGTGTGTGTGTGCATGCATGTGGTGTCTATATGTGTGTTCCTAAGAAAGTGATGTGTCCCCACGAGTGCAAATTTGTGTGTGTGTTTGCATGTGTGAAGGGGTGCACATGTGCATGTCTAAATGCATATGTGTTGTGCATGTGCTTATGTGTATATGCTTTTTTGGTGTTTGCATGTGCATGCACACATGCATTCATGTGTGTTTGTTGTGCATGTGTTTATGTGCATGCTTGTGTGTGTATGTATGTGTGTGCATGTCTGTATTTATGCATAACTGTGTATGCATCTGTGGTTGTTGGTGTGTGTGTGCATGCAAGTGTGTGCATAGGCCTGTGTTTGTCTACCAGTGTTTGCATGTACATGTGTGTTCACATATATATATATGTGTGTGTGTGCATGTGTGCATGTATTCATGTGTGTGTGTGAATGAGCATATTCATGCATATGTGTGTGTGCTTTTGTATGGCATGTGTGCATCTCAATGGGCTTGTGCTTGTGCATATGCATGTGCATGTTTGTGTGTGTATATGTGTGAGTGCATCTATGCATGTTTTTGCGTGTGTGTTCCTACACATTTGTGCTTGCACACATACAAGAATGTGTTTATGCATGTGGGTGTGTTGACATGTGTAAGTGTGTGCATGTGACACGTGTTTGTGTTATATGTGCCATTTGTGTGTGCATGACTTTGTGCATGTGTTCTTTTTTGTATGTGCTTTTGTAGCAAGTATGTGAATATGTGTGTGTGCGTGTGCATGTGTGTATGTGTGTGCATGTATGTGTGTGTGTGTGTATGTTTGTTCATGCATAGGTGCGTGTGGTTGTACATAGATGCTTGTATGTATTTGTGTGCACATAAGTGTGTGCATGTTTGGTTGTGGATATGTTGTGGGCATGTATTTGTGTCTTTGAGTTCATATGTTTGTGTGATTATGTGTGCATATATGTGTGTTTATATGAGTTTATGAATATATGTGTGCATGTGTGCAATTGGGTGTGCACATTGTTTGTGTATATGTGTGCATACATGTCTAGCTGTGTGTGGATATGTGCATGTGTTTGTGCATGTGTGTGTGCCTATGTGTGCATGTGCATGTGTGTGTGTTTGTGCTTGTGTGTACATGTGCATGTGTGTGTGTATATGTGCATGTGTGTGCATCTGTGTGTGTTGTTATGCATGTGTGTGTGCATGTGTTTTAAGTTTGTGTTTGCATGCATGTGTGCGTGCTTATGAGTTTATGCATGTATACATGTGCATGTGTGTGTGCACTCGTCTTTTTGTGTGCATGTGTGTGTACTTATCTTTGTGGGTGTGTGTATATGCACACATGCTTGTTCTTATTTATGTGTTCGTGGGTCTATGTATATGTGCTTTATTATGCATGTGTGTGTGCATGCATGTGCATTTGTATACATGTTTGTGTGTATGTGTTTGAGCTTGTGTTTGCATATTTTGATCTCGTGTGCACATGTGCTTTTATGATTGCACCAATGCATGTGCATTTGTATGCATGTGCTTATTAATATCTATGTGTACGCATGTGTGCATGTGGATGCATGGGTTCATATGTCTGCGTGTGTGAATGTGCATGTTTATTTGTGTGTGCATGTGTATGTGTTCAAGTCATGCACTTATGCAAGCATGCATGTGAGAGCATGTTTACGTGTGTGTGTAGAGGGATGTGTGTGCTCGTGTGCATGTGTGAAAGCTTCCATTTTCATGTGTGTGTGTATGCCCAGATGTGTGATTACATGCACATACATGTGTGTATGTGCATGTGCGTGTGTGTGTTTTTATTTGTGTAAGCATGTGAATCTGTGTGTTTGCATTTATGTGTTAATGCTTACACATAGATGTGTACGTGTGTGTTTGTGTGTTGTGTGTGCATGTGTGTATGTATGTTGGGTGTTCACATGTGCATTTGCATGAGTACATGAGTACATGCATGCATTCGTGTGTGAGCATGTATATATGTGTATGTGCGCCTACATGTGTGCATGTGTTCATGTGTTTACACGAGTATGCGTGTGTGCATGTGTGTTCTTATGCATGCATATGACGTGATTGTGTCATGTGTGTGTGTTTTTGCATGCATGTATGTGCATATGGGTACAAATAATTGTGCATGTGCTTGCACGTTCATGTGTATATGTGTGCATGAGTATCTATGTGTTTTATCTATGTGAGCACGTATGTGCGTATGCATGTCTATGTTTACATGTGTGGATGTGTGTGTGTGGTTGTATGTGCGTGTGCTTCTGCATGCATGTTTTTGTGCATGAATATTTTTATGCATGTGTATATTTATGTGTTTGTGTGTGTGCATGGGTGCATACATGTGTCCCTACATCCATATGCATTTGTGTGTACTTATGTGTCTATGTGTAAACATGTACTTGTGTGCATTTATGCATGCATGTTTGTGTGTGTGCATATTCATATTTTTGTGCATTTTTTGCATAGGCAAGTGTGAATATGTGCATGTATATGAGAGTGTGTGTGTATGTGTGTGTGAGTGTGTGTATATGTGCATGTTTCAAGTGTTTGCTTGCATGTGTATGTGCATGTGTATGTGCATGTGTTTTTGTTCTTATTCATGTATGTGCATGGGTGCATGCATGCTTATGTGAATGTGTGTCTATTGGTGTGTATTTATTTTGGAGTGTGCAAGTGTGGATGCATATGTGTATGTGCATGTGTGTGTGTGCATGTCTGTATGTATGCATGCACATGTTTGCATGATTTTCTATGTGTTCAAGTGTGGTTGTATGTGTGTGTGCACGTGCAATTTTTCATGTGTGTGTGCAGGAGCATGCATGTTTGCCTTCATGTATGCATGTATTTGGACATGTGAGTGTGTATGTGTGTGCATGTATGGTGCGTGTGCTATTGTAAGGGTGTGTGCTTGCATGTGTGTCCATTTTTACATGCATGCATGTTTGTGTATGTGTGAGGGCATGCATGTGCTCATGCATGTATTTGTGTAGGTTATCATTGTGTTTATGCATGCATTTGTGCATATATGTATGAGTTCATGCACATGAATGCATATGTTTTTTTGCATGTGTGTGTGTGTGCATGTTTGTGTGCATATGGTTGTGTATGTGATTGCTTATGTGCATGCGTGCTTGAGTGTGTCAATGTGCATGCATGTGTTAGTTAGTATTTTTGTGTATATTTGTTTGCATGAGCATGTACGCATGTTTGAACATTTGTCTGTGCCTGTGTGTGTGCATTAATACATTTTCATGCATGTATGTTATTGTGTGTATGTTGTGTGTGTGTGTGTATGTGTGGGCATACATGATCATGTGTGTATGCATCTTTGTGAGCATGTGTTTTTCCATCTGTCTGTATATTTATGAATATTTGTGTAGTTGTTTTATTCATATGCATACATGGGTGTGTGTGTATAGGCATGCACAAGACTATGCACATTTGTGCTTGTGTGTGTGAATGTATGTGTGTGTATGCGGGTGTGTGTGCTTGTGTGCATGTAAGGGTGTGGGTGCGCATGTGTATATGTGTTTTAATGTGCATGTGTGTATGCATGTGTGTGCATGGGTCGACATTGTTTGTATATGTGCATATGATTGCTTGGGTGCATATGAGTGCACATATGCATGTGTATTTCAATATGTGTGTGTGAGCGTGTCTGTGTGGTACATTTGCATATGTCTGTGTAAATGTGTATGCACGTGAGTCTTTGTGTGTGTGTATGCACACGTGAGTGCATGTGTGTTTTGTGAGTGAAGGTGCATGTGTGTTTGGGTGTGTGTGTGTGCTAATTTGTCTATGTATTTGTGTGTGTCTATGAGCATCTATGTATTTGTGTGTGCATGCTTATGCATTTGTATTTGTGCGTTTTTTTGCATGTGTATGCATGTATTTTTGCATGAGTGGTGTATGTAATTGTGTGGGTGCATGTGAGTGTGCATGTGAGTCTGTGCAAATGAATGTTCATGCTTGTGTGCATATATGAGTGCCTGCACATGCGAGCATGTTTGTTTGCACATACTCATCTATATTTTGTGCTTGTGTATGCATGTGTGAATTTTTATTTGGGTGTGTGTGGGCATGCATAAGTGTGTAAGCTTCTCATTTTGCTTGTGAAATTATTTGTATGTGTGTCAACTCCTGTATGTGTCTTTGTGTGCATGTGTGTAAGTGCATGTGTTGTTGTGCACATGTGTGCATGTAAGCAAGTGCATGTGTGCGTGCATGTGAGTTAGTGTGCATGTGCATGCTTGTGTGTGGAGGACATGTGTTAGTGTTTGTGTCTATGTGTGCTTGTGTGTGTGTGAGTGTAAGCATGCATGCATGTGTGTGTGTGTGCATGTGTGCACATGTGTGAGTGTGTGCATGTGTCTGTGTATGTATGTGTGCGTATTCATGTATGTGTGTGTATCTAAGCTTGTGTGAGTGTGAATGTGTGTGCATGTGTTTGTTCTTGTCTGTGTTCTTGTATATGCATATGAGGGTGTGCAAGTGTGTTTATGTGCATGAGTTCATGTGCATGTGATTGTGTGTATGCATGTGTGTTTATTTGTGCATGTGTGTGCATATGCTTGTTTATTTATGTTTGTGTGCATGTCTATGTTTGTGAGTGTGCATGCTTGTGTGTGCTCAAGTGTATGTACTTAGGTGTGTGCTTGTGCTTAGGGGTATGCATGCATTTGTGTACATGTGCATGTTTGTGTAAGTTTTTGTGCATTTGCACATGTATGAATGTCTGTTTATGCATGCTTGTGTGTATGTGTGTCTAAGAGTTTGTGCATGCATGCTTGAGCATGTGTGTGCATGTGTGTTTGTGTACATGTTTGTTTCATTTTGAGTGTGTTTGTGGGTGCTTATGCTTGTGCATGTGTGTGTGTCTATGTACTTATATGTGTGTGTGTGTGTTTGTGTGCTTGTGCATATGTGCACATGTGCATGTGCGTATGTGCTTGTGTGTGTGTACATTTGTGTGAGCTTATGAATGTCTGTGTGTGTGCCCATGTGTGTGCATGCATATGCATATCCTTATGCCTATGTGTGTCTTGCATATTTGTGAATGTCTATGAGCCTTTGTCTATATGTGTTTGTACTCTTATTCTTATGCATGTTTTTCGACTTTCTATCAATATGTATGTGTGCATGCATATTTGTGAATGTGTCCATGCCCATGTACATGTGTGCATGTGTTCATGTGTTTGATTGTGTGAGTGTGTGTGCATGTGGGTATATGTGCATGTGTATAGGAGGGAGTGTATTTGTGTGGATATGCATGTGTGTGTGTTAGTATGTGTGTGTGTTTGTGTATGTTTGTGTCTAAGTGCATGTAGGTGTGTATATGTGCGTGCATTCTTTGTGTGCATATGTGTTTTTATGTCTATGTGTATGCATATTTGTGGGTGTGGGTGTGCATGCATATGCATATGTACGCACGTGTGTAGATGCATGTGCAAGTGTGTGCACACATCTATGTGTGTGGGCATAGGTGTGTGTGTGTAGGTGTCAGTGTGTGCAGCTGTGTGTGTATGTCTGTAGTTGTGTGTGTTTGTGTGTGTCTGCATATATGTGCATGTGTACATGAGTGCGTATGTGTGCATCCATGTGCATGGATTCGCATGTTTGTGCAATTGCAAGCACATGTGTGTGTGAGAGAGTGTGTTTAGGTGAACATAAATGTGTGTGTGTGTGTATAGATGTGCATGCATATGTTTTTGTGTGTGTGTGCACATGCATACATATGTATGTGGTCACCTATATGAAGGTGTTTGTGCATCTTTGTTTATGCACATGGGCATATGCATTTGTTTGGGTGCATGCGTTTGTGTGTGTACACATGTGCATATGTATTCATGTCGTTGTACATATGTTTGGGTGCATCCAAGTTGGCATGAGTGTGTGTGTTTGCAAGAATGTATGCATGCGTTTGCGCTTCCATGTGTGTGTACTAGTGCATGTGCATGAGTGCATGCATGCATGTGCTTGTTCTTACAAACGTGCATGTGTAGGTGTGTGGGTGTATATGCATGTGCTTTTTTTTGTGCATTAGTTTGTATGCTCATGTGTGTGTGTGTTTGTGCAAGTGTGATTTGAGGTACACATGAGTGCATGCATATGTGTGTGTTTGTATGTGTGTTTTTGTATGGGTGTGTGTGTGTGTGCGCGTGTGTATGTTTATGCTTGCAAACGTGTGTGTGTGTGGGTTTGTACATGTGTGTGAGTTTGTACATGTTTTCATTTTTGAGCATGCATATGTGGTTATGTTTGTGTATGCATGGGTGTGTATGTGTTTATGTGCATATGTGTGTGTATGTGTGTATGCATGCATGTGTGTCTTTGTGTATGTTTATGTCTATGTGTAAGTGTGTGTGTATTTGTGTACATGTCTTTGAATGTTTTGCACTTGCATGTATGTGTTTATGCATAATGTGCATGTATTTGTGTGTGTAGTTTGTGTTCATATGTGTATGTGTGTGCATGCATTTGTGCATGTATATGCTTATGTGTTTATCTATGTGCATGCATGTGTGTGTATGCATGTGTGTGTATGCATGTGTATGTGCTCGTGTGAACACATGTGTGTTCTTGTGCCTATGCACATGTGCAGGTATGTCTATGTATGTATGGTTACACAAGTGTATGTTTGTGTATGTGTGCTCGTGTGTACGTGTGCATGTGTTGTGCGTGTATATGTTTGTGTAGGTGAAGTGTAAGTGCATTCGTGTGCATGTTTGTACACCCTTGTGTGCATCTGTGTGCATGTGTATATACGTGTGTTTGTGCCTACACACGTGTGTGTGTGTGTATGTGAGTACATTTACATGTGTGACTATATGTTGTGCATGTGTGTAGGTGTGTTTTGGTATGCATGTGTGTGTGCATGTGTGTGTGTGTGCATGTGCATGTGAACATGCATGTATAAGTGCATGGGCATTTGCAAATTTGTTTGTGCAGGAGCGTTCGTGCATGTCTGTGTGTAAGTTTACGCATTTGTGTGTGTACAAGTGCATGCACATGTGTCTGTTCCTATGTGTGAGCATGTTTATGCGTGTGTATTTGTCCATATGTGTGTGTGTCTGGGTTCTTGTGCATGTACGTGCATGCATGCATGCTTGTTCGTGTGTATGTGTGTGCATTCGTGTGTGTCAGCAAGCGGGAGTGTGCTTATGTGTCTAAGTGTCTAATTGTATGTGCATGCATTTGCATATGTGTATGTGCACATGTATGTATATATGTGTGTGTGCAAATGTGTAATTTTCTTTGTATTTGCATATGCATGTTTGTGTGAGTGTATGTGTAGTTTTTTGTGAGTGCTTGAATGTGTATCTATGTGTGCTTGTGCGTGCATGCATGTGTATGCATGGGTGTGTCTATTTGTGTGTATATGTGTGCATGCATGTGCATGTGAGTGTTAGTGTTTCGTGTGCATATATGTGTATGCATGTGTGTGATTTGCATGTTTGTGCATGCATTTATGTTGAATTGCATAAGCATGCATGTATGCATGCACATACGATTGCCTATGCACACCTCTGTGTATGTGTGTGTTTGTGCATATGTGTGTATGCATGCATGCATATGTCTATGTGTGTGAGTATGTGTGTGTGCATGTGTATATGACTACATGTGCTTTTATGCATGTTTACATGTATTTGTGCAAGCATATTTGTGAGTGTGTGTGCATGTGTTATGTGTGCATATGTATGTGTTCTTGTAGACACTGGTACATATTTGTGTGTTTATTTTTTTCTGTATATGTGTGTGGATGTGTGAACATATGTGTGTGTATTTGCATGTATGAGTGTGTGAGTGTGAGCATGTTCATGTGAGCATGTGTGAGTTTGTACATTCACATGGATGGGTGTGGGTTTGTGCATGTGTGAGTGTTTATGCTTGTGTATGTGGGCAAATGCATGGATGCTTTCATGTGTGCATGCATTTGTGTGGGTGTGGTTGTGAATTGTTTCTTGTTCATTTGTGTGTGTGTGTGCATGTGAGTGTGGTTGTGTACACATGGGTATGTGGGTCCATGTGATAGTGCATGTAGGCCTATCTGTGTGTGTATATGTGTGCAACTATTTGTGTGAGTTCACACATACACAAGTGTGTGTGTTTATGTTCTTGTGTATAGGTGTTTGTGTGATTGTGTGTGTGTGCATGGGTACATGAGTGGATGTATGTTTATGTGTATTCCTTCATGTGTGTTGCCATGATCACATGTGTTGATGTATGTGTGTGTGTGTGTATTTGTGTCTGTGCATGTGTGTGTGTGTGCGTGGGTGAATGTGTGAGTGTGTAAGTGTTTTTGTGTTTGTGTATGCATACATGTGTATGGATGTTCATGTGTGTGCTTTGTGCATCTACATGTGAGTGTATGCATGTGCATGCGTGTAGGGCCATTTCTTTATGAGTGCACATATGCATGTTCATGTATGTTTGTGTGCATATTTGTGCATAGTTGTGTTTATGTATGTATGTGCATGCACTAGTGTGTGCATGGGTGCATGTGTGTGTATATGTGTTTATAACTTTGGGTGGGTGTGCATTCTAATGTGTTTTTGTGCCTCCATGTGTCTGCATCTATAAACATGTGTGTGTGTATGTGTGTCCATGTGTGAGTGTATATGAAGACATGCATGTTTATGTGCTTATTTGAATGCATACATGCATGTGCACGTGTATGCATATGTTTGTGTGCGTGTGTGTGTGCATCCATGTGAGTGTATGTTTTATTTGCACATTTGTGTCTATGTGTGTATGTGTGTGAGCGTATTTGTATTTATTCCCATAGATATGTGCAAGCATGCTGCATGTGGGTCCTTTTCTGTGCATGTGTGCATGGGTGCATTAGTGTAGGCTTGTGTGCACCTATACGTGTAAGAGCTTGGTTCATGTGTGTGCTTAAGTGTGTTTGTAATTATGTGTGTGTGTGTATGTGCATGTGTTAGTGTCTATGTGTGTTCATGTTTATGTGTGTATGTGCTCCTTAATATGCATGTAGGTGTATAGGTGTGAGTGATGGTGTAAGTGCATGAAGCTATTCATGCATTTGTGCATATAGTTGTGTGTGTGTGTGTTAATGTGCATGCAAGTGTGCATGTTCTTTTGTGTTTGTGTACATACATGTGTTTGTGCTTATGTGTGTGTACATGGGTGCACTCACATGTGTGTGTGTGTGTGCATGTGTTGTTTTGTGTTTGTGTGGTTGTGTGTGGCTATGTGTAAATCTATGTGTACATGTGTGCGTTTGCATGCATCTATGAGTGCATATGCATGTGTGTGTGTGCGATTGTGGGTGCATGTATGTATGTTTGTGTTTGCGTTTGCATCAATATGTGTGTGTGCGAGTTTTTTTTTGCATGTGGGTACACATGTGCATGCTTTTGTTCGGTTGTATATGTATGTGTGTGTATGTGTGTTCATGTGCATATGAGTGTGTGTGTGTGTGTGTATGCATACTTAAGCATATGTACATGTTTGTGCACGTGTATGTGCATGTGTGTACATGTGTGTGCAAGTGTGTATTTATGTGCATGAGTGTGCTTGTGCTAGTGTGTGTGCGTGCTTGTGCATGTGCATGCACTTGTATGCATTCCTCTATGTTTACATGTGTGTGTTTACTTTGGTATGTCTACACAAGTGTGTGCATGTTTGTGTATATGCATTACATGCATGAGTGTTTTTGTGGGTGCACATATGTGCATGTTTTTATGTGTATATTTGTATGCATTTGTGCACACACGTATGCATGTTTGTTTTCATGTTTTTGTACATGAGGGTGTTCATGTGTCTGTGTGCATCTATTTGTAGTGTACACATGTGTGTATGTTTGTAAATTCTTCTATTTGTGCATGAGTGTGTATGCATATACGTGTTTGTGTTTGTGTATGCTCATGTGTAAGAATGTATGTGTATAAGCATGTTTGTGTGTGCATATATGTGAGTGTGTGCATGTGTGAGTGTGAAGGTGGCTATGTGTGTTTGCATGCATGTTTGTGTGTCTATGCATGTGCATGTGTACATGTGTCTTTGTATGTATGCTAGTGTGCATGCATGTGTGTATATGTGGGTGTGTAAGCATGTGCTTGGTCATGTGTGTGCTTGTCTACGTGTGTATCTATATGTGCATCTATGCACGTTTGCATTTGTATGTGTGAGCATGTGTGTGAGTGTGTGTACACATGCATGGTTTTGGGTGTGCATGCATAAGTCTGTGCTTGTGTGTACTTATGCATGTTTTTGTGTTGGTTTTGTGTTTATATATGTATGTATGTGCTTTTGTGTGTGTGTATGTGCATGTGCATCTATGTGTGTGGGTATTAGTGGGTGTGTGTGCATGTGTGTGTGTGTGCTTGGTTGTGTGTATCGATGTGCGCATGTGTGCTTGTTCACATGCACTCATGTGTATCTATCCGTGCATCTATGTGTTTATGGGTGTGTGTTTACGTGTATGTGTGATATGTGTGTTTGCATGCATGGACTTGTGTGTGTGTGCACGAGTGGGTGTGTGTCTGTGCATATTCCTACATGCGTATGCACGTGTGCATGCTTGTATACTTTGTATTGTTTTGTATGTGTGCATGTGAGCATGTTTGTTTCTGTACGAGTACCTATGCATGTGCATATGTGTTCCTATGTGTGTGCGTTAGTGATTTGTATGTGTGTGCTTGTTTACATGCATGTGCACATGTGCGTAGAGGTTCAATGCATGCTTTTGTGCCTGTGTGTGCATGTGTGAGGTTCTGTGCATGTGTGTGTGTGCATGTGCATGAGTGTGTGTATGTATGTATGTGCATTTGTTTATTCAAATGTGTATGTCTGTGTATTCATATCTCTATGCTTATGTGTGTCTACATGTTCATGTGTTTTGTAAGTGTCTATGAGGGTTTGTATGTGTGTGGATGTGTGGTTTTGTATATATGTTCATATGCATTTATTGCATGCATGTTTGTATGTGTGAGTGTGTGTAAGAATACTTTATGTTCAAGTGCATGTATGTGTGTGTTCATCTACATGTGCTTGTGAGTACATCAATTGATGCACATGTGTGTGTGTGAATGGATGTGTTAATGTGAATGCATGCACGTGTGTATGCATGTGTGAGTGCTTATACGAATGTGCATGCATTGGTGTGTATGTGTGCATGTCCATGTGTGTGGGTGTGTGAGAATGTGTGCATGGAAGTGTGCGTGTATGTACATTTGTGAGCGCTCATGTGAGTGCATGCATGTTTTGTTTGTGTATTTATGCATGCATCAGTGTGTTTGGATGCATGTATGTGTGTGCAAGTTTGTGTTCATTTTTGTGTATATACGTGTTTGCATTTGCATGCATGTACTTATGTGTGCTTATGTGTATGTGTGTGCATATGTGTGCACTTGTGCATGTATTAGTGTGTCTGTGTGCATGAGTTGTTCTTACTTGTGCTTGTGAATATTTGTGTGCACATAATTGTCTGTGCTTGAGTGTGCTTATGTGTGCATGCATGTGTTTAAATGTGTGTGCATGCATGTGCACACATGTTTGTGTGTGTGCACATGTTTGTGCACTTGTGTTTGCACCTCTTTGTTTCGTAAATGTGTGTGTGCATTTTTCTCTATGGGTGCACATCTATGTATATATATGTGTGTGTGTGTGTGCATGTGTGTATGTTTTTGTGTGTGTGAGCTTGTGTTTGCATGCATGTGTACATGTTTGTATGTGTGTGTGTGTGTGTATATGTATGATTATGTGTGTGCATTATGTGTATGTGTATATGTATGATTATGCATGTGCATGCATGTGTGTGTGTGTATATGTGTGAGTGCATTTGTGAGTATTTTTGCATGTGTATTCCTACATGTGTGTATATGAATGTGTGTTTGTGTGTTGACAAGTGTAAGTGTGTGTGCATGTCTAAGTGTGTTTGTGTGGTATGTATGTGTGTGTGTATGTGCATGACTTTGTGCATGTGTGCTCTTTTGTGTGTGTTTGTACCATGTGTGTGAATGTGCATGTGTGTGTTTGCATGTGGGTATCTGTGTGCATACATATGTGTGTGGGTGTGTTTTTTCATGCATAGTTGTGTGTGTGTGAGTGCTTATATGTATTTATGTGGGCATATGTGTGTGCATGCTTGGTTGTGGGTGTGTGTGGGCATGTATTTGTGTGCCTGTGAGTCCACATGTGTGTATGTGTGTGCATGCATTTGTGTTCATGTGAGTTTATGAATGTATATATGCATGTGTTTGTGCACATATGCACATTCATTTGTGTATACATGTGCATGCATGTGTGTTTGTGTGTGCATATGTGAATGTGTTTATGTGTGTGAGCATGTGCATATGTGTGTGTGGGCTTGTGCGTACATGCGCATGTGCTTGTGCACGTGTGTGTGAGTGTGCATCTATGCATGTATTTATGCAAGTGTGTGCATGTGTTTCTATGTATGTGTGAGTGCATGCATATGTATGTGTTTGTTTATTTATGCATGTGTACATGTGCATTTGTGTGTGTGCATGCTGTTCGCGTGCATGTATGTGTGTGCATGCACATATGTTTGTGTGCTTATCTGTGTGGTATGTTGTGAACACATGCTTGTTCTTGTTTATGTGTTTATCGGTCTATGTATATGTGCTTCACTATGCATGTGTGTGGACGCAAGCGTGTGTACATGCTTGTGTGCACTTATGCATGCATGTGAGTATGATTGTGTCCATGTGTGTGTGTTTGTGCATGCATGTGCATCCATGTGGGTACAAATGAGTGTGAATGCATGGGTATGTGCTTGCATGTTCATGTAAACATGTGTGCATATTTGTTTGTGTGTGTGTGTGTATTTATGTGTGTTATTGTGTGAGCGTGTATGTGTGTATGCATGTGTGTGTGTATGTGTGTGTGTGTGGGTGGGTGGGTGGGTGGTTGTATGTGTGTGTGTTTGTGATGGATGTTTATGTGCATGAATGTTTTTATGCAATGTATATTTATGTGCTTGTGTGTGTGCATGGGTGAATACATGTCTCTGTGTGTACATACATGTGTGTTCATACATGCATGCATTTTTGGGTGTGGGGTATGTGTGTTGATGCATGTGTTTGCACTTATTTGTGTGTGTGTGCGTCTATGCGTGTTCATGTGCATGGGTGTACTTGCAAGTGTTTGTGCTTGTAGTGTGTGTGTGTGCATTATAGGATGTGTGTGTGTGTGTCTTTATGTATGCATGTGTGTGTATCTACAGATGTTTATGTGTGCTTCATGCATGTGTGTGTGTGCACACATGTGAATGCATGTGTGTATGTATTGGTGTTTGTGCTTTTGTCATTATATGCATGTGTTAGCATTTGTTTCTATGTGCGTGTGCCTGTGTGTTCCTCTGTGTGCCAGTGTTGGTTCTTGTGCATGTGTGTGTGTGTGTGCATGCATTGGCATGTGTGAGTGTGTAGGTGCATGTGGGTGCCTGTGTGTGTGCTTGTGCATGTGTATATGCGTTGGTTTTTGTGTGTGTGTGTATGCATGTGTTTACGATTACATGCATGTGTGCATGTGAGTGGGAGTGTGTGTGTGGGTTATGTGCATTGTTGTGTGTGTGTATATGCTTGTGCATGACCATGTGCAAATTTTTGTGCCAATGAATGCACAAACATGGACATGTGTGTGGGTATTTGTGTGTGCAGGTGTGTGTGTGCCTACACAAGTGCACATGTGGGTGAATATGTGTGTATATGTTCATGTTCATGAATGTGCTTGTGCATATGTATGTCTGTGTGTGCAGACATGTGTGTATGAATGAGTGTTTGCATATGACTACATGTGTTTGTGTGTGTGTGCTAGTGGGTGCATCTGTAGTGTAGTGTGTTTGCAAGTAAGTGTGTGAATGTGTGTATGTGTGTTTGCCAGTGTGTATGCATGTGCATGTATGCATCTTTATGACTTTGCATATGTGTATGCATGTGTGTATATGTGTGTGTGTGTGTGTTCATGTGTGCATGTGGGGTACGTTCTCATATATATGTGTGTTCATGTAAAGGTGTGTGTATGTATGCTTTTGCATGTTTTGTGCATGCATGTGTGTATATGTTTGTCTATGTGTGCATGTATGCATATGTGCATTTGTGAAAGTGCGTGTATTTGAGTTTGTATGCGTGTACATGCATGTGTGTAGGTGCATGTGTGTATGTGGACATGTTTGCACACGCATCTAGGGCTATTTGTGTGTACATGCATGTGTGCATACGTGTGTGCATTGGCATGTGGTTTTGTGCTTTTATGTGTAAACATATCCATGCTTCCATGCATGCATTTGTATTGGTGTGTTCTTATGTGTTTGCACATGTTTGTATGCATATTTGTCCATGTGTGTGTGTAAGTGTGTTTGAATGTTCATGTGCATGTGTGTGTGTTATGTGTACATGTGTGTGTAAGTGTACATGTGTGCCTATCATGCATGCTTGCAAGCATGCTTGTGCGAGTTTGTATGTGTGTGGATGGCTTTGTGTTTGTGCATGTGCATTTGTGCAAGCATGCATTTGCATGTGTGTGCATGTGCAGGTGTGCATGCATGTGTATGCATGTGTGTGTACGTGTGTATATTTGTGTGCATGTCAAGTGTACATGTTTATATTTGTATGTGTGTGCATGTAGTGTTAGCATTTGTTTTGTATTGTCTATGTATGTATCTTTGTTTATGCATGTGTGTGGGTGTGTGCACATGTGTGCATGTTCATACATGTGTGTGTGTGTTTGTGCACGTGCATGAGCATGTTCGTGTTCATGTGTATTTGTGTGTATGTGCATGTGAGTATGTGTGTATGTGTGTATGTGTTCATGTGCTTGTGTATATGTTTATTTGTGTGTGTGTGCGTGTGTGTGTGCATGTGTGGGTTTATGCATTCGTGTGTGTGTCTGTGTGCATGTGCATGCATGTCTTTGTGTATGAATATATATGCATGTGTGTGCATGTGGGTGCAATTTAATGTGTGCGAATGTGTGTGTTTGCATTTGCATGTACATACATGTGTGCCCATGTGTTTTTTGTGTGAGTGTGTTTATGTGTGTATGCATATACATGTCTTCACCTATGTACATTGGTATGCATATATGTGTGTGTCCATGTATGAACATATGTGTGGTTGTGTGTTTGTGGGTACCTCTGCTTGCATGTATTTATGCATGTGTGTACATGTGTATGTGCATTAGTGCATGCATGCATATGTTCAAGCATAACTGCATGTGCGGGTGTGGATTTTAACGTTTATGCGCACGTGTATGTACATTTGTGTGTTTGTGTGATTGTGTGTGTGCTTGTGTATGTATGTGTGTAGGTGTACATCCTTACATGTGTATGTGTCTCTGTGTTCATACTTTTGTGTGCTACATACTGATGTGTGTGTCTATTCATGTGTGTGTGTGTGCATTGGTGTTCATATGAGTGTATCCATGTGTTTGTGTGTGCTATGAGTGAGTGCATGCATGGGTATGGGTTTGGGTATTTGAGTTGGTGTGTGTGTGTGCATTTGTGTGTGTGCTAGTGCATGTGGGTTTGTGTGTATATATGCAAGTGCGTTTATGTAGCCATGTGCAAGTGTGTGTTACTTGCATGTGTGCATCGATAGTTGTGAATGTGTTTGTGTGTGTATGCACATGTGTGCATATACTTTTGTGTAATATGTGGTCACGTATGAGTGTTAGGCTAGGTATGCCTGTGCATGTGCATGTTTGTGCATGTGTGTGTATGCATGCATGAGTTGCACATGTTTGTGTGTGTTGTGCACACATGTAATGCAAATATGCATGGTTGTGTGTGCATATGCATGCATGTGCACATAGATATGTGTATATGTGTGTCTTTTTTTGTGCACTTGTTAGTGTTTATGCTTGTTCACGTGTTAGTTTATGTGCATGTGTATTCATGTGTGTGTATGTGTTTGTATATATTGGTGTATGTGTGTGCATATGTGTATGCATATGTGTATTTGATTGTGTGCAAACATATATTTGTGTGTGCCAACATGGTTATGCTTGTATTTGTGCATGTGTATATCTGTGTTTGTGTATGTTTCTGTGTGTGTGCATCCATACATGTGTGTGTGTGTGCATGTGTATGTTCAAGTCTGTGTTTTCATACAAGTACACACATGTATATGTGTGTGTGTGGGTTTGTGTGTTTATGTGTGAGTTTGTGAGGGTGGGTGTGAGTCTGTGTGTGTGAGTATGTGCATCTATCTTGGTCTGTGCATGTGTATACATGCATATGTTTGAGTGTGAGTGTGCACTTGTACAAGCATTTATTAAAAAGCATACATAAAAATAAATAATTATTTAAATATTAAGCACTTATTAAAGTTAAAGTAGGATAAATTGAAACAATATAATATATCTAATTCAAAGCATTGTAAGGATCACATGTGAGGAGATTTAATGTTAACTTGTAAGATAATTAAATCTAAGCAAAGAATTTGAAGAAATAACATAAGCTGTAAGGTAAAGTTTTATTGCGAAATGCTAAGGATATCTAGTGTAACATCTATGATTGCCAAAAATATAAAAAGTTAAAAATGATAAATATTTAATTTAGAAAGCTCTTCGAGAAATACTAATGATATTTTACTGAACTTGATTGAACATTGTTTGTAATTATTGTAAATTATCAATGTAAAAATGTATAGTAAGAAAATGATTATTTTTTTAATAATATGAAAAATATATATTAAATTTGAATTTAAATAAATAAAAAAAATCTAATTTCGCCAAATCAAATGGTCACATGAGAATAGATCTATGGTTACACCGTAAACTTACCAAATCAATGTGAATCTTTTGTGGAAATGGCACAAATTACTTAGGTTGATTGCATTCCAAGATAATAAGGTGATTGAGTGTAACAATCTCAACAATAAAATTAGGTATGAATAGAATACCACATAATGCATACAAAAATGTTAGAAAATAAATATTTAATTGGATATAGTGATGATAGTAATCCACACATTCTTGGATCAAACATCAATTTAAATTAAAACTTATTATACTAGTAACTAAGAATGAATAATAATAAATTATTATTATAAATATGTAAATATTCATAGAAGCTACAAATGAGATAAATTAAAGCAACAAAAGATAACCAAACTAAAGCAGTGCAACAACCATATAAGAGATAATTATTGTTAGTTACGTCATAATAAGTGCAAAAATTAATAGAAATAAAGTATCCTTAAAAATGGTAAAAATAAAGTTTAGTTAGATAGAGCTCTTGGAGATGAAGCCACTGATGTTTTATTCATTTACAACGGACCAAATGTGATTTTTTGTGAAATGCTAAATTAAAAAAGTACATTATTTTGTAATATTTAGTAGGTACATGCTAAGCTATAATGAGACAATTTGATTGATTATAATATAGCCACATCAATGCATTATAATGGTCAAAAGTGAGGAGAATAATTGCTTCAAAATAATATAACAAAATCAAAGAAAAGATTTAATGAAATAGTATATATTATATAGGAAAACTTTTTCCAAGATAGTAAAGTGATCATGTGCAACATTCTTGATTAATAAATTAAGTATGAAATGAAATGTCTCATAGAGCATGCCATAACCCTAAACAAATAATTAAAAAAATAAAAATAAAATTTAACTAGATAAACCTCATTGAAATTTAAATAATGACATTTATTTCATCTCAATCAAACTTCGTTTGAAAATATTGCAAACTAAAAAAGTAAATGAACATAAAAATATAATAAATGTCTTTTAGAATATTAAATAAATATATAAATTAAAGTCAAAATATGATAAATTTAACCAATGAAGTGCTATCAAATCAAAGTTATATAAAAACTACATGAGAAAAGATTTGGAATTACATCGTATTATAATGAATTAAAAGCAAAAATGTTAAGACATTATGTAAATTGTATTAAAAAAATACATTCCAAGAAGCTAGAGATCTCGATTGTAATAGCCTTTATTGTCAAATTAGTATATATCTAAATATTTGATAAAATGTGCAAAAACACTAATATATAAAAAACTTTGAAAAATCTAAAAAAAGAATAATTATTTGGATAAAGGGAATTGAGATAAGTGCAATGAAGTCATATTTCATTTTTTTTAAAAATATTTATTAAATATAAAATGAGATAAATTAAATAAATTTAATATAACCAAGTCAAATATTGTAAAAGTCAAAGAAGCAGATAACAAGTGCTTGATAACAACATAGCAAAATCTAAGTCATATATTTTTAGAAATATTTATAAAGCATATCAAAACCCTAAGTTTTTTTAAAATGTAAATATAAATTAACATTTAATTGGGTAGAAATTGTTAAGATGGGCCAAATGATGCTTATTCATGTCCACCAAAATTTATTTGGAGTTACTATGAATTACAAACCTTAATAAGTGTTAGAAATACAAAATTATTTGTTCAACATTAAGTAAATATATTGTGAAGATGAAAAAAAAATGGGAGAAATGTAATATAACAAAGCCAAGGTGATGTAAATGTTTGATGATTTTAAGTCTCACGGTAATATAACAATATAAAAGCTAAATATTTGAAGAATTGGGGAAAATTATATGAGAAAGTATCATTCTATGATACTAAAGAGATCAAGAATAACATCCTTGATTGTGAAATAAGGCATGAATTAAAATGTCTCATTAAGCATGTCTAAACCTTTGAAAATAGCACATAAACCAATATTATAATAAATATTTAAATAGATAAAGCTTGTTGAATTAAGTTTAAATTCCTTTTTGTCATGCTCAACTAGGCCTCATTTTGAATTACTATAAATACCTAAAATAAATAAGTTCAAATAGAAAAATTTATTATTTTAATATTAAGAATGTATTTTCTAAAGTAAAAAAGATAAATTGAAGCAACATAACATAACTATATCAAAGCTTTATAAAAGTGAGATAAGAAGAGATTTAGAGTTATAAAGTAATATAAGTAAATTAAATCAAAACATTTGAAGAAATTAGATAACTTATACTAAAGAGTACTTTTACAAAATCTTATGTCGATTAAATGTGACATCTTTGATTACAAAATATGGAAACATCATGAATTACCAAAATAAATAAGCATAAATAAAAATTAATTTATTTTTTAATTAGAAAAATATATTAAAGCTGAATAGAGATAAATTGAAATAATTTACATAAACAAATCAAATCTATGTAAAGGTCACATTAGAAATGATTTTTATTGAGATAGCAGGCTAAACAAATTGAAGTAAAAAATTTGATAAAATAAGTTCAATTATTTGAGAAAGTTCTTTTTGTTAATACTAAGGAGATTGAGTATAATATTCTCAATTATCAAATCAACTACAAACTATATACCTTGTAAGGCATGTAGAAATATTGGAAAATAAAATATTAAAAATTATTAAAATGAGCAATTAATTACTTGGAGATTGATGACATTAGTGCAAAAATATTTGTTTCTTCTAGATTGTATGATGTTTTGAATTACAAAATTATATTTTTATACAAAAAATTAAATATATATTAACCTACCAGTGATAAAAATTCAAGTAATGAAATATAATAAAATGAAGGTGATGTAATGGCCAAGTAAGAGGTATTTAGTGCTAGTTTAGTCATAATGAGTATAAAAATCAATGGAAATAAAAGAATATAAAAAAATGTGAAAATCAATAATTAATTAGATTGAGCTCATCAGAATTAGCCAATGATATTTTATTTATCTCCATCAAACTTCATTTGGAATTTTTGTGAATTACTAATGTATACAAACAAAAATAAAAAAATATTATTTTAAAATTTTGTAAATATATATTTGTGCTAAAATAAGATAATTTGATTCAATACATATAAAATAATAAAAATGTTGTTAAGGCTAACGAGAAGAGAATAAGAGTTTAATAATAATATGACTAATTCAAATTGCAAATTTAAAGAAACGATAAAATTTCTATGAGAAAGTTCTTTTCCAAGATACTAAGGAGATCGAGTGTATCGTAACTAATTAGTAAAACAAGTTGTAAAAGAAATGTTTAGTAAAACATCCCATTACAATAAAAAATATTTTAAAAAATTATTTTTAAAAAAACTACAAATAATATTTAATTATGTAAGGCTTTTTGAGATTAGCATAATGATATTTGTTTTATCTTGATCAAACCTTGTTTGGAGAAACTATGAATTACCAAAGTAAATAAGAATAAAAAATAATCAATTATTATTTTAATATTAAGTGAGTATAGAATTATATAAAAATGAGATACATTGAACCAATGTGATGATACCAGATCAAAGTGATTTAAAAGTCACATAAGAGAAGATTTAAAGTAACATTATAATATCACCAAATAAAAGAAAAAGTTAAGAAATTAGTTAAATTGTATGAAAAATTGATTTATAAGATGTTAAGGAGCTCAAGTGCAATAATAGCCTCTATCATCAAATCTTATAAAAATAAAAATATCTCAAAAAACATGTAAAAGTAATAAAATATCTAAAAATATAAAAAAAGTTTAATTAATTGGATAGAGCAAATTGAGATGATTTTGACAACATTTATTTAGTCCAAATCATTCCTCATCTATAATTACTATGAATTATAGAAGAAAATGAGCAAAAATTAAAAAAGCTATCATTATAATTTTAGGTAAATACATATTAAAAATGAAATGGGATAAGTTCATGCAATGCAACATAACCAAGTAAAAGATATCTACAAGCCATATAAAAGGTGAATTAGTGTTATATAACATGATAACAAAATCAAAGTAATTTTACAAATATTTAGTAAAGAATTCCGAAACCTAGAAAATATAATTTCTAAAACTATATATATAATTTAAAATTTAATTGGTAAGAGCTTATCGTGATGTATCGAAAGTTGTTTATTCCATCTCCATCAAAACTCTTTTGGAATTACTACAAATTAGAAAAATTAATAGGCATAAAAATACTTAATTATTTTGTAAACATTAGGTAAATATATTATGAAGATGAAATAAGATTAAATAAATAAATATAATATTTAAAATTAAAGAAATGTAAGGTCACACAAGTAAAAAGTTAAATGGTAATATAATCAAATTGAATCAAAATATTTGAAAAATGTGATAAATTATACAAGAAATGTGCATTCCAAGAAATTAAAGAAATGGAGGGTTGCATCATCGATTTCTATATATGGTACAAATAGAGATGTCTCACAGATCATGCAAAAACCAAAAATTGAAATATGAAAAGTAATGAACATAAATATTTAATTAGATAAAGTACATTGACATGAGTAAAAAAATACTTATATCTACTCAATTGGACCTTATTTTCAATTATTGTAAATCCCCAAAATAAATAATTATGAATTAAAAGGGATTATGATTTTAATATGAAGTATATGTTAAATTTAAATTTAGATAAATTGAAGCAATATAATATGTCTCAATAAAATCTTTTTGAATGTCACATGAGAGGAGATTCAAGTTGTAATAATATAACTCAGTCAAAATAAAGAATTTAAAAAATTAGATAAAGGGTGCAAAAATGTTTTATTACAAAATCCTAAGTAGATCGAGTATGTCATCCTCAATTATCAAAGATGGTAATTATTGAAATGTCTCATGAACCATCCAAAATATAGAAACAAATATTTGCAAAGATAAAAATGAAGATTAAGTTGGGAAAGATCTTCGAGATGAGACCAATGACATTTTTTATCTTGATTAAAACTCATTTGGAGTTATCATGAGTTAACAAAGTAATTAAGAATAAATAAAATTTTATTTCTTTTTAATAATAGGAAAACATGTATTAAACAAAGTAGAGATCTGGTGATGTAATGTAGTGCCACCAAATCAATGAGGCCCAAAAGTCACATATGAAAAGATTTAGAGTTTCATAGTAATCTAACCAATTCATAATGATATATGCAAATCAAAGTGAAAATTGGAAGTATTTAAATAAACTATATAAGACATACAACTTAAGATATAAAAGAGGTGATGTCTACCAACCTTGTTCATGAAGTTAGATATGAGCCAAAAATCTTTGTAGGGTTTTCACAAAATTTTAGAAAATAAAAAATTTAAAAATAAGTAATTAATTGCATTAAACCATTAAGGAACTCCATTAATGTTTGTGTTTTCTAGATAAGGCATGATTTGGAATCACTACGAATTAAAAAAATTAACAAAACATAAATAATAATAATTAAATATATATTAAAATAGAAATGAGATAAAATGAAGAAATATAATATAACTTAAATAAATGTGATGTAAAGGTAAAATTAAGGGGATTTAGAATTATATAGTAACGTAAAACATTCAAAGTAAAAAACTTGAAAACTCGATAAATTATGTCAAATGGTTGCATTCCAACACACTAAGGAGGTAAAGTGTACCATCCTCAACCATTAAATCGTTTATGAATCAAAATTTCTTCTAAAATAATTCTAAACCTAAAGAAATTAAATTAAAAAAATATAAAAATAAATATTTAATTAGATTTGGCTAGTTGAAAAAGTCTAGCAATGTTTGTTTCATCTCCTTTTGAGCTCATTTCCAATTATTACTACTCAAGAAAATAATTAAACAAAATAATGATAAATTATTTTAAAGTTAAGTAAATATATGTTAAACTACAATTGAGATAAATTGAAGATATGTAATATAACCAAATTATAATGATGTGATGCACATATTATAGGAGAACAAGGGTTTTATATTAATATAATGAAATAAAAGTGAAAAAATTGAGATAAAACTAAAAAAATGTGATAAAATTTCGCATAACTCTACACTTTAAAATATTAAGGAGATTGAGTATATCATCCTCAAACATCAAAATCAGGTATGAATCAAATTCTTTTGTGAGGGCATCATAGTAAATAAAAAAATAAAATATTTAAAAATATAAAAAAGATATTTAACTACAGAAGGATATCAAGATGAAACCAAGGATGAACTTACATTTATTAAAGATTACAAATATCATTTTCCCATATGATCAAAGCAGTGTATGAATTTTCAAATTGTATAAGTCAATGAAGTGTAAAGGAACACCCTTTTCAAAGCCCCACATTCACATGGATTTGCAAAAGGAAGGGAAGGTGAAGCTAGAAAATTTTTGATAGATTAGTATTTAATCAAAAGAAGGACCTGGTGATACAACATTACTTCTTCATTCCATAAAAGAGTAATTCTCAAGTCCTTAACAATTTAGATTTCAAAAATATCATGTTAAAGTAATAGATATTCAAACAAATTATGAAAAAATATTGGGCAATTAATATAAAAAGCTTAGAAATTTTGACCCTTGCTTTTTAACTAAAAGGATTGAAGGATTATCTTAAACAATGGAACAAAGAAAAGTTTGGCAATACTAGCCAAGGACTTAATAAAAAAAGAAAAAAGAGCTATTTTAAACTTGCCAATATAATGCAATATGGCACATGCTAAACATGGTTGATGATTCCCTTCAAAAGGCAATCATTAATTAGGAAATTTATAGGTGAAAAAATGTTTGAATTACATGGATCTAAGAAGGTATAAAAATATCTTCCATCCAAAGGAAAAAGATCGTAGAGAAAAAATGAATTGGATAGAAAACTACATGATAATTTCATAAACGAAATGGTCAACAAAAAGCATGATGATGTTATATGAAACTTCCAGTAGTTTTTATTACCTGTCAACATTACAAAGAAAGAGATGCTACTTAACTGTGCTCCCTCTCTAGTCAAAGAACAACAAAAATTTTGATTTATGAAGGATATCAAAAGGTAGGAAACTAGAGAGGCTACATTGCAATTTATCAATGAAGTGCCAAATGATTGAAGAGCAAAACAAACAATCATTCACTAGCTATAAAGAAATCATAACACATGATGTGTTTGATGTTTCCAAGGATTCCTTAGAAGGGACCCTTATTCCTAAAGGAATTTCAAGTACAAAACTATTGTTAATCCAAAGAAAACAAAATCCAAACACTTGGAATTACTTTTGGTTGATTTAGTTAAGTAATTTTGCAAAGAAACTATTCCAAAAATTATTCGTAGTAGGCATAAAATGTTTCTCCCAATGCTCATCTTTTTAAGACGAAATAGGTTTTATTAAAGGAAGACAAATAATAGACATTAATATATTGGCCTTTGAATGAATTCCTTCACTAAAAAAAAATGAAGTATGCCAAGTTAGTTCTTAGTAGTGCATTTGATTGTCTTTCACTGGAGCCTTATAAAATGCTCTTACATGATTAAACTTTATGGAGTAATTCATTAAGAAGATTAAAGACATACTAGAAAACACTTTAATTTTCAAAAAATAAAAATGGTGAGCCCAGTGGTTTATTCAACGTATCAAGGGGCTTTTAAAAAGAAAATGTAATCTCGAGTTTGTTCTACAATTCAACAATGAATGTCTTTAGCTAAGCATTGAACGAGATAAAAAATTATGGTAAAGTAGTGCATTATGGTCAATACGAATGATGTCTTTTAGTTACCCATTTAAGATATGTAGATGATATCATAAAATTCTATAGATGTGACATTAAAACGATGCGTAATAAAGATACATTATTTAAAACATTTCAAGAAATATTAGGTGCCAAAATTAATCATCAAAAAAGAAGGTTTTTTTCAAGAGCAAAATGGAAATTGGAATGAAGAAAGAAATTAAGCCAACTCAGGTTTCAAAATGTTAAGTTTCCATTAATCTCTAAAGGTTGGACTCTTTCTATTAAAAGGAAAATGATAGCTTACCTGCAAAGAATAATAGAAAAAATTAAAAAGAAATTCCAAAAGAAAATCTTACTTTGATGAGAAGACTAACACTAATGATTTAGTTTTTGGCATTAATCCCAAAGTATTCTTTAATGAAGATTAATCCACCCATCCACAATTTGAATAGAGTACAAATGATCATTATTAGCTTCTTGTAGGGTGACATTAAAAATATGCTTAATTTTCACTAGACAAAAAAGAGAAAAGATTAGTCATGCAACGAATCAAAATGGTTTGGTCCACAAAACGTTATAAGGAATTTTTATTACATTCAAAAAGAAATTAAAATGGAAACTACTATTAAATAACTCACTTTGGTTTAATAACATAAATAATAAACATGTTAGCTTTCAAAGAGTAGGAAATAAATTAAATTATTTAAAGAGAATGGAAAGTATTAAAACTTTTGTTACAAAACACACTTAAATATGCAATACTTTAATCACCTACCATTGGACTCAAATTGTGGATGGAAACATTTGTATGTTGTTAGTCTAGAGAACAATTTAGAGCAAAACTTATTCACAAATGAAGGAAAATAATATAAAAGGATAATTGTCTGTTGTGAATCTCCTTTCTTTTATGGATTATACTAAATTTGTTTTTCTAATTCTTAAGAAATTAAAAAATTTAAACATTTAACCAGCCTCTAAATGACCATTTTACCTTAATGAGAAATAATTTTATGATGTAGTTGTGAATTACAGGAAGTCAAAAATAGTGTATCTTGCACTTGCTACTGTGCTCAAAGTTTAGTAAGTGGATGCAAAAAATAAAATTGTGCCATTGCACAATTGGTGGAAAAAAGGTGATAACAACTTCAATAAAATAAAAGTCATTGCAACTGAATCACTCACGTATGTTGGAACATATGCAAAGTATAGAATAAAAGAATGATTAAAACCTTAGTCAAGTGGTAATGGTAATTATTAATGATATCATGATTAACATCTCATCTTTAAAATTTTTTCAATCATATAACTTTAGGAGGACCCACTCTTGGATCAACTCAGATTAGTACAACTCCATTCCTAGATGAAGTACAATAGCTAAAATGTGATAAACAATATCCCCTCAGCAACACAAAAAAGAATGTAAATATATGTCATTTATGAATTATAAAATGGAGCATGCTAGTTTTTGGAACATTATTCAAAACAATAATGGGAAAAATTTTTGAATCCTTCTATTATGTGACCAACAAAGAGTCACAATCATAATTAATTAGAATATCTTTGATTTTCGAACTAAAATGTTGTAACAAGCACAAAGTTCATTTGATCATGGTTTAATTGTATTGAAATATGATCCTAAAAATGATAAAAGTTTTGCGGTAGATACCATTGAATATGTCCAATATTTTTTTAAAAATTTTGAATAAAATCGATTCTCTTAAATTCATTGGGGTAATATTAGCTAATAAGGCAACAAAGTGGTGAAGCATTGCACAAAAAGAGTAGCATAGTGAACTAAATCAGTAATCTATGACTCAATGCACATGGCTAAGATATTTAGGGCTCTAGTTAAAGTGAATAAGCATCAAATTCAAGACATTCCATATTACAAAATTTCTTCCACTATAAAAGCTATCTTATATTTTCGTTAGATGATGTGATAATAGGCAACACGTGAATCCATAACACAACAATTCCTTTAGTTTACCTTATTTGAACGTTATTTTCGATTTACTTAATACTAAATGAAAATATTATTGTTACTCATGATTTTTTTTATTTTTAATTCAGATATTCTAAATGGAGTCTGATCGAGCTCTCTCTTATTACATGTTCTTTTTTATATTTTAAAGTACTTTATTCTCAAAGGATTTTGCATGCTTTATAAGAAATTTTGATTTTTGCCTAATCACCTTGGTATCTTTGAACACAACTTTTTCATATAATTTATCTCATTTCTTAAAGCTTTTTTGCTATGATATGATTATATTTTTTTGTGACAATTTATCTTGAGTCACCATTACATTTCATTGACTTTATTTTATTACAATGTAAAAATTAATCTTATTTAAAGTTTAATAAATATTTCAAATACTATTTTATTATTATTTTGGAAACTTTAATTTGGTAATCATCAATAGTTAGAAATGATGTCTAATAGAGTTAAAATAGATGTCATTAGACCCATCTAGATAAGGTCTATCCGTTTAAATATTCATTTTTATATTTTTAAATATTTTATTTAAAATTTTTTTATATGCATTGTAAAACATTTTTATTCATATATGTTTTACCAATCAAGGACGTTACACTCAATCTCCTTTATATATTGAAATGCAGCTTTACTGTATAATTTACTTCATTTTTTCAAATTAGCTTTGATTTGGCTATGTCGCAAAGAAGTTTTAAATATCTTCTCAAGAGACCAAAACATTTATTTGATTTGTTTATATTAATTTATTTTATTTTATCTTATTTTAGTTTTAATGTAAGTTTACTAAATTTTTTAAGCAATAGTTTATTATTATTTATAATTATTTAATTTAGTAATTTATAGTAATTCTAATTTAGATCAAATTGAGATAAAACAATCATCGTTAGACTTGTGTCAATAGTTACATCAAATTAAATAATTATTTCTATATTTTTAAATGTTTATTTTTTTTAAAGTTTTGACATGCTTTCTAAGATATTTTGATTCATACTTGATTTGATAAAAAAGGATTTTCCACTCGATATGCTTAGTATCTTGTATTGTAATTTTTGCATATAATTTATCATTTCTTAAAAAATTTTGCTTTGATTTAGTTATATTTATATGAAAAACTAATTCTATAATTTGTTACCATCAAGTCGATTTGATTAAGTTATCTTACATTGATTTAATTTACATCAATTTAGCCCAAATATGTATACTTATCATTAAAATAATATTTTATTTTTATTTATGTCTATTTCTTTTGATAATTTATAGTGCTTCCAAATGAGGCCCACTAAAAATGAAACATGCATAGTTGGAATCACTTGGATAAAATCTATCTAATTAAATATTTATTTTCTTGGATTTTTTAAAAGTTTATTTTCTTTATCTTTGTGTAATTAAATAAGTTATTTTGATCATACCTTATTTGAGGATTGTAAATTTTATACTTTATCATCTTATTATCTTGTAATGAACCTTTTTAAGTATAATTTATCTTATGTCATAAAATTATTTTTTTTAAATATATTATTATGAAACACTAAATCTCATATCTTGTGATAATTACTTATTTTGATTTGGTTATGTTATATTATTTTAATATATCTCATTTTAGCTTTATTATAAATTTGGTATTAAAATAGTAATGTCATTATTATTTATGCTAATTTATATGGTAATTTGTCTAAATTCAAACCTATGACCAAATAAGATAAAGAAATGTTGTTATGCACTACTTATCTTTATCAAATTAAATATTCATTTTAATATTTTTTCAATTTTTTGTAGTGTTTTGCCATGTATTCCATCTTTTTTTAATTTGAAAACAACTTGATGATCAATAATGGAACACTTGATGTTCTTAGTTTCTTAGAATACTATATTCTTGTATAATTTATATCACTTTCTTAACATTTTCACTTTCATTTGGTTATATTACAATGAAAATTCCGATTCTTCTCTTTCATTAGCCTAACATTACTTTGATTTAGTTTTATTATATTGTTTGAATTTATCTTATTGAACTTTATTATGTATAAAAATAATATTTAAAAATTAATCTACTATTGTTTATACTTATATAACTAGAAAATTTGAAATTATTTTTAAATATGAAATTAAATATTATTCTCACATTTTTAAATATTTGTAATTTAAAAGAAAATTTTTATTTGTAACTAATTTAGAAATTGAAGTGTCATATTTGATCTGTTTAATATCTTGATATCCTAATTTCCTTATTAATTTAGCTCATTTATTCAAATTTTTTTTGTTTTATTTTATTATTCATTATGAAACTCAAATTCTCCTCAGCTCAAATTTAACATATATTTGCATAATATTTAAGTGCTAATTTATCATTATTTATTATAATTATTTGTAGAAATTTGAAAAAGTTTGATTTAGATGAAACAAAAATAATTGGATAGATCTCATTGAGCTCCATCCAATTATATATTTCTTTATAGATTTAAATATTTTATTCTAGGGTTTTGCATACTTTATAAGATATTTTGATTTATATGAGATTTGATGATATAGGATGTTACACTTTACAACCTTAGTATTTTTTATTGTAACTTAAAATATAATTTATCTCATTGTTTAATTTTTTCAAGTTTGGTTATGTTTGTAAGTTAGTCTAACCCTTCTCACACATGACGTCTTCCTATATTTTATTTAACTTAGTTATATATCTTTACATTATCTTCTTTCTATTATAACATATATTTACCTAATATTGAAGAATTAAGTTTTTTTTTATACTTATTTACTTTATTAATTCATAGTAGTTCCAAACAAGTTCACATTAAGATTAAACAATCATTGATGGACTTAACTCAATAAGCTCTATCCAATTAAAAATTTATTTTTATTTTTTTTAAATATTTTATTTTCTAAGGTTTTGGCGTACTTTATGAGGCTTTTAAATTCATACCTAATTTGTTGATAAAAAATGTTATGTTCAATCTCCAAATTGTCATAGATTGTAATAGTCTCACTTAATTTGTCTCATTTCTTGAATCTCCTCTAATGTGACTATTTATAACACTTTAATTTTGTTATATTACATTGCTTGACGTTATCTAATTTTAGCTTTAATGTTTTTTTTAATATTAAAATAAAAGTTTATTTAATTCATGTTGACTTACTATAATAATTTTAATTTATTCTAAATGATGTTTGTCACTTTAATTTTGTTATATTACATTGCTTGATGTTATCTAATTTTAGCTTTAATGTTTTTTTAATATTAAAATAAAAGTTTATTTAATTCATGTTGACTTACTATAATAATTTTAATTTATTCTAAATGATGTTTGATTGAGACAAAACGAAAGTTGTTAGACTAACTCAAAGAGCTCTGTCCAATAAAATTTTCAATTTTATGTTCTTAAACATTTCATATTAGGGTTTTTGTAAGGTTTTTAAAAACTTTTGATTTGTTTCTAATCTATCGATCAATGGCATTACAGTTGATTTCCTTTCTTTTTTAGAACGTAACTTTCTTGAATAATTTATCTCATTTCCCTAAATTTCTTCTCTTTATTTTAACAATTTTAATATAAAACTCTAACTTTCTTATAGTGTGACCTCAAAAATTCTTTGATTTAGTTATGTTACATTTCTTCAATTTAACCAAATTCATGTTTGTTATATATTCACTTATTATTAAAAAATTATTGTTATTTAAATTTTTTAATTTTTTGATTCATACAAATTCTAAATGAGGTTTGATCAAGATAAAATAAACATTATTATATACAACCTAGCAAATTTAACTCATTAAAAAAGTTAGTTTTATAGTTTTAATAACATTATGTACTAATTTTATATAATTTGATGATTAGAATGTTACGATCGATGTCTTTTGTGTCTTGGAATGAGTTTTCCAACATAATTGGTCTTACTTTTTTAACTTTTTTCTTAGATTTTGTTATGTTACCATATAACTCTAAATCTTCTCTTTTTTTAGTTTTAAATATATTTGATTTTGTTCTATTCGATTGCTTCAATTTGTATCATTTAATATTCTATATATAATTATTTTGTAATTCATAATAATTCTAAATGAGATCTATTAGAGATGAAACAGATATTGTTGGAATTATCATAATATGCTCAATCCAATTGATTATTTAATTTTATAATTCAAATATTCTTTTTTTTTGTTCAATTTTGAATGAATTTTGATTTATACCTAATTTAATAATCAAACATTTTATGCTCAATCTACTTAGTACAATGTAATAAATCTATCATAATCATTGTATCTCATTTCTTCAAATTTTTTTCTTTGATTTGGTCATATTACAATATAATCATAAATCTTCTCTCAAGTGGCCTTTGTTGGTGATTAATTTTGTAATATATATTATTTGGACTTAAGACATATCAACTTTAATAGATATTCACTTAGTATTAAGACAATAGTTTATTATTATTTAAGCCTATTTATTTTTCTATTTCATAGTAATTCTAAAATAGTTCTAATCAAGATAAAAAAATATCAGTGGACTACTCTTCAATGTGCTCTAAAAAATTGAATAATCATTTTTGTGTTTTGAAATATTTTATTTTATATAATTTCACAGCTTTATCATGTATTTCATTTGAAAAAGGATTTTATGATCACGAATGTTACACTCCCAGTCCTTAGCATCATGGAATAAAAGTTTCTCATAAAATTAATACTATTTCTCCGAATAGTTTTATTTAATTTTGTTACAATATTATGAAAATGTAATTCACCTCTTGTGTGACCTTATCATTAATTCAATTTGTATTCATTACATTAATTCAATTGATCTCTTTTCAACTTTAATATATATTTACTTAACGTTTGAAATAATTAATTTTTTTTATTAATGCTTGTTCGCCTTGATAATTCACTAATAATTCTTAATGAGATCTGAACAAGGGAAAAACATTCTTTTTGTCTCATCTAGAATAGATCTATCCAATAAAATATATTTTCTTATATTTTTGAATAATTGTTTCTAATGATGTTCATAGATTTTATGAGATATTTTGAATTGTACCTTATTTGAGTATTAAAGAAGTTTTCTTCAATCTTCTTTGTACCTTGTAATTAAACTATTCTAAAGAGATTATCTCAACTTTTCAAAATTTTATTTGTTTTGATATTATGAAACTCTATTTCTTCTATCATGTGACTTTATATTGCTTTGATTTAGTTATATTATATTTCTTTAATTTCTCTTATTTCAAAATTAATAAATATTTATTTTGTATTAAAATTATTATTTAGTTATTGTTTATATGTATTTACATTTATAAGTCATAGTAATCCAAAGGATGTCTTGTCAAGACAAAAACATGTTAGACTAATCTCGACGAGCTCTATCTAACAAAAATTTTAGTCTTAAATTTTCTAAAATATTTTTTCTAATACTTTGGCACTTTTTTCGAAACATATTGATTTGTCACAAATTTTAGGATAGAGGAAGTTACATTTGATCTACTTCGTATATTGGAATGTAACTTTCCTATATAACTCATTTAGTTTCTTCAAATTTTTTACTTTGATTTTATTACATTAGTACAAAACCCTAATTGACCTTTCATGTGACCTTTAAATATCTTTTTTTTTAATATAACATTTCTTCATTTTATCTGATTTCAATATATACTTAATAATAAAAAGTTATCATTATTTGTATTTATTTATATGATTAATTAGCAATAATATTTAATGAGATCTAATTAAGATGAAACAAATATCATTGTACTTACTTTTACAAGCCTACAAAAATATTAATTTTAAAGTTTTTTAAAAATTCTTATTTTTTATTACTTTACCAAGCTTTATGAGGCATTTTAAAGGAAAACTTGTTTGATGATCAACAATTTTAAACAAAGACTCCTTTATATCTTCGAATGAAGACTTGCCATGTAATGTATCTTATTTCTTCAAATGTTTTTTTGATTAGATTATATTACTATAAAACTAAAACTCTTTTCTCATGTGAATTTTATATTTCTTTGATTTGGTTATTTTTCATTATTGTAATTTCTTTTATTTCAACTTGAACATTTGTTTCGTTAATATTTAAATATGAATTAATTTTTTTGTGATATTTAATTTTTTAGCTCTTTATAAATATCAAAGGGTCCAATCACGATGAAGCAAACATTGATGGACGTGCCTTGATGAACTTATTCCAGTTAAATACTCATAATTATATTTTTATATATTTTATTTTTTAGGTTTTAATGTTATATAATATATTTTAATTCATAACATATTTAATGATTGAATAAGTTATGATCCATTTCCTTAGTAACTTTGAATGAAACTTTCCTATAAAATTTATCTCATTTCTTCATGGTCTTTTGTATGATTTTTTTTATATTGCTATGAAGCTTTTATTTTTTTCTCATGAGACTTTTGTAATGCTTTGATAATGTCGTACTAAATCACATCAATTTATATCCTTTTAGCTTTAATTTATAATTATTTAATATTAAATAAGTAATTTATTATTGCTTATGCTTATTTATTTATTAAATTGCAATAATTTTGAAGGACATCTCATTATGTCAAATCAATCATCATTAAGCACTCTTTAATTTGATTTTTATCTATATTTTTTTAATTATTTTATGTTATAGGCTTTCAAAACATCTTATGAGATATTTTAATTCATAAATGTGTGTGTGTGTGTGTTTCATAAATGTGTGTGTGCATGTTTCTCTATGGGTGCTCATCTATGTATATATATATGTGTGCATGTGTGTTTGTTTTTGTGTGTGAGCATGTGTTTGCATGCATGTGTACATGTTTGTATTTGTGAGTATGTGTGTGTGTGTATATGTATGTTATGTGTGTGCATTATGTGCGTCTGTATATGTATGATTATGCGTGTGCATGCATGTGTGTGTGTGTGTGTGCATGTTTGTGTGTGTATATGTGTGAGTACATTTGTGAGTATTTTTGGATGTGTTCTTACATGTGTGTATATAAATGTGTGTTTGTGTGTTGACAAGTGTAAGTGTGTGTGCATGTACATGTGTGCATGTCTGAGTGTGTTTGTTTGGTATGTATGTGTGTGTGTATGTGCATGAATTTGTGCATGTGTGCTCTTTTGTGTGTGTTTGTAGCATGTGTGTGAATGTGCGTGTGTGTGTTTGCATGTGGGCATCTGTGTGCATACATATGTGTGTGGGTGTGTTTTTTCATGCATAGTTGTCTGTGTGTGAGTGCTTGTATGTATTTATGTGGGCATATGTGTGTGCATGCTTGGTTGTGGGTGTGTGTGGGCATGTATCTGTGTGCCTGTGAGTCAACATGTGTGTATGTGTGTGCGTGCATTTGTGTTCATATGAGTTTATGATTGTTTATGTGCATGTGTTTGTGCACATAGGCACATTCATTTGTGTATACGTGTGCATGCAAGTGTGTGCATGTGTTTCTATGTATGTGTGAGTGCATGCATATGTATGTGTTTGTTTATTTATGCATGTGTAAATGTGCATGCATGTTTACATGTGCATCTGTGTGTGTGTGCAGGCTTTTCACATGCATGTATGTGTGTGCATGCACATATGTCTGTGTGCTTATCTGTGTGGTATGTGTGTGCACACATGCTTGTTCTTGTTTATGTATTTATGTGTCTATGTATATGTGCTTCACTATGCATGTGTGTGGATGCGAGTGTGTGAACATACTTGTGTGCACTTATGCATGCATGTGAGTATGATTGTGTCCATGTGTGTGTGTTTGTGCATGCATGTGCATCCATGTGGGTGCAAATGAGTGTGAATGCATAGGCATGTTCTTGCATTTTCATGTAAACATGTGTGCATGTTTGTTTGTGTGTGTGTGTGTATCTATGTGTGTTATTGTGTGAGGGTGTATGTGTGTATACATGTATGTTTTTGTGTGTGTGTGTGGGTGGGTGGGTGGGTGGTTGTGTGTGTGTGTGTTTGTGATGGATGTTTATGTGCATGAATGTTTTTATGCAGTGTATATTTATGTGCTTGTGTGTGTGCATGGGTGCATACATGTCTTTTTGCATACATACATGTGTGTTCATGCATGCATGCATTTTTGGGTGTGGGGTATGTGTGTTGATGCATGTGTATGCACTTGTTTGTGTGTGTGTGCATCTATGCGTGTTCATGTGCATGCGTGTACTTACAAGTGTTTGTGCTTGTTTTTTGTGCTTGTAGTGTGCGTGTGTGCATTATAGGATGTGTGTGTGTGTGTCTTTATGTATGCATGTGTGTGTATCTATAGATGTTTATGTGTGCTTCATGCATGTGTGTGTGTGCACACATGTGAATGCATGTGTGTATGTATTGGTGTTTGTGCTTTTGTCATTATATGCATGTGTCAGCTTTTGTTTCTATGTGCATGTGCCTGTGTGTTCCTCTGTGTGCGAGTGTTGGTGCTTGTGCATGTGTGTGTATGTGTTCATGCATTGGCATGTGTGAGTGTGTTGGTGCATGTGGGTGTCTGTGTGTGTGCTTGTGCATGTGTCTATGTGTGTGCTTGTGTGTGTGCGTGTATGCATGTGTTTACGATTACATGCATGTGTGCATGTGAGTGGGAGTGTGTGTGGGTTATGTGCATTACTGTGTGTGTATATGCTTTTGCATGACCATGTACGAGTTTATGTGCTAATGAATGCACAAACGTGGACATGTGTGTGGGTATTTGTGTGTGCAGGTGTGTGTGTGGCTACACAAGTGCACATGTGGGTGAATATGTGTGTATATGTTCATGTTCATGAATGTGCTTGTGCATGGGTATGTCTATGTGTGCAAACATGTGTGTATGAATGAGTGTTTGCATGTGACTACATGTGTTTTTGTGCGTGTGCTAGTGTGTGCATCTGTAGTGTGTTTGCATGTAAGTGTGTGAGTGTGTGTATGTGTGTTTGTTAGTGTATATGCATGTGCATGTAAGCATCTTTGTGACTTTGCATATGTGTATGCATGTGTGTGCATGCATGTGCATGTGTGTATATGTGTGTGTGCGTGTTCATGTGTGCATGTGAGGGTATGTTCACATCTATATGTGTGTTCATGTACAGGTGTGTGTATGTATGCTTTTGCATGTTTTGTGCATGCATGTGTGTATATGTTTGTCTATGTGTGCATATATGCATATGTGCATTTGTGAAAGTGTGTGTATTTGTGTCTGTATGCATGTACATGCATGTGTGTAGGTGCATGTGTGTAAGTGTACATGTTTGTTCGTGCATCTAGGTGTATGTGTGTGTACATGAATTTGTGCAAACGTGTGTGCATAAGCATTTGGTTTTGTGCTTTTAAGTGTACACATATCCATGCTTCCATTCATGCATTTGTATTGGTTTGTTCTTATGTGTTTGCACATGTTTGTATGCATATTTGTCCATGTGTGTGTGTAAGTGTGTTTGAATGTTCATGTGCTTGTGTGTGTGTGTGTGTGTTATGTGTACATGTGTGTGTAAGTGTACATGTGTGCCTATCATGCATGCATGCTTGTGCGAGTGTGTATGTGCGTGGATGGGTTTGTGTGTGTGCATGTGCATTTGTGTAAGCATGCATTTGCATGTGTGTGCATGTGCAGGTGTGCGTGCATGTGTGTATGCATGTGTGTGCACATGTGTATATTTGTGTGCATGTCAAGTGTACATGTTTATATTTGTATGTGTGTGTGTGTAGTGTTAACATTTGTTTTGTATTGTCTATGCATGTATCTTTGTTTACGCATGTGTGTGTGGGTGTGTGCACTGTATACATGCATGAGCATGTTCGTGTGTATGTGCATTTGTGTGTGTGTGCATGTGAGTGTGTGTGTATGTGTTCATGTGCTTGTGTATATGTTTATTTGTGTGTGTGTGTGTGTGTGTGCATGTATGGGTTTATGCATTCGTGTTTGTGTCTGTGTGCATGTGTGTGCATGTGAGTGCAATTTAATGTGTGCGAATGTGTGTGTTTGCATTTGTATGTGCGTACATGTGTGCCCATGTGTTTTATGTGTGAGTGTGTTTATGTGTGTAAGCACGTACATGTCTTCACCTATGTACATTGGTGTGCATATGTGTGTGTGTCAATGTGTGAACATATGTGTGGTTGTGTGTTTGTGGGTACCTCTGCTTGCATGTATTTATGCATGTGTGTACATGTGTATGTTCATTAGTGCATGCATGCATATGTTCAAGCATAACTACATGTGTGGGTGTGGATTTCAATGTTTATGTGCACGTGTGTGTACATTTGTGTGTTTGTGTGATTGTGTGTGTGCTTGTGTATGTATGTGTGCAGGTGTACATCCTTACATGTGTATGTGTCTTTGTGTTCATACTTTTGTGTGCTACACACTCATGCGTGTGTCTATCCATGTGTGTGTGTGTACATTGGTGTTCATGTGAGTGTATCCATGTGTTTGTATGTGCCATGAGTGAGTGCATGCATGGGTATGGGTTTGGGTATTTGAGTTGGTGTGTGTGTGTGCATTTGTGTGTGTGCTAGTGCATGTGGGTTTGTGTGTATATATGCAAGTGCGTTTATGTAGCCATGTGCAAGTGTGTGTTACTTGCATGTGTGCATCAATAGTTGTGAATGTGTTTGTGTGTGTATGCACATGTGTGCATATACTTTTGTGTAATATGTGGTCACGTATGAGTGTTAGGCTAGGTATGCCTGTGCATGTGCATGTTTGTGCATGTGTGTGTATGCATGCATGAGTTGCACATGTTTGTGTGTGTTGTGCACACATGCGGTGCAAATATGCATGGTTGTGTGTGCATATGCATGCATGTGCACATAGATATGTGTATATGTGTGTCTTTTTTTGTGCACTTGTTAGTGTTTATGCTTGTTCACGTGTTAGTTTATGTGCATGTGTATTCATGTGTGTGTATGTGTTTGTATATATTGGTGTATGTGTGTGCATATGTGTATGCATATGTGTATTTGATTGTGTGCAAACATATATATGTGTGTGCCAACATGGTTATGCTTGTATTTGTGCATGTGTATATCTGTGTTTGTGTATGTTTCTGTGTGTGTGCATCCATACATGTGTGTGTGTGTGCATGTGTATGTTCAAGTCTGTGTTTTCATACAAGTACACACATGTATATGTGTGTGTGTGGGTTTGTGTGTTTATGTGTGAGTTTGTGAGGGTGGGTGTGAGTCTGTGTGTGTGAGTATGTGCATCTATCTTGGTCTGTGCATGTGTATACATGCATATGTTTGAGTGTGAGTGTGCACTTGTACAAGCATTTATTAAAAAGCATACATAAAAATAAATAATTATTTAAATATTAAGCACTTATTAAAGTTAAAGTAGGATAAATTGAAACAATATAATATATCTAATTCAAAGCATTGTAAGGATCACATGTGAGGAGATTTAATGTTACCTTGTAAGATAATTAAATCTAAGCAAAGAATTTGAAGAAATAACATAAGCTGTAAGGTAAAGTTTTATTGCGAAATGCTAAGGATATCTAGTGTAACATCTATGATTGCCAAAAATATAAAAAGTTAAAAATGATAAATATTTAATTTAGAAAGCTCTTCGAGAAATACTAACGATATTTTACTGAACTTGATTGAACATTGTTTGTAATTATTGTAAATTATCAATGTAAAAATGTATAGTAAGAAAATGATTATTTTTTTAATAATATGAAAAATATATATTAAATTTGAATTTAAATAAATAAAAAAAATCTAATTTTGCCAAATCAAATGGTCACATGAGAATAGATCTATGGTTACACCGTAAACTTACCAAATCAATGTGAATCTTTTGTGGAAATGGCACAAATTACTTAGGTTGATTGCATTCCAAGATAATAAGGTGATTGAGTGTAACAATCTCAACAATAAAATTAGGTATGAATAGAATACCACATAATGCATACAAAAATGTTAGAAAATAAACATTTAATTGGATATAGTGATGATAGTAATCCACACATTCGTGGATCAAACATCAATTTAAATTAAAACTTATTATACTAGTAACTAAGAATAAATAATAGTAATTATAACATGTAAATATTCATAGAAGCTACAAATGAGATAAATTAAAGCAACAAAACATAACCAAACTAAAGTAGTGTGACAATCATATAAGAGATAATTATTGTTAGTTATGTCATAATTAGTGCAAAAATTAATAGAAATAAAATACCCTTAAAAGTGGTAAAAATAAAGTTTAGTTAGATAGAGCTCTTTGAGATGAAGCCATTGATGTTTTATTCATTTACATTGGACCAAGTGTGATTTTTTGTGAAATGCTAAATTAAAAAAAAGTACATTATTTTGTAATATTTAGTAGGTACATGTTAAGCTAAAATGAGACAATTTGATTGATTATAATAAAACCACATCAATGCATTATAATGGTCAAAAAATGAGGAGAATAATTGCTTTAAAATAATATAACAAAATCAAAGAAACAATTTAATGAAATAGTATATATTATATAGGAAAGCTTTTTCCAAGATAGTAAAGTGATCATGTGCAACATTCTTGATCAATAAATTAAGTATAAAATGAAATGTCTCATAGAGCATGCCATAACCCTAAACAAATAATTAAAAAATAAAAAAATAAAATTTAACTAGATAAACCTCATTGAAATTTAAATAATGACATTTATTTCATCTCAATCAAACTTCGTTTGATAATATTGCAAACTAAAAAAGTAAATAAATATAAAAATATAATAAATGTCTTTCAGAATATTAAATAAAATATATTAAAGTCAAAATATGATAAATTTAACCAATGAAATGCTATCAAATCAAAGTTATATAAAAACTACATGAGAAAAGAATTGGAATTACATTGTATTATAATGAATTAAAAGCAAAAATGTTAAGACATTATGTAAATTTTATTAAAAAAATACATTCCAAGGAGCTAAAGATCTCGATTGTAATAACCTTTATTGCCCAATTATGTATAAATCCAAATATTTGATAAAATGTGCAAAAACACTAATATATAAAAAAATTTGAAAAATCTAAAAAAGAATAATTATTTGGATAAAGGCAATTGAGATAAGTCCAATGAAGTCATATTTCATTTTTAAAAAATAATTTATTAAATATAAAATGAGATAAATTAAATAAATTTAATATAACCAAGTCAAATATTGTAAAAGTCAAAGAAGCAGATAACAAGTGCTTGATAACAACATAGCAAAATCTAAGTCATATATTTTTAGAAATATTTATAAAGCATATCAAAACCCTAAGTTTTTTTAAAATGTAAATATAAATTAACATTTAATTGGGTAGAAATTGTTAAGATGGGCCAAATGATGCTTATTCATGTCCACCAAAATTTATTTGGAGTTACTATGAATTACAAACCTTAATAAGTGTTAGAAATACGAAATTATTTGTTCTACATTAACTAAATATATTGTGAAGATGAAAAGAAAATGGGAGAAATGTAATATAACAAAGCCAAGGTGATGTAAATGTTTGATGATTTTAAGTCTCATAGTAATATAACAATATAAAAGCTAAATATTTGAAGAATTGGGGAAAATTATATGAGAAAGTATCATTCTATGATACTAAAGTGATCAAGAATAACATCCTTGATTGTGAAATAAGGCATGAATTAAAATGTCTCATTAAGCATGTCTAATCCTAAGAAAATAACACATAAATAAATATTAAAATAAATATTTAAATAGATAAAGCTTGTTGAATTAAGTTTAAATTCCTTTTTGTCATGCTCAACTGGGCCTCATTTGGAATTACTGTAAATACCCAAAATAAATAAGTGCAAATAGAAAAGTTTATTATTTTAATATTAAGAAAGTATTTTCTAAAGTAAAAAAGATAAATTGAAGCAACATAACATAACTATATCAAAGCTTTATAAAAGTGAGATAAGAAGAGATTTAGAGTTATAAAGTAATATAAGTAAATTAAATCAAAACATTTGAAGAAATTAGATAACTTATACTAGAGAGTCCTTTTACAAAATCTTATGTCGATTAAATGTGACATCTTTCATTACAAAATATGGAAACATCATGAATTACCAAAATAAATAAGCATAAATAAAAATTAATTTATTTTTTAATTAGAAAAATATATTAAAGCTGAATAGAGATAAATTGAAATAATTTACATAAACAAATCAAACCTATGTAAAGGTCACATTAGAAATGATTTTTAGTGAGATAGCAGGCTAAACAAATTGAAGTAAAAAATTTGATAAAATAAGTTCAATTATTTGAGAAAGTTCTTTTTGTTAATACTAAGGAGATTCAGTATAGTATTCTCAATTATCAAATCAACTACAAACTATATACCTTGTAAGGCATGTAGAGATATTGGAAAATAAAATATTTAAAATTATTAAAATGAGCAATTAATTAGTTGGAGATTGATGACATCAGTGCAACAATATTTGTTTCTTCTAGATTGTATGTTTTTTTGAATTGTAAAATTATATTTTTATACAAAAAATTAAATATATATTAACTTACTAATGATATAAATTCAAGTAATGAAGTATAATAAAATGAAGGTGATGTAATGGCCAAGTAAGAGGTATTTAGTGCTAGTTTAGTCATAATGAGTATAAAAATCAATGGAAATAAAACATCCTAAAAAATGTGAAAATCAATAATTAATTAGATTGGGTTCATCAGGATGAGCCAATGATATTTTATTTATCTCCATCAAACTTCATTTGGAATTTTTGTGAATTACCAATGTAGAAAAAAAAAATAAAAAAATTATTATTTTAAAATTTTGTAAATATATATTTGTGCTAAAATAAGATAATTTTATTCAATATATATAAAATAATAAACATGTTGTAAACGCTAACGAGAAGAGAATAAGAGTTTAATAATAATATGACTAATTCAAATTGCAAATTTAAAGAAACGATAAAATTTCTATGAGAAAGTTCTTTTCCAAGATACTAAGGAGATCAAGTGTATCGTAACTAATTAGTAAAACAAGTAGTAAAAGAAATGTTTAGTAAAGCATCCCATTACGATAAAAAATATTTTAAAAAATTATTTTTAAAAAAACTACAAATAATATTTAATTATGTAAGGCTTTTTGAGATTAGCATAATGATATTTGTTTTATCTTGATCAAACCTTGTTTGGAGAAACTATGATTACCAAAGTAAATAAGAATAAAAAATAATCAATTATTATTTTAATATTAAGTGAGTATAGAATTATGTAAAAATGAGATACATTGAACCAATGTGATGATACCAGATCAAAGTGATTTAAAAGTCACATATGAGAAGATTTAAAGTAACATTATAATATCACCAAATAAAAGAAAAAGTTAAGAAATTAGTTAAATTGTATGAAAAATTGATTTATAAGATGTTAAGGAGCTCAAGTGCAATAATAGCCTCTATCATCAAATCTTATAAAAATAAAAATATCTCAAAAAACATGTAAAAGTAATAAAATATCTAAAAATATAAAAAAAGTTTAATTAATTGGATAGAGCAAATTGAGATGATTTCGACAACATTTATTTAGTCCAAATCATTCCTCATCTATAATTACTATGAATTATAGAAGAAAATGAGAAAAATTTAAAAAAGCTATCATTATAATTTTAGGTAAATGCATATTAAAAATGAAATGGGATAAGTTCATGCAATGCAACATAACCATGTAAAAGATATCTAGAAGCCATATCAAAGGTGAATTAGTGTTATATAAGATGATAACAAAATCAAAGTAATTTTACAAATATTTAGTAAAGAATTCCAAAACCTAGAAAATATAATCTCTAAAACTATATATATAATTTAAAATTTAATTGGTAATAGCTTATCGCGATGTATCGAAAGTTGTTTATTCCATCTCTATCGAAACTCTTTTGGAATTACTACAAATTACAAAAATTAATAGGCATAAAAGTATGTCAACCTTAGGTAAATATATTATGAAGATGAAATAAGATTAAATAAATAAATATAATATTAAAAATTAAAGAAATGTAAGGTCACACAAATAAAAAGTTAAATGGTAATATAATTAAATTGAATCAAAATATTTGAAAAATGTGATAAATTATACAAGAAATGTGCATTCCAAGAAATTAAAGAAATGGAGGGTTGCATCATCGATTTCTATATATGGTACAAATAGAGATGTCTCACAGATCATGCAAAAACCAAAAATTGAAATATGAAAAGTAATGAACATAAATATTTAATTAGATAAAGTACATTGACATGAGTGAAAAAATACTTATATCTACTCAGTTGGACCTTATTTTCAATTATTGTAAATCGCCAAAATAAATAATTATGAATTAAAAGGGATTATGATTTTAATATGAAGTATATATTAAATTTAAATTTAGATAAATTGAAGCAATATAATATGTCTCAATAAAATCTTTTTGAATGTCACATGAGAGGAGATTTCAAGTTGTAATAATATAACTCAGTCAAAATAAAGAATTTAAAAAATTAGATAAAGGGTGCAAAAATGTTTTATTACAAAATCCTAAGTAGATCGAGTATGTCATCCTCAATTATCAAAGATGGTAATTATTGAAATGTCTCATGAACCATCCAAAATATAGAAAAAAAATATTTGCAATGATAAAAATGAAGATTAAGTTGGGAAAGATCTTCGAGATGAGACCATTGACATTTTTTATCTTGATTAAAACTCATTTGGAGTTATCATGAGTTAACAAAGTAATTAAGAATAAATAAAATTTTATTTCTTTTTAATAATAGGAAAACATGTATTAAACAAAGTAGAGATCTGGTGATGTAATGTAGTGCCACCAAATCAATGAGGCCCAAAAGTCACATATGAAAAGATTTAGAGTTTCATAGTAATCTAACCAATTCATAATGATATATGCAAATCAAAGTGAAAATTGGCAGTATTTAAATAAACTATATAAGACACACAGCTTAAGATATAAAAGAGGTGATGTCTACCAACCTTGTTCATGAAGTTAGATATGAGCCAAAAATCTTTTTAGGGTTTTCACAAAATCTTAGAAAATAAAAAATTAAAAATAAGTAATTAATTGCATTAAACCATTAAGGAACTCCATTAATGTTTGTGTTTTCTAGATAAGGCATGATTTGGAATCACTACGAATTAAAAAATTAACTAAACATAAATAATAATAATTAAATATATATTAAAATAGAAATGAGATAAAATGAAGAAATATAATATAACTTAAATAAATGTGATGTAAAGGTAAAATTAAGGGGATTTAGAGTTATATAGTAACGTAAAACATTCAAAGTAAAAAACTTGAAAACTAGATAAATTTTGTCAAAAGGTTGCATTCCAACACACTAAGGAGGTAAAGTGTGCCATCCTCAACCATTAAATCGTTTATGAATCAAAATTTCTTCTAAAATAATTCTAAACCTAAAGAAATTAAATTAAAAAAATATAAAAATAAATATTTAATTAGATTTGGCTAGTCAAAAAAGTCTAGCAATGTTTGTTTCATCTCCTTTTGAGCTCATTTCCAATTATTACTACTCAAGAAAATAATTAAACAAAATAATGATAAATTATTTTAAAGTTAAGTAAATATATGTTAAACTACAATTGAGATAAATTGAAGATATGTAATATAACCAAATTATAATGATGTGATGCACATCCTATAGGAGAACAAGGGTTTTATATTAATATAATGAAATAAAAGTGAAAAAATTGAGATAAAACTAAAAAAATGTGATAAAATTTCGTATAACTCTACACTCTAAAATACTAAGGAGATTGAGTATATCATTCTCAAACATCAAAATCAGGTATGAATCAAATTCTTTTGTGAGGGCATCATAATAAATAAAAAAATAAAATATTTAAAAATATAAAAAAGATATTTAACTACAGAAGGATATCAAGATGAAACCAAGGATGAACTTACATTTATTAATGATTACAAATATCATTTTCACATATGATCAAAGCAGTGTATGAATTTTCAAATTGTATAAGTCAATGAAGTGTAAAGGAACACCCTTTTCAAAGCCCCACATTCACATGGATTTGCAAAAGGAAGGGAAGGTGAAGCTAGAAAATTTTTGATAGATTAGTATTTAATCAAAAGAAGGACCTGGTGATACAACATTACTTCTTCATTCCATAAAAGAGTAATTCTCAAGTCCTTAACAATTTAGATTTCAAAAATATCATGTTAAAGTAATAGATATTCAAACAAATTATGAAAAAATATTGGGCAATTAATATAAAAAGCTTAGAAATTTTGACCCTTGCTTTTTAACTAAAAGGATTGAAGGATTATCTTAAATAATGGAACAAAGAAAAGTTTGGCAATACTAGCCAAGGACTTAATAAAAAAAGAAAAAAGAGCTATTTTAAACTTGCCAATATAATGCAATATGGCACATGCTAAACATGGTTGATGATTCCCTTCAAAAGGCAATCATTAATTAGGAAATTTATAGGTGAAAAAATGTTGGAATTACATGGATCTAAGAAGGTATAAAAATATCTTTCATCCAAAGGAAAAAGATCATAGAGAAAAAATTAATTGGATAGAAAACTACATGATAATTTCATAAACGAAATGGTCAACAAAATGCATGATGATGTTATTTGAAACTTCCAGTAGTTTTTATTACCTGTCAACATTACAAAGAAAGAGAAGCTACTTAACTATGCTCCCTCTCTAGTCAAAGAACAACAAAACTTTTTGTTTATGAAGGATATCAAAAGGTAGGAAATTAGAGAGGCTACATTGCAATTTATCAATGAAGTGCCAAATGATTGAAGAGCAAAACAAACAATTATTCACTAGCTATAAAGAAATCATAACACATGATGTATTTGATGTTTCCAAGGATTCCATAGAAGGAGCCCTTATTGTTAAAGGAATTTCAAGTACAAAACTAATGTTAATCCAAAGAAAACAAAATCCAAACACTTGGAATTACTTTTGGTTGATTTAGTTAAGTAATTTTGCAAAGAAACTATTCCAAAAATTATTCGTAGTAGGCATAAAATGTTTCTCCCAATGCTCATCTTTTTAAGATGAAATAGGTTTTATTAAAGGAAGACAAATAATAGACATTAATATATTGGCCTTTGAATGAATTCTTTCACTAAACAAAAAATGAAGTATTTTGTTAAGTTAGTTCTTAGTAGTGCATTTTATTGTCTTTCACTAGAGCCTTATAAAATGCTCTTACATGATTAAACTTTATGGAGTAATTTATTAAGAAGATTAAAAACATACTAGAAAACACTTAAATTTTTAAAAAATAAAAATGGTGAGACCAGTGGTTTATTCAACGTATCAAGGGGCTTTAAAAAAGAAAATGTAATCTCGAGTTTGTTCTACAATTCAACAATGAATGTCTTTAGCTAAGCATTGAACGAGATAAAAAATTATGGTAAAGTAGTGCATTATGGTCAATACGAATGATGTTGTTTAGTTACCCATTTAAGATATGTAGATGATATCATAAACTTCTATAGATGTGACATTAAAACGATACCTAATATAGATACATTATTTAACACATTTCAAGAAATATCAGGTGCCAAAGTTAATCATCAAAAAAGAAGGTTTTTTTTAAGAGCAAATTGGAAATTGGAAAGAGGAAAGAAATTAAGCCAACTCAGGTTTGAAAATGTTAAGTTTCCATTAATCTCTAAAGGTTGGACTCTTTCTATTGAAAGGAAAATGATAGCTTACCTGCAAAGAATAATAGAAAAAATAAAAAAGAAATTCCAAAAGAAAATCTTACTTTGATGAGAAGACTAACACTAATGATTTATGTTTTGGCATTAATCCCAACGTATTCTTTAATGAAGATTAATCCACCCATCCACAAATTGAATAGAGTACAAATGATCATTATTAGCTTCTTGTAGGGTGACATTAAAAATATGCTTAATTTTCACTAGACAAAAAAGAGAAAAGATTAGCCATGTAACGAATCAAAATGGTTTGGTCCACAAAATGTTATAAGGTATTTTTATTACATTCTAAAAGAAATTAAAATGGAAACTACTATTAAATAACTCACTTTGGTTTAATAACATAAATAATAAACATGTTAGCTTTGAAAGAGTAGGAAATAAATTAGATTATTTAAAGAGAATGGAAAGTATAAAAAATTTTGTTACAAAACACACTTAACTATGCAATACATTAATCACCTACCATTGGACTCAAATTGTGGATGGAAACATTTGTATGTAGTTAGTCTAGAGAACAATTTAGAGGAAAACTTTATTCACAAATGAAGGAAAATTATACAGAAGGATAAATGTCTTGTGTGAGTCTCCTTTCTTTTTTTATTATACTAAATTTGTTTTTTCCAATTCTTAAGAAATTAAAAAATTTAAGCATTTAACCAGCCTCTAAATGACGATATTACCTTAATGAGCAATAATTTCACCATGTAGTTGTGAATTATAGGAAGTCAAAAATAGTGTATCTTGCCCTTGCAACTGTGCTCAAAGTTTAGTAAGTGGATGCAAAAAATAAAATTGTGCCATTGCACAATTGGTGGAAACAAGGTGATAACAACTTCAATAAAATAAAAGTCAATGGAACTCAATCACTCACTTATGTTGGAACATATGCAAAGTATAGAATAAAAGAAATGATTGAAACCTTAGTCAAGTAGTAATGGTAATTATTAATGATATTACAATATAATCATAAATCTTCTCTCAAGTGGCCTTTGTTGGAGATTAATTTTGTAATATATATTATTTGGACTTAAGACATATCAACTTTAACAGATATTCACTTAGTATTAAGACAATAGTTTATTATTATTTAAGCCTATTTAATTTGGTATTTCATAGTAATTCTAAAATAGTTCTAATCAAGATAAAAAAAATCATTGGACTACTCTTCAATGTGCTCTAAAAAATTGAATAATCATTTTTTTTGAAATATTTTATTTTATATAATTTCACAGCTTTATCATGTATTTCATTTGAAAAAGGATTTTAAGATAACGAATGTTACACTCCCAGTCCTTAGCATCTTGGAGTAAAAGTTTCTTATAAAATTAATACTATTTCTCCAAATAGTTTTATTTAATTTTGTTACAATATTATGAAAATGTAATTCACCTCTCGTGTGACCTTAACATTATTTCAATTTGTATTCATTACATTAATTCAAATGATCTCTTTTCAACTTTAATATATATTTACTTAACATTTGAAATAATTAATTTTTTTAATTAATGCTTGTTCGCTTTGATAACTCACTATTAATTCTTAATGAGATCTAAACAATAAGAGAAAAATATTCTTTTTGACTCATCTAAAAAAGATCTATCCAATAAAATATATTTTCTTATATTTTTGAATAATTGTTACTTATGATGTTCATAGATTTTATGAGATATTTTGAATTGTACCTTATTAGAGTTTTAAAGAAGTTTTCTTGAATCTTCTTTGTATCTTGTAATTAAACTATTCTAAAGAGATTATCTCAACTTTTCAAAATTTTATTTGTTTTGATGATACTATTATGAAACTCTATTTCTTCTATCATGTGACTTTATATTGATTTGATTTAGTTATATTATATTTCTTTAATTTCTCTCATTTCAATATTAATAATTATTTATTTTGTATTAAAATTATTATTTAGTTATTGTTTATATGTATTTACATTTATAAGTCCAAGTAATCCAAAGGATGTCTCGTGAAGACAAAAACATATTAGACTAATCCTGATGAGCTCTATCTAACAAAACTTTTAGTCTTAAATTTTCTAAAATATTTTTTCAAATACTTTGGCACTTTTTTCGAGACATATTGATTTGTCACAAATTTTAGGATAGAGGAAGTTACCTTAGATCTACTTCGTATATTGGAATGTAGCTTTCCTGTATAACTCATTTAATTTCTTCAAATTTTTTACTTTGATTTTATTACATTAGTACAAAACACTAATTGACCTTTCGTGTGACCTTTAAATATCTTTTTTTAGTAATAACACATTTCTTCATTTTATTTGATTTCAATATATATTTAATAATAAAAAATTATCATTATTTGTATTTATTTACATGATTAATTAGCAATAATGTTTAATGAGATCTAATTATGATGAAACAAATATTATTGTACTAACTTTTACAAGCTCTACAAAAATATTAATTTTAAAGTTTTTTAAAAATTCTTATTTTTTATTACTTTACCAAGCTTTATGAGGCATTTTAAAGGAAAACTTGTTTGATGATCAACAATTTTAAACAAAGACTCCTTTATATCTTCGAATGAAGAGTTGCCATGTAATTTATTTTATTTCTTCAAATGTTTTTTTGATTAGATTATATTACTATAAAACTAAAACTCTTCTCTCATGTGAATTTTACATTTCTTTGATTTGGTTATTTTTCATTATTGTAATTTACTTTATTTCAACTTGAACATATGTTTCCTTAATTTTTAAATATGAATTAATTTTTTTTGTGATATTTAATTATTTAGCTCTTTATAAATACCAAAGAGCTCCGATCACGATAAAGCAAACATGGTTGGACGTGCCTTGATGAACTTATTCCAGTTAAATACTCATAATTATATTTTTATATATTTTATTTTTTAGGTTTTAATGTTATATAATATATTTTAATTCATAAGATATTTAATGATTGAATAAGTTATGATCCATTTCCTTAGTAACTTTGAATGAAACTTTCCCATAAAATTTATCTCATTTCTTCATGGTCTTTTGTTTGATTTTTTTATATTTTTATGAAGCTTTTATTTTTTTTCTCGTGAGACTTTTATAATGCTTTGTTGTACTAATAAGTACTTATTCTTATTTGTTTAAATATCTTCCTTTGATGTGCATATTTTGTAAATCAATTTGATTCATACTAGATGTTACCATTGAGGATGCTACACATGGTCTTATTAGTAACTTTGAATACAACTTTACCATACAACTTATCTCAGTTTTCAATTTTTTTAATTTGATTTGGTTATATTACTATGAAATGCTAATTCTTCTCTCTTGTGACCATAACATCACTATGATTTGGATTTATTACATAGTTATAATTTTTCTTATTTCAATTATAATAAATATTTAGATAATATGAAAAAAAAATTATTATTAATTATTCTTATTTAGTATGATAATTCCCAATACAAGGTCTGATTAAGAGGAAACAGATGTCCTTCAACACATGTCAATGAGGACTATCAAAATAATATTTAATTTATTCATTTGAAATATTTTATAGTCTAGGGTTTGACTATGTTCTTTGCGATATTTTAATTTATACCTAATTTGATAATAGATATTGTTAAGTTTGATTTCATTAGTATTCTTGAATGCAACTTGTATAATTTATCATATTTTTGAAAATATTTTTCAATGACTTTAACTCTAAATCTCCTCTCATGTGACCTTTTATGTCTCAATGATTTGATTAAGTTACGTCACCTTAATTTATTTCATTTCATCTTTGATATATATTTATTTAATGCTAAGATAATTATTTTTAAATAATTTTCACTAATTTACATTATTAATTCTTAATAATTTCAAATGACATAAAATCAAGATGAAATCTGATTTGATTTATATTTGTTAATTTTTTATTTTCTAGATTTTTTTAGTTTTAATGAGAATATTGATTGTACCTTATATTAAGATCAAGGACATTATGCACAATCTCCTTAAAACGTAGGATGAAACTCTTGGGCATAATTTATGTATTTTTTAAAATATTTCACTTTGATTTGACTATATTTTTATGTAACTCTTAATCTGCTCTAGTGTACCCCTTACACCACATTCATTTAGTTATATTGCATTGCTCAACTTATCACATTTAATCTTTAATATATAATTTCTCATTATAAAAACAATTTTTTTATTATTTATGCTAGTTTACTTTGGTTTTTTGCAATAATTCTTAATGAGGTTTGATTGAGTAGAAACAAAGCAATTGGGCTAGTTTGGACGAGCTATTTCCAAATACATTTTTTTTATATTTTTCAATATTTTACATTCTAGGATCTTGGTATGGTTTTGAGAGATTTGGACTTGCACAATTTGATGACCAAGAATATACACTTGATATCCTTAGTGTACCAAAATGAAAATTTTCTTATAAATTTTATCTCATTTCTTCAAATAGTTTTCTTTCAATCGATTTTATTACTATGAAAATATTATTCTCCTTTAGTGTGAAATTTATATCATTTAAATATATTTATATTCTATTATTTCAATTTATTTTATTTTATATTTAATATATATATCTACTTAATATTAATATAATTACTTATTATTATTTATCCATATTTACATGAAAATTTCATAGTAATTTCTAATGATTTTTTTTCTGGAAAGAACTAATGTCATAGTTCTCAAGGAAATGAGCTCTATCTAATTAAATGTTCATTACTATTTTTTTAAGTATTTTATCTTATAGGATTTGGGTATATTTAATGAGATATTTCTTTCCATATCTAATTTTACTATAGAGAATGCTTTATTTGATCAGCTTAAAATGTTGGATTATAAGTTTCAAAAATAATTTATCATCTTACTTCAAATTTTTTTTTCATTTATTAATATTAATATTTAACATTAAATCTCCTCTTATGTGATATTCAATTTTTTTTAGGAAAGTCTTAGTAATTTAGTATGTAGTCTACGTAAGATTAAACAAGTGTCATTGGACTCATCTCAACTTTCTCTATCTAATTAAATATTTATTTTTATAATTTTAAGTATTTTATTACATAGAGTTCTAAAATATTTTATGATGTGTTTATATTTTTATATGATTTGATGATTGAGGATGTTACACTTGATCTCCTTAAAAGATCAGAAAGCAGATTTCCATCATTATTTATCTTATTTGAACAAAGCTTTTACATTGATTTGGTTAGGCAATTATGTAACTCTGTTTTCTCTTTTGTAACCTTTACCTAGCTTTACTTTATTATATTATATTTCTTAAAATTATTTTAGTTCACTTTCATATATGGATAATTAACTTATAAATATCATTTTTGTTATTTATGCTTACTTATTTTTTTAATTTGAAATAATTAAAAACGTAGTTGTGCAAGTATAGACTAGGTTTCTCAAATTAAATGTTTATTTTTATGTTTTATGGATTTTATATTCAAACGATTCGGCATGTTTTTTGAACATTTTTGTTCATATATGATTTAACGATTGTTTTTGTTATGCTCTCTCATTAGTAATTTGCAATGCAACCTTCATGTGTAATTTATGTCATTTTTCAGTGTATTTTCCTTAATTTAGTTAAATTACTAAAACATTCTAATGAGATAAAACAAACATCATTGCAATAATCATACTTAGCTTTATTTAATTAAATATTTATTTTTATATTTTGAAATATCTTATTTTTCCTGATTTGACATGCTTTAATAGATGTTTTAATTTGTAGCTAATTTGAAGATCGAGTATGTTACACTTTATTTTTAGTAATTTGCAATGCAACTTTTTTATATAATTTCTTTAATGTCTTCAAATCTTTTATTTTGATTTTATTATATTACTTGGTAACACAAAATTTGTTTACATTTGGCCTTAACATCTCAATGATTTAGATATGTTACAATGCTTCAATTTTATTGATTTCAGCTTAAAATATATATATTTTTAACATTAAAGTAATATATTATTATTATTTTTATACATTTACATTGGAATTTTCAATAGTTTCAAATGTGGTCGAGTCATGATGGAACAAATGTCATTGGACATATGTCAACTAGCCTTATCCAATTAGATATTCATTTTTATTTTCTTAAATGTTTTATTTTTTAAATTTTTTACCATTTTTTATGAAACATTTTTATTTGTACCTATTTTTATGATTAAGATAGTTATGAAAGATAATCTTAAAAACTTGGAATACAACTTTTGTGTATAATATACCTTATTGTTTTTGAATATTTTATTTTAATTTTGTATATTACTATGTAATTCTTTATCTTCTTTAGTGTGGCCTTTACATTGATTTGATTTGGTTGTATTACATTGTTAAGATTTGCTTAACCTCAAATTTAATTTATATTTTCTTGATATTAGAATGGTAATTGTTTTTCATTTATACTTATTTGCCTTAATAGTGTACAATAATTCTAAATGAGGTTCTATCAAAGTGAAATAAAATTCATTAGGATAATCTAATTTATTGATCAAGAATATACACTTGATCTTTTAAACATCATGGAACGAATTGTTTCTGCAAATTTTATCTTATTTCTTTAAAACTTTGTTTTTATTTTGTTTTATCTTTATAAGACTGCAATTCTTAACTACGATGATGTTTACATCGCTTTGATATGCTTATATTACATTGCTAAACCTTATGTCATTTTAGATTTAATATATATTTAGTTAATGTTAGTGTAACAAGTTGTTATTTTTTGTTCTTATTTACTTTTGAAATTAATCGTAATTCTAAATGAGGTCTACTCAAGATTAAATACACAACATTGCACTTCACTCAATAAGCTCTATCTAATTAAATGTTTATTATTGTATTTCAAAATATTTTGTTTCTAAGAGTTTGGGCATGTTTTTTGTGATATTTTGATTCATACATGTTTTGACTATTGAGGATTTCATATTTCATGTGAACTTTGGATATTGGAATGTAGGATTCTATAGCATAATGTTTCTTTTTTCTTAACATTTTTGCATTGAATTATTTATATTACTATGCAAATTTAGACCTCTCATGTGGCTTTTATATCTCTTTCACTTTGTTATATTATATTGCATCAATTTTTCTTATTTTAGCTTTAATATTTATTTTTTTAAAAGATAAATATTTATTAATTATTATTATTTCTTATTTAAGTTAGTAATTCATAACAATTCTAAAAGAAGTTTGATCAAGAACAAAAAACATCATTAGACTCCACTCATGTTGCTCTATCTAATTATTTTTTCATTTTTCATAATTTAAATATTTTATTTTCTTAACTTTTGACATAAAATTTGAGGTATTTTGATTTGTATATGATTCAATGATTGAAGATATTGCACTCGGAGTTCTTAGTGTATCAGAATGTAAATTTCTCATGCAATTTATCTCATTTAGTAAATTTTTTTGCATTGACTTGGTTATACTATATGACTTTAGTTTATCTTATTTTACATTTAACATATGTTTACTTAATATTATAATTATAACTTTTTTTTACTTATGTTTATTTATTAATGTTATTCACATTAATTAAAAATAAGTTTGAATGAGATGAAATAAATGTCATCAGACTCATCTAACCCAACCTTATCAAATCAAATATTTATTTTCTAATGTTTAAGAATATTTTTCTTTTAAGGTATTTGACTTGTATTATGAGGTATTTTTAATTTTATGTAATTTGCAAATCAAGTATGGTACACACTCTCTCATTAGTAATTTTGATTACAACTTTTCATATGATTTATCTTGTTTCTTTGAATATTTTCCTTGCTTTTCTTATATTACAATGTATCTCTAGATCTCTTATCTTGTGACCACTAAATCATTAGATTTTGTTATAAAAATGACTTCAATTTATCTTATATTAACTTTAATAGGTATTTGCTTAATATAAAAACTAAACTTATCATAATTGTTTCTTATATACTTTAATAATTCTCAGTATTTCAAATGTGGTTTGATCGAGATAAAATAATTAATGATGATCCAATGTAGATGATCGCTATCTAAATAAATATTTGGATTTATATTTTTAAATATTTTATTTACTATAGTTTTTGTACACTTTATAGACCGTTTTGATTTATATCTTATTGTGTTATCAAGGGTATTTTGCTCGACCTCTTTAGTATTTTGGAAGGACATTTTCATGCACAATTTATCTCATTTCTTTTAATTTTTGTTTTAATTTTATTATAATACAATTTTACTCTGAATCTTCTCTCGGGTGACCTTTACTAGGCTTCGATTAAATATTATCATTTAGTTTCAATTCATCTCATTTTCACTTTAATATATATATTTGCCTTATACTGAATTAATGTTTTATTATATAAGTGGCCTATTTACTTAAGTACTTCTTAGTAATTTAAAATAGCATTTGATTGAGAAATAATAAATGTCATTATACTCTTCTCTATCATCACTATCCAATTAAGTGTTCATTTTTATTTTTTAAAAATATTTTATTCTCCATGGCTTTTGCACAGCGAATGAGCTATTTCAATTCACATAATATTTAATGAGCTAAGACATTATGCTTGATTTTCTTTGTATCTTGGAATGTAATTGCATGTGAATAATTTTTCTCATTCCAAATTTAATATATTTATTTAATATTATAATATTAACTCATTTTATTTATTTTCCTTATTTGTCGTGTTAATGCATAATTTTTCCAAACGTGGTTCAATGGACATGAAATAAATGTCGTTGGACTTATCACAGGAAACTCACCCGAATAACATAGTCATGTTTATATTTTTTTTATATATTTTTCTATAGATTTGGCTCACATTATGAGATATTTGGATTAAATTTAATTTAAAAAATTAGAATGTTACACTTAGACACCATAGCATCTTTGAACAAAACTTTCCCTCACAATTCAACTCATCGCTTCAAAATTTAACATATGTGAATTTTACTCTTAAGTACAATCTATCTTATTTTCTAAGTTGCTTCACTTTGAATTGGTCATAATTTTATCTAACTCTAAATACCATCTTGTGTGACCCACATATTGCCTTGATTTGGTTAAATTATATTGCTTTTATCTCATTTTTGATTATATATTTTTAACTTTTAAAATAAAAATTTATTGTTATTTACATTTATTTGCTTTGGTCACCCCGAATAATGAATATTTAATAAGCTTAGATGGACATTTCTTGACAAACACTATCAAATTACGTATCCATTTATATATTTTCAAATGTTTTGTTTTCTAAGAGTTTTAGTATGTTTTATGAGATATTTAGAATTGTACCTTATTTTTCAATCAAAGATGTTACACTCGAGCTATTTCATATCATACAATGCCACTTTACCATGCAAGTTATCTAATTCCTTCAAATTTTTGGCTTTAACATGGTTATATAATAATGTAAATATAAATTTTATCATTTTGTGACTATTATATTACTTTGAATTCTTATATCACATTACCTGAATTTTCTTAATTTTAATTTTAATATAGTATTGCTTAGTATTAAAATAATAAGTTTTTATTTTTATATTTATCTAATTTTGTGATTATCAAAACTTCAAAATAAGGTTTAATGAAGTTGAATTAAATATTATTGCACTTTTGTTACTAAGCTCCATCAAATTAATTATTTAGGTGTTTTTCAATATTTTACTTTAAAGACTTTTGGCACGCTATGTGAGACTTTTCTGTTAATATCCACTTTGATGATCTAGAATGTTATGCTCGATCTTCTCAGAATCATGAAATTAGAATTTTATGTATAATCTATCTTATTTTTTTAACTTTTATGTTTTTATTTGGTTGTATTACTATGAAACTATAATTTCCCACTTGTGTGACCTTTATATCATTTAGATTTTGTTGTAGTAGATTACTTCAATTATCTAATTCAAACTTTATTATATGTTTACTAAATATTAATGTAATAATTTATTTTTTGTTATACTTATTTCATTGTGAACTTTGTCCTAATTTAAAACATTCTTCTATAGAGATGAAACAAACATCATTGGTCTCACCGTAGTGAGCTCTATATTTAATAAAATATATTTTTTATATTTCTAAATAATTAGTTTTCTATGTTTTTTGCATGATTTATATATATTTTGATTCATACATAATTTGTTATCAAGGATGTTATAGTTCTCCTTAGTTGCTTGAAATGCAACTTTCTCATAAAAATGATCCTATTTCTTAAACCTTTTTATTTTTAATTGGTTATAATAGCACAAAACTATAATTCTATGCCCATTCAACCTTTACATTACTTAGATTTGATTATATTAAATTACATTGATTTATAACATTTGAACTTTAACATGAAATACTTGATATTAAAAAATAATTTATTATTATTTGTACTTATTTACTTTGGTAATTCATAATAACTATAAATGAGATCCAATCAAGATAAAAAAATATTGTTGGACTTATTTAACAATAAGTAGTATCAAATGAAAAATTCATTTTTATATTTTTAAGAATAGTTTTCTTATGTTTTGGGATGCTTTAGAATATATTTCTTTTCATACTTGATTAGATGATCAATGATGTTGCACTTGATCTTCTTAATATCTTGGAATACAGCTTTCTAATAAAAGTTATGTCAATGCTTTAAACCTTTTCCTTTCATTTAGATATATGTTAATTAAACTCTCGTGTTCCCCCTATGCAACTTTAACATCGCTTTAAATTGGATATATTATATTGCATGAGTTTTTTTCATTCCAATTTTTATATATGTTTGTTTCATATTAAAATAATAATTTTTTATTTATTATGCTTTTATTTTAAAATTAATAGTAATTTCAAATGAGGTATGATCGAGATTAAACAAACATCATTGTACCATAGTGAATGAGTTCTTTCAGGTAAATTTTTAATTATTATATTTTTTAAATAGTTTATTTTTTGTTATTTTGGTATTTTTTTTGAAACATTTCAAATTATATCTAATTTTGATGATTTGAGAATATTACATTTAATCTATATTATATTTTGGAATGCAACTTCCATCTGTAACATATCTCATTTATTCACTTTGTTACATTTGATTTACTTATATTACTATGAAGCTCTACTTCTCCTTCTGTGTGACTCTTAGATCACTTTTATTTAGTTGTAATATAAGTTTTTGGTTTATATCATTTCAACATTAATTTATATTTAATATTTATCGAAATAGTAATTTATTATTATTTATACTTATCTACATTTGTAATTCATAGTAAGTTAGAACAATGTCTCGTTAAGATGAGATAAATATTGTTGGATTAGTCTCATTGAGAAATAACCTATTAAATAATTATTTCTATATTTTTTATTTTTTTAATTTCCAACATTTTTGCAATTTAATGAGATATTTAGATTCGTACCTAGTGTTGTAATCGAGGATGTTACACTTGTCCTGCTTGGTATCTTGTTATGCACTTTTCTCATAAATTTTATCTCATTTTTTCAAATTTATCACATTTCTGAAACATTTTGTCTTTTTATTTATGAGACAATTTTCTTCATACATATTTTGATGATTAAGGATGTTACACTTGATGTTTTTAATATCTTGGAATACTAATTTCTTCTATAATTTATCTTATTTCTTCAAATTTATTAAATTAATTTTATTATATTACTATAAAAACATAATTCGCCTCTTTTATGACTTTTACACTATTTTGATTTTTCTTAAAACATTACTTTAATTTATCTTATTTTAGCTTTAATAAAAAGTTAATAAAAAAATAATAATTTTTTTTAATACTTACGTCATCTGACAATTTGTAATAATCCCTAAGAACATTCAATTGACATGAAAGTAAGGCCATTGGACTTGCCATGACCAACTCTATCAAATTAAATAATAAATTTTATATTTTAAATTTTTTTTAATATTTTGACATATTTTTTGAGATATTTTTATTTATATTTTATTTGATGATTAATAATGTTGTAGTATATATCTTTAGTATTTTAAAATGCAACCTTTTCATACAATTTATTTTATATTTGGAAATTTTCCACTTTGAGTTGTTTGTATTACAATTAAGCACTAACACTTTTATCATGTTACATTTTCATTATTTTGACTTATTTATATTATGGTTTTTCAACACATATCATTTTAGCTTTATCATATATTTACCTAATATTAAAAGAATAATGTATTGTCATTATTTTTGTCTATCTTGGTAATTTTTAGGAAATTGAAATAAGGATTAACAAAGACAAAACAAATGTTGTAGGGCTCAAGTTGATCAACTCTATACATTTAGATCTTCATTTTATATTTTCTTAATAATTTTTTTGCCATGTTAGCATACTTTACTATGAATTTTGTGGAGTGCATCATTTGATGTTCATGTATGATAAACTTAATGTCGTTAGCATCTTGGAACACAACTTTCTTATATAATTGATCACATTTTTTTAATTTTTAATTTTTATTTGGTTATATTACTCTAATTCTCCTCTTATGTGAAAATTTAAATTGTTTTAATTTGGATGTATTATATTTCTTATATTTATCTCATTTCAACTTTAATTTTGATTTACTAAATATTAAAAGAAATAATTGGTTATTTCTTATGTTTTTGTTATATTTAAAATAAAGGTAATTCATAGCTAGGTTCGATTGAAATGAAACAAAAGTTGTTAAACTCATCTGTACAAGCTTTATCTAATTACATTTTTATGAAATATTGTAATTTATGACTTATTTAATGGTCGACATTGATACAATCATTTTCCTTAATATTTTGAACCACTGCTTTGTTGACACATTTCTCAAATTTCTTAAGACTTTTTTCTTTTATTTTTGTTATATTACTATGTAATTCTAATTCTTCTATTGATTGACTTTTTATCATATACAATTGATTATATTACTTTAATTTTTCTTATAACTCAAATATAAAATATTATTATTGTAGTTATTATATTTATTATTATTGTTATTATTATTATTATTATTATTAATGTTATTAGTATTTATGTACTTTTATAATTAGTGGTAATTCTAAATGAAACAATGGAAATGACATTAGACTCATCTTAATGAGCAGTTTCTTATTTAAACATTCATTTTTGTACCAGTGAAAAATTTACTATCTAGGGTTTTAAGATGCTTTATGAGTATTTTGATTCATATTTGATTTGATGACTAAACCTGTTACTCTAGATCTCCTTAACATCATAAAAGGTAGTCGTGTCACACAATGTTTTTTATTTCTTTAAATGTTTCATTTTAATTTTGTTATATTACTATGTAACTCTAACACTTCATTGCTTTGATTTTCTTATATTATATTTCTTTAATTTATCTCATTTTAGACATATTGGTTCGTACTTCATTTAATAATAGAGGATGTTATGTTCATTCCTTGAAATCTTGCAAAGAAATATTCCCACACAAATCATTTCATTTTCTTAATATTTTCTTTGATTTGGTTATGTTACTATAAACTGTAATTCTTATATCATGTGACCTTTATAATACCTTTATTTTTTATATTATATTTCCTAAATTTATCGCATCTCAATTTTAATTTATATTTTCTTAATTTCATAACAATATTTTATTTTTATTTAAATAAATGAGGTTGCATGCCGTAGAGATATTTTGATTCATATGTGATTTGATGATCATAGATGTTACAATCAATCTAATTCATTTTGATTCATATAATGGAGCAAAAATAAAGTTTCATTATCATTTATCTAAATCGATAAATTTAATTTGCAGTAATTATAAAGGTTTTTTGATGGAGACAAAAAATCCATCGTAATGTTTTATTTAGCAGTATCAAATTAAAAAATTATTTTATATTTTTAATTTTTTTTTAATAGTTTTGTAATGTTTTACTTGATTTTTGATTATTTCTCTTTTGATAATGAAGGTTGTTGCATTTATTCTCAATAACATATTAGAAAGCAATCTTCTCAAAATTCTTTATTTTTTTCTTCAAATGGTTTGCTCTTATTTCTTTATATTACATTACTTCATTAATCTAAGTTATGCTCTAACATATATCTACTTTATAATATAATAATAATTAATTATTATTTGTTGTTATTTTTTTTGTTAGTAGTAATTCAAACCATGGTGCTATGGAGATGAAATAGTTGTGGTTAAACTTCTATTGATATACTCGATGCTATCAAATATTAATTTTTTTTCTATTTAAAATATTTTATTTTTTAGAGTTTTGGTATAGTTTATAAGAACTAATTATTTGAGCTTGATTTGATGATGGAGATAATTGCACTTTCCCATACAAAATTACGTGATTTTATTGAAGATTTTCACCATGATTATATTCATAATACTATGAAACTCTAATTCCCTCATGTAATGTTTACTTTATTTTGATTTGTTTATATTACAATGTCATTATTTATCTCATTTTAGATTTAATAGATATTAACATAATATCATTATCATTATTATCTATGTTTATGTATTTGATGATTTGAAGTAATTATAAACTAGGTTTGCTGGAGTTGACACAAATGACATTAGTTCTTCGAAAAGAATTCAATCAAATCAAACATTAATTTATATATTTTTAGTAGTATTTTAATTAGATTTTGGAACACTTAACTAAACATTTAAATTTTTGCATAATTTGATGGTGAAAGATATTATACTTGATCTCTTTTGTGTCATGGAATGTAACTTTTTAATATAATTTATCTCATTTTTCAAATTTTCACTTTGATTTTTTATGTTACTAACTCTAAATCTTTTGTTGAGTGACCTTCAAATTTTATTAATTAGGTTATATTATAACTGTTTTGTTTATCTCTTCTTAGCTTTATTATGTATTTATTTTAATATTAATATAATATATTATTATATTATTTATTCTTATTTTATTCTATAATTCATAGTAATTCCAAATGTGGATTGATTGAGATAAAATAAACATCATAGAACCTAGCTTATCAAGCTCTATACAATTAAATATTTATTTTTCTATTTCTAAAATTTTATTTTTATTTATATTTGCAGATATTATGGGATACTTTGATTCTATCCTTATTTAATCATTAAGATCATTAAACACAATCATCTTAGAGCTCTGAAGGAAACTTCAAGTACTCTTTATCCATTTTTCTTAAAAAATTTTCATTTAAATTGGTTATATTAATTTGAAACTCTAATTGTCAAATCATGTGACCTTTACATTGCTTTGGTTTTTTTATATTATATTACTTCACTTTTTCTCATTTCAATTTTATTATATATTAATCAAAATTAGAATGAAAATTCAATATTATTTATTTTTAATTTGTTTGGTGCTCACAGTAATTATAATTGACTATTAATGAAGACAAAATTGATGTCATTGGACACATCTTAAAAAGTTGTGTCTAATTAAATTTTAATTTTTTATATATTTTTATATTTTTTAATATTTTTTATATTTATTTTTTTGTCTCATTTGATAGTTGAAGATGTTATACTCAATCCCAAAGGTATCTTGGAGTGCTATTTTTTTGTACCATTTATTTAATTTCATCAAAACTTTCAAATTGATATGGTTATATTATGTTGAAATGAAAAATTGTCTGTTGTGCAACCTCTACATTGCTTTCATTAACTGATAATATATTTCTTTGGTTTATTATATTTCAGCTTTATAACATATGCACATAATATTAAAAAAAAAATTTTTAATCATAATTTTTCTTACTTCAGTAATTTATAGTTATTTGAAATGAAGATAAATCAAATGTCCTTGCACTAAACTAAAAGAGCTTTACCCATTTTTAAAATAATTTCCATATAGTTTTTTAAATTATTTTATTTACTATTATTTTAGCATGGTTTGTGAGAACTTTTTATTCATGCCTAATTTTACGACTTCTGTTCATCAATGCTAGCTTTTGGTTGGTTAGAGACTTTTTGAAACTTATAAGATTATCTTATATTATGATCATTGACCTAAATGGCTTTCATGTTAGCTTAAATGATTAGCAAAAATAATTTGAAGAATTCTATGTAAAATGGCATGTTGAAACTTAACAGAGTTTGAAAGAAAAAGTTTTTTTAATGAAAACCTAGATATTTATTTCATTAAAATTCAATACAACCATAATAGAAAAGACTCTTACATAAATAGTATAAATACTCCTGCATTAGTAGGAGATAAGATAATTATTAAGTAGTTAATCAAAATAATCATATAATTAGCAATAACTCATAAGAAATAAAGAGAACTATTAGAACGACAGACATTACATGATGCTGAAACAAATAATAAAGAACTCAATTATCACATTTCAAAAAATCTCTTGGACAGAAACAAATAATAGAGAAACAAAAGAGTAAATTTCCAACTTAGTGAATGTGTTAAACTCAAAAGAAATAAAAAGTAGAGAAAATAATAATATTAGAAAAATTTAATAGTTTAAATAAATGCCTAAACAATCATAAAGGAAAACATTAGAAGGAGAAGTATTACTAGATGTTGAACAACGATTGTTGAATTTTAAAGACTAAAATTTAAATTTAATTCTTTGAGAAATATTATATAGTAAAGGAAAAATGAATAGAAGACAGTTTGTTAAAGAATTACAATGAACAAGAAGTTGCTTACAAAAATGATGAGACTACTCACTTAGAGTAAATAACTCTTAGGACGCAACAAAGTAACATAGATAATGAATTTCTTTTTTTTGCATATAGGTTATATATGATAGCAGTAATGGAGTAGAAAGAAATCGAGAAGACACAAAAATAATAATAGTGATGATAAATATCGATAATAGTAATCATAGATAGAGTTTATTCGAAATTTTAGACGTAGACATGATAAATGGAAGATAAATATATTATTTTACACTGGATTATTTAATTCCAACTAGAAATCTTTATTTAAAAAAATAGCCATGAAAATAATAGGATATCATTTAAATAAAAGAATATCATCATTTGCGAAGCCTTTGTTTGTAAATGATGAAACTCACCAGAGATCAGATATGAAATAAATGAACTAGACATCATAAGATCTTTAGCATCATTTTAGATAAAAATTATGAAATCAAAATTAGTATCTAGTTAACAATGTTTATTAATAGAGTGAAATATCTTTTGAGTACAACAAAACCAAACATATATCCCATACGAGGCAAGATATTTTTTGATTGCTATGGTAGGCTTAGTTGTAGAATTTCTAATCATTGTGTTGCTCTAGTAAGAGAAGATTTAGATAATGATTAACTCCTTGGACTCTAAATATCTTACCCAACATGCCATAGAATAGTTTTATTAAAATAAATAATTATAGGAACAAGAAGTAGCTTTATCTGTTGTATTTTCTAATTATGATTGGAGAGGCGATTGGAATAGTTATTTAGAAGCTTAAGATGTTCAATTTTTGATTCAATGCCATAATGCACCCAATCCTAAAATATTAAAAACTTTTGAAGCATCATGGTACCCCTTTTTGATTCTCATTCTTAAAAATTGTAAGAATTATAAGATAAGTGGGAAGAGATGCCCCAAACGCATTAATTGAATTTCAAAACATGAAACCCCTTGAAATTGTCCAATTTTTTTACATGTTTTAAGGAGAAATAATAAAATGAATATTTCATAGTAAAAAATTATATAATTTTTCCGAAATATTTTCAGCAATTGTTATATACGTAGTACATTATCCCTCTAATGTTAGTAACGAAATTTGACAAATCATCTTAAGCATCGACACATTCCGTAGGATCAAGCTATGCAAGATTTTAGAATGATTAGTAATAACTTGTTCCAACAATATAATACCTTTTAGTCAAGAGTATTGAAATCTAGAAGCACAAAGAAGTTGACATTTTATGGACATCACGTTAAGTAATTAATGTTTTAGTAAAGTTTCTAAACTACTATAAACATAGTTAATAAAAAACGTAATGAATTAGCAGGTTATAATTGTATCATAGAAAATAATTCTAGAATTATGTTCATTTTAAATGATCTTAAAAATAAATACATGGAATGACAAGCGAATAACAAAGTAAAAGCCTGGCTATTGAAATAAAATAATGATACTAGCATATCATGGTGCGACCACAAGTGGGAAACAATTATGAAGAGTCAAATATTATAAATAAGGTAATTTAAGGTGAAAAAAGTAAAAAGCTTTAGAACTCATAACCAACCTAAAAAAAATTACAAGTTCTTGATATACAAAGAAATATGTTATTTCAATAAACACTAGCAAAATAAGATAGTTGATAGAAAAAGATTAAAGATGTATTCAAAAGTAGACATTAAAGAAGAATGTGATATTATAAGACTAAAAAAAAATAAATCAAAATAAGATAGTGATATCCATAGTTGTTTTGATGAAGAAGTTATACTAGAAGACTTAGACCTAGTTCTTTTAAATATGAATATAGAAATGAATGAAATTTATATTAAGACACCCAATATCTATTTAAAACTTATAAATTTAAAATTACAATTATATTGTGAAAATGAATTTGAAGATTTCAAAATTAAAAAAAGAGAAAAGTGCGAAAAATGTCAAAAATATTTAGTCAAAAAACAAAGAACAATATGTATAAGTTGTAACCAAGACATATGTAGGTTTTGGGCTAAAAAATTAGGATATAATATGACACAAAATCTTAAGGAAGGTTATAAAATATTAAAAATTAATTTAAAAATAAAGTTTAAGCTAACACAATAAAAGATAAAAGAAAAACATGGATTAAAAATAATACTTTAGACATAAAAGAGTTATTGAATTTGACAAAGTCGAATATTGACAAAATAAAATGATTGACATCATCTGCACACTTTAATTTGAAGATGGTCACACCATCACATTTGTTAGCTTAGTGATATTGGAGCATCATCCAATATTGTAGAAATCAAAATATTCCACCTCAATATACTTGAACACATGCATACGAATGTAAGATATTAAAGACAATAGAAAATAAACAAATAGTTGATAAAATTATAACCAATATCCATAAACAATCCAACCAAGTAGAAATGATAATTGGAATGAATTTTTTTAGAAATTTATAAGGGAGTAAAACTTTAGAAGATGATAAACAAATAATGTTTAAATGATTTGACACCATATTATCTAATCCCCTAGTGTTCTCAAAACATAGTAAAAGAAATTGTTGATTTTAGTTCCAAACAAGAAAAGGAAAAATTTGACGCTTTCAAACCCTACATCTATACTTAATTAACACAATAAGTGAAAGTTTTAAAATAAATCATTTCATGAATTTGATGAACTAAAAATTATAAGAGGAGATCCTTTAAAGCAATGGAGCAAAAGCAAGTCAATAAGTAATTTGGAAATAGTCAAACCAAAAGACTTTGAGGAATACAAAATGTATATTATATAATTATTACAATCAAGGTTAATAAGCAAAAGTAATAGTCCTTAGCAAGTTGCTTTATTTATTATCAAAACAAATTGTGAAATTATATGAGGAAAAACATGAATGATATTTGATTATAGATTATCAAATGGTAGCACTATAGATGATGCATATATTATACCTAGCAAAGAAAATACAGTACATAGAATTTATGATAGAAATATTTATAGTACATTCAACCTAGCATCAAAACTATGGCAGGTGGCATTAGATAAAGAAAATATACCATCTCAACATTTATTGTTGCTAATAGGCATTACGAATGGCTAATTATGCCCTTTTGACTTAGAAATGCACTAGCTATATTTCAAACAAAAATGGACATGTTGAAAAGCATAATAAATTCATAGATACTTACAAAAAAGAAGATGGAAATAAAGAAATGATTTATTAACATTTGATAATGAAATATTTTAAATGGACAACTAAAATTCCAAGGTCACATAAGTTTGTTTATCTTAAACATGGGAGATAACTTGTAAATACTAAAAGATATCAGAATTTTCTAAAAAATTTTTTTGTGTATGCTCTTTTATTCCTAATTTAGGGTAAATTTTTTTTTTGCATATGAAAATATTAGGTTAAATGGAAAACTGCATATCAATAATCAAGATATCTAGTTAGCAAAAAGGATGAAGTAGATTGTCAAAGAAATATCTCATATACAATTATCTCATCTAGGTAGTTACTAAATGGAAGAAGTAGATAGATGTCTAGAGGCTTGGTTAGGTATAATAAAATGGAAAAATTATAAGGAATCTTCCAAAAAGTATGGACATATAGGTAAATATTTTAGAAAAATTTATAAAAGTGAAATAATGTCCACATATGCAAAAACTTTAGCATGTATATGCAGCATATAGAACAATGAATTTTCTTAAAAAATACAAGATAATTTACTCTTATGATTTATTAAGAATATATCTTAGCATTTTATAATACAATTTCTTAAAATATGTTGGCCACAAATAGTGGTTGTTATTTAGTGTTTTTCTTATTAATGATGGATATAATATAGTCTTTGAACAAATAAATGGGAAAGGTAAGAGTTTAGCTTATCACCTATTCTATATACTTAAGGAAAAACCTCCCAAAAAAGGCCACAACGGCTATATAATAGAATATTAATAAACAAAGGGTAAGAAAATTCATAAATTAACCTTATAAATGGTGAAAGAAAGTCTTAAACCTGTGGCAAGGCCAAGGAATGCCTTAAACTAAAATTACTACAAAACTTTTTTATGGGGTAACAAAACGTAACACTAATATATTTTGTTGAAAATGGCATACTCAAACTCTCATTTTTCCAAACATGTTTCTTTTGAGGCTTTTACACTAAATAGATTTCCTTGGAATTCACATTTGCAATATAGATCTCAGTATCTTGTTAAAGAGGTCCGTAAGTTCTTATTGGATCATTTGTGAAATACTAGAAAGACCATAATCTAATCTTATATAAAATGTATTTTCTTGAAGGTTACTTTTCTTAAATCAAGGGGTAACAAAACTAGAAAATCTTAATTTAAAAAGGGAAATAAAGATGCTAAATGTTGAATATGTTGAAAATTGGCAGAATGAAAGCTTGCACATGAAAAACCATAAAAGAAAATGGAGATATAAGATTGTGTTAAGCAAGAATCACAAAGGTTATCAAATTCAAAACAAGTAATACCCCATGAAGTGTTCATAGTCAAACAAAAGATTTAACAATATGTTCTCAAATACAAAGTAAAACTAGCTATGGAAATACAATGTCTACTTAAATCCATTCTCTTAAAACTATTTCTACTCCAAAAGGATTACTGGTTAATTTCTTAACATACTAGACATAGATATCTTTGAAACATTGAGAGTTCATCATGCCCCTATGAAGAGGGATTGTAAGTTTATTTATGTTATCCTAGACTTATTATCATAAAAATACTACATAGTCTTTATTGAAGAACTTAATGTTCTTAAACTTTTAAGTACAACATTCATTTCAAGGATTATTATTGCAGAGCTAGTGCAGCTTAACAAAATTTGTTGCCATATTTATGGAGACTAGAACATGTTTTTAGATTTTCTTTGAGAATGATTTCACTATAAAATTCTTCATTAAGCTCACCATACAATCTTTCTCTTGAGAATGAACCTATGGAATTCTAATGAAGCAAGAATTAAGATCTTAGGAACTCTCATAAGCCAGTCTCAATCACTAAGAATGTGGGTATTCTATGTACTATATGACATGATTAAGGGTCCAAAAGTCCCCAAAAAACAAATATAGTGATAGAGAAGTTATGTTTTTTCTACTATAGTTGACACTTCCTTTTCAACAAGATACAAGATTCTTTGTGAAGAAACTAGAGGTGAAATTTAGGGGGGACAAACAATCTTTAAGAAAATAAATTGATGTCCCACTATTAAAGAATATTGTTCATGGTGATAAATTTTTAGTATAGTTTCTTAAGCAAAATATAATTTGGAAATACTCTAGAATTTAGATTATAAAATTTGTTTTGAGAATCCTAAAAAAGATGATCCTTATAATATCCCTTATACACCATATTTAACAAATCTAGAGATATTAGAGGCTTTCAATAATATGATAATATGGGAAATAGAATGGAGGGATGATAGAATCAAACACTTCAGCTTATCTAGACAAGTGGCATTAGAACAGTTAAAGGTCTTAACTGTAATACAGTAAAGTTGTATGGTTTATAAAGGTCACTAGTGTAACATGTGAACCTACACATTTAGTGGTTTTACAGTTCTTGTGTTAGGGTCTCTAGTTTTTGGCCCATAGTTTTGTAGATAAGCTAGTTGTGAATAGCCATGCTCACTAGTAGCAATCTGCACTTGTTACTATGTGCTCTCCTCATGTTTTCTTTGTTTGTTCCTCATTTCGAAATCTAAAAAGATATTCATTTCCATAAATTTTAGCTTCAATCTCTTCAAAAAGAAGCCTTTATATTGTAGAAAAGGAATTCATATTCCTCAAAGACTTTATGGCCTACGTCTATATACGTATTTAATCTTTGTCTACCTAATTTCTTTTTTGAAATTTTATGGTATAATGACTTTTCCATAAATAACCACAAATAGGTGGCTATTATTTAGTCATTTTCTATTTAATAATGGACATAATGTAGTGTACTTGGCTTAAAAAAATTATCTAAAACTGTCATCATTAACCTCACAATATCACATATGTAAGTGCCTATGAATTTCATAAGAGATTTTTAATTGTTCATATGAGCCTTATCATGATAAAAAAAATTAATGATTATGCAAAAAGGACTACATACATAAACATTGATAGTTTTAAGGCATACAAATTACAATAATTTTAGATAGAGCTTATCAACAAGTTTATAAGTAAACATATGTGGCTCGAAATAATATAACTACTCTCCTTATTATCTTAGAATATAACTTTCATATATTATTTATCTCATTTAATTAATTTTTTTATTTTTTTTATATTACTTTGGAACACTAATTTTTCTCTTAAGTGACCTTCACATTGCTTTTAATTGCTCATATTATGTTAATTAAATTTATCACATTTTAGCTTTAATATATATCTACTTAATATTAAAAAAATAATTTATTTTTATTCATGTTTTATTCTTTTGTACTTTATACTAATATCAAATGGGGTATGATAGAGATGAAATAAATGTCATTGGAATCATGTTTACTAGCTTTATCTAAGTAAAATTTATTTTTATATTTTGAAATATATTATTTTTTGTTCATTAGTCATGTTTTATGAAGAAGTTTTGTTTATAACTAATTAGACTATCGATGATATTACACTCAATCTTCTTTGTATCAGTGGGAGTAGCCTTACTGTAAAATTTATATCATTAATTCAAGTTGATCAATTTGACTTAGTTGTCATATTATTGAAGTTTAATTCTCCTCTAGTGTGACTTTTACATCACTTTGGTTTTGTTATGTTATATTACTTGAATTAATATGATTTTTTACTTTGACATATATCCACTAAATATTAAAATATTAATTTTTTATTATTTATGTTTATTTACAAAGCTAATTTTACATAATTTCTAAATGAGGACCAATAGAGAAAAAATAAACATCATTGGTCTCACCTCAACAAGCATTATTAAATGAAATATTCATTTTTTTAATATTTTTTTAATATTTTAAGTTATATAATTATGGTACATTTTATGAAACATTTTGATCTATATCTAATTTAAAAATTGATGTTATTATACTTGATATCCTAAGTTGCTTGGAAAAAAATTGTCGCAAATAACACATCTCTTTTCTTAAAATTTTTTTCTTTGATTTTGTTTGTTAATATCTATATCTAAATTTCTTACCATGTGATCTGTAGAAAACATTGATTTATGTACAATAGTTTGCTTCAATTTATGCATTTCAAATTACATATTATTTTTTCCTAATATTAAAAAAATAATTTATCATTATTTATGATTATTTCTTCTTTAATTTGTAGTAGTTTCAAATAAGGTCTAATTGAGATGAAGCAAATGGTATAGGACTTATCTCAATAGGTTACTTTAAATTAAATATTTTTTTATATATTTTTTAAATATTTTAACTTCTTGGATTTTGACATATTTTATAAAAAATTTTGATTCATATATCATTTCTTGATTAAGGATGTTATAGTTCATGTCCATAATATGTCAAAATACAGCATTCTCATATAATTTATTTCATATCTTAAAATTTGTTGATTTTGTCTTGGTTATATAATGTTGAAATTCTAATTCTCTTCCCATGTGATGTTTATATCACATTTGTATAATTATATATTATACAAATTTAATTTATCTTATTTAATTTTTAATATTTTCTAATGAATATTAAAATAATAATATATTATTTTTAATGCTTACTTTGAGAATGTATAGTAATTTTTAATGAGGTTTTATTGAGAAAAATAAATCGTAGGTCTCCACTGATGGTCTATATTTAATTAAAAATTAGTTTTTATAATTTTTTTATTTCCTCTTACTTTGGGATATAATCTTTTATATTTTGATTCATATGCAATTTGATGTTTGTGCATCTTACACTTTATCTAATTAGTATTTTGAAATGCACTTTTATATTGTCACATTTTATTCAAATTGTTTATTTTCATTTGGTTATATAACTATGTAACTTTAAATCTTTTATAATGTCTCATGTATAATGATTTATTTTTGTTATACTACTTCTCTTTACTTTTTCTCATTCTAACTTTGATATATATTTACTTTTTCAAAAAATAAGGCGTTATAAGTTTTATGTTAGTTTTTGTAATTCATAATAATTCAAAACAAGACCTGATGGAGAAGAAAGAAATGCTCTTAGACTCATCTTGACATGCTCTATGTAATTAAATACTATTATTTCTATGTTTTTTAAATTATTTGTTTTCTTTTATTTCTATATACCTTACTAGACAATGTAATTTGTATCTAATTTGATGATTGCGGATGTCATACTCGATCTCTTTAGTATCTGGTAATGTAACTTTTTTGTACAATTTAACTAATCGTCAAAGTTTTTTTTATATTATTATGTAACTCTAAATCTCTTATTGAGTGACCTTATGATCACTTTTAATAGGTCATATTACAATGATTCAATTTATCTTAATTTAGCTTTGTTATGTATCTACTTAATATTAAAATAGATTTTACAATCATCTATAATTATTTTATTTTGGTAATTTTTAATAACTCTAAATATTGTATAATAAGATGAAACAAATGTCATCAAACTATTCCCTATGAATTCTAACCAATTAATTTTTTTTTCATATTTTAATTATTTTTTTGACTTTTGCAATAGATTTTGAGGTATTTTGACTCATTCCTAATTTGAAGACCACGAATATTCCCTTTAGTCTCTTCTATATCTTTGAATATGAATTTCTCATTTAATTTAACTCATTTCTTCCAATTGTTTTATTTATTATTATGATATTTCTATGTAACTCTAAAGTTTTCTGTGGTAAACACTACTTTGCTTGTTTTGTTTAATTATGTTAGTAAAATTTATCTCATCTCAGCTTTCATATGTATCTAATTAATATTAAAATAATAATTTCTTATCATTTATGCTTATTTATTTTGGCAATTAGAAGTAATTCAGAACGATGTTCAGTAGAGATGAAACAAACATCCTTGGACTCGTCTTAAGGACTTGTATCTAATGAAATATTTTTTTAATGCACAAAAGTACATTATTTTTAGAATTTTTGGCAAGTTTTAAGAGAAATTCTGATTGATATCTAATTTGTTTATCAATGATATTTTCTCACTCATTTTGGTATTTTGTTATGCTACTTTACTAGAGAATTATGCCATTTTTTCAAATGTCTCTCTTTGAATTAGTTAATTTACTATGTAACCTTAAATTTCTTCTTATGTGAACCTTACATTGCCTTAATTTGTAATGGAACATTTTGACTTAGCAATATAATACTTTGCCTAAATGTATATTATTTTTCCCTTTATTTATGTTTCCCTTTATTTAAGTTTCTAAATTTATTATTATTTTTTATATAAAATTAGACTTATCTAAATTAGATTTACATTATTAAGTGTTATTTTAGATGTTTTTAAATATTTTATTTTCTAGAATTTTTACATGAATTATACTTTCTACCTAATTTAATAATTGAGAATGTCACTTTTTATCTTTTTATTAACTTAGAATGAAACTTTGAGGTATCATTTACCTCATTTCTTCAAAGTTTTCTCTTAGATTTTTAATATTATAATGTAATTCTAAATCTTTGGTCTTGTGATCTTTACATCATTTCAATTTTTCTTATAATGTTGCTTTAAATTTTTAAGTTTTTACTTTATTATATATTTAGTAAATATAAAAATATTAATTGATTATTAGTTATGATTGTTTGATTTTGTAACTCACAATAATTTCAATTCAGGCCTAAATGAGACGAAAATTATGTTGTTGGACACATCTTGAAGAGCTTAAACAAATTAAAATTTATTTACATATTTTAAAATATTTAAGTTTTTAGGATTTTGGTATGTTTTACAAGGTTTTTTGATTCCTACATTATTTGACTATCAAGAACACAACACTTAAACTTTTAAGTTTTTTAGGATGCAACTTTTTCACATAAATTATCTTATTTCTTCAAATCTTATCTTTGATTAGCTTATATTACTATGCTGCTCCCAATCTTCTTTTGTGTTGCCTTACATCACAAAGATTTTATTGTATATTACTTTACCTCCACTTATCTCATTTTTAGCCTTAATATATATATATATATATATATATATATATATATATATATATATATATATATATATATATATATATATATATTAAAAAAGTACAATGATAATTTATTATTATTATTATTAGTTATTTACTTTAGTAATTTGTAGTAATTATAGACTATGTCTTTTCAAACTAAAGAAATTGTCATTAGAGTTGTCTCAAAGTACTTTTTTAAATTTGGTATTCATTTTATACCTTTTAAATATTATTGATATTTTTGGCATGATTTACTAGATATTATGACTCATAGTTGATTTGATGATCGAGGATGTTACCCTCAGTCTTCTTAGCATATTGAAATGCAACATTATTGTATGCATCACATCATTTCTTCAAATATTCTTTTCTCATTTAGCTATATTACTATTTGAATAAAAATCTTATTTTGCATGAACATTCATCAAAGTTTTTGGTTATATAATGCTTCCTTAATTTATTTAACTTTTTCTTTATTACTATTAATTTTTCTTAATGAGCTCTAACAAATTAAATATTCATTTCTATATTTAGATAGTTTTTTGTGTGGTACATTTTAAGAGAAATTTTGATTGCTTTTTAATTTGATGATTGAGGAATATATACTTGCTCTTCTTAGTTTCACAGAATGCTACTTTCCTATAGAAGTTTTCTTATTTACATTTTTTTCATGGTGATTTGGTTATCTTAAGATGCAGCATTAATTCTCTTTTATTGTGAGTTCCAAATTTAATTTAATTTTGGCATTTCGCATTAATTCCAAATGTAGTCTATTAAAGATGAAATAAACATTGTTGGAATCATTTAATCATATTTTTTACAATTAAAGTTTCAATTTGAAAATGATTTAAAGATCATAAATGTTACACTAGATCTCCTTAGTATTTTAGAATCTAACAATCTTCTATGATTTTCCTCTTTTATTAAATTTTTTTTCTTTGATTTTGGATTATTATATTAAATCATTTTATATAAGTGTAGCTTTTTTATATATTTATGAAATTAAAAATAATAATTTATTTTTATTTATGTATATTCACTTTGCTGTAGTGGAGCAATTCCAAAGAAGGTTTAATTGAGACAAAATAATCATTAATGAACTTGACACAATGAGGTTTATTAATTACATTAATTTTGCATTTTTTAATATCTAATTTTCTGTTGTTTTTGCATGTAATATTAGATGTTCATAGTATTTCTTAATAGAACTTTGTTATGTCATTTATCTCCTTTTATGAGATGCTTGGCCTTTGTTTAGTTGTATCATTATGTAACTCTAAATCTCCCATCGTTTGACCACTATGATGCATTGATGTTTTTTTATTGCATTGCTTCAATAAATCTCATTTTTAGCTTTTAATACATAACTACTTAAAATTAAAGTGATAGTTTAGTCTTATAAATGATTTTTTTATTTTGATAATTTGTAGTAATTCTAAACTAGGACTAATAAAAATGAAATAAACATTATTGGACACATCGTACTAATTTTTATTGAATTATTTTTTTTTAATTTTTTTTCTAGTATTTTTGCTTGTTTTATGAGAAATTTTTATTCATACCCTATTTCATGATCAAGGATGTTACCCTTGATCTCTTTAGTTTAGTGGAATTTAAGTTTAATAAATAATTTATATTATTTTTTTTATTTTTTCTTTGATTTATTTTGCTCTAATTTATCTCATTCTAGACTTATTATATATTTACTTAATATTAAATTAACAATTGATTCATATTTTTTCTTGTTTAGTTTTGTAATTTATAATGATTGCTTGTAAGGTTCAATCGATGCAAAATGATTCAATATAATTGGGCATATCTCATCGAAATAAGTCCAATAATGTTTATTTTTTCTCAATGAGATCTCATTTAGAATTATAATAAATTACAAAATTAAATAATCATAAATAATAATAAATTATTAGTTTTTAATTTTTTTAGTAAATATATACTAATTCTAAAATAAGATAAAATGATTCAATATAATGATTAACTAGATTAAAATGATGTAATTGTGAGATAAGGTAGGATTTATAGTTGCATGAAAAACTAAATCAAAGAAAAAATAAAGAATTAATAAGTCAAATTGTAGTGGAAACTTGTTTTAAAACAATTAAGGAGATAAAATGTGACATCTTCAATCTTCAAATCAAGTGTTAATTTAAATATCTCAAAATGCATAATGAAACACAAGAATATAAAATGTCAAAATATGGAAATAAATATTTAAATGGATAGTAGTCATTGAATTTAGTCATATGATGTTTTTTTAATTTTTATTTATCCACATTTTGAATTACTATTAACTATCAAAATTAGGAAGCAAAATTTTTAATAAATTATTCTTTTAATATTAAGTAAATGTATTATAAAACTGCGTTGAGAAAAACTATGGTAATGTAATATCACAAACTCAAAGTGACATTACGTCTATAAGATGGGTTATTTTAGTTACGTAGCCATAGAAAAAAATAAAATTAAAACATTTTAAGAAATAACATAAATTATATCATAAATTTAAATTATAAGATAGTAAGGAGATCTTGAGAAAAATACTTGATTATAAAATTAGGTATGAATCAAATGCCAATAAAACGTGCCAAAACAATAGAAAATTAAATACTAAAAAATTCAAAGATAAATATTTATTGGAGTGAACCTCTCTAGATTGATCAGCTACATTTTCATCTCGATTTAACTTAGTTTCATATTACCATGAATTACCAAAATAAATAAACATACTTAATAATAAATTATTATTTTAAAATAAAGAAAATGTATAATAAAGATGTTCTTAGAAGGTTTAAAGCAATGTAATCTAACATAATCAAATCAATGTAAAAGTAACACTAGAGAAGAATATGTAATTCATAGTAATATAAAAAACCAAATGAAAAGTGTTAAAAAAATATAATAAATTATATGAGAAATTTCATAAAAAAATACTAAAGATATCGAATGTAAAATCCTTGACCATCAAATAAAATTACGAAAAAAAATGTTGTAAGGGGTGCTAAAGCCATGGAAAACAAAATTTGTAAAAAAACAAAAAATATATTTAATAAGATAAAGTTTCATGAGATGTGTCCAATAACATTTTTTCTATCCTAACCTGAAGTCTTTAGAAATCACTAGGAGTGACTAAACTAAAATATTTAAAATTATAATTTTATTATTGTGTCAAAATATATTAAAGATAAAATTAATTAAATTCAAGTATTGTAGTATGATGAAATCTAAGTGATGTAAAAGTCCAATAAGATAAAGTATATAAGAAAGTTACATTCAAAGTTTTCAAGGCGATTAAGTGTGACATCCTTGATTACCAAATCTATATGAATTAAAACGGCTAGTAAAGTGTGAGAAATCTATTGAAAATAAAAATATAGGAATAAATAGTTAGTGCAATAGAGATCTTATGGATGAGTCAAATAATGTTTACTAAGTCTTGATAGAATGCCATTAAGAAGTATTACATATTACAAAATTAAATAAGCATAAATAATATAAAATAATTATTTTTAATGTTATGTATATATATATTAAAACTAAAATTAGATAAACTACAGCAAGGTAATATAAAAAATGTAAATCAATGAAAAGGTAAGATGAGAGTAGATTTAGAGTTATATATTTATATAACCAAACTAAGGAAAAACATTAAAAAAATGGAGACAAATTGTTTGATAATATTTCATTTTGAAAAATTAAGTAGAATCAGTGCAACAACCTTGATTAAAAATCCAATACGGATGAAAATATCATGTAAAGAATATAAAAATGTTAGAAATTGAAATGTCTAAATAATTAAAATGACTCTTATTAGATTAAGGCTAATCAAGGTAAGTCTAATGTTTATTTTTTCTTGATTAGACCTCATTTGAAATTACAATTAATTATAAAAATAAGCACAAATAATAATAAATGATTGTTTTAATTTTAATTAAATATATATTAAAGCTAAAATGAAATAAATAAAAGAACAAGCCAATGTAATGGTCATATGAGAGGATACTTATAGTTACATAGTAATGTAATAAAATCAAGGAAAACTTTTTGAAGGAATGATATAAATTTTACAAGAAAGTTAATTAGATTACATTAAACAACATGTCAAAACACAAGAAAATAAAATTTTAAGAAAATAAAAGTAAAAATCTAATGAGATAGATGTCATTAAGATGAGACTAATGGCATTTTTATGTCTAGATGAGATCTGGTATAAAATTAAAGTGAATTACAAAATCAATTAGCATAAATAATTATAAATTATTACTTGAATATTAAGTAAAAATATTTTAAAGTTTAGTTGAGATAAACTGAAGATTTTTAATAAACTAAAATTAAAGCAACATAGAGGAGACATGAGAGAAAAACAAAAAAGTTGAGATAAGCCACATGAGTGCAAGGAGATTGAGTGTAACATCCTCAATATTCAAATCATTATATGAATTATAATTTCTCATGAAGTATTATGAAACATAAAAAATAAAATAATTTAAAAAATAGAAAATAAATATTTAATTTGATAAAACTCATTGAGAAAAGTCCAACGACATTATTTTATCTAATCAAAGTGATGTAAAGGTCACATTAGAGGAGTGTATGAGTTTCATAGTAATATAAGCAAATGAAAGCAAAAATTTGGAAGAAATTATCAAATTATGTTGGAAGTTTATATTATAAGATGCTAAGTCCATCAAGTGTTATAGCCTTAATTGTCAAATAAACAAGTAAAAAAGTCACAAAATATGCCAAAATTAGAGAAAAAAGAAATATACAATTTATTTTGAATTTGGTATAGCTCATCAAGATGATCCCGACGATGTTTGCTTCATCTCAATTGAACCGTCTAAAATTGCCATAAATAAACTATGTTAATAAGGATAAATAATAATAAGTTATTGCTTCAATATTAAGAAAATATTTATTAAAGCTTAAATGAGATAAATTGAAGTAATTTAATGCAACTAAATCAAAGTGATAAAAAGGCCACATAAGAGAAGATTTAGAGTTACATAATAATATAGCCAAATAAAATGAAAAATTTGGAAGAAATAAAATAAATATATATGAAGTTGTATTCTAAGGTATCAAGGGACCTAGAATAAAAAAATCCATGGTTGTAAAACAAAATATGAATCAAAAGAAATTATAAAGCGTGCTAAAGTCATTGAAAAAAAATTATTCAAAACTTTAAAAAAGAATGTTTTATTAGATAGATCTCCATAAGATAATTCTAATAAGGATTGTGTTTTTTCCCTTGTAGGACTTCATTTGGAATTAGTGCAAATTACCAATGTAAATAAGCATAAGTAACATAAAATTTTTATTTTAGCATTATGTCAATGTATAATAAAGCATAAATTAGATGCATTTTATAGGAAAGTCTCATTTAAAGACATTTAGTAGTTCTAGTGTAATATCTTATATCATCAAATAACGTATAAATCAACATTTATCATAAAGTATGCCAAGGCCATAAAAATAAAATATTTAAAAAGTTTAAAACAAAACTTTAATTGGATAGAGCTCATCAAGGTGGGTCCAACGAAAATTTTTTCCACTCAATCCAACCTAATTGGTGAACATTATGAATTGCCAAAAGTAAATAGGCAGAAATAGTAATAAATTATTACTTTAGTTTTAATTAATATATAGTAAAATTGAAAAGTATTAAATTGAAGCATTATAATCTAATTAAATATATGTGACGTATAAGTCATATGGGATGATATTTAGAGTTACATAATATTATAAAAAAATAAAAAATAAATCTAATTAAAATAGAAAAATTATACCAAAAGCTACCTTCTAGAGCACAAAGCAAATTAAGTGTAGCAACCTCAATTATCAGATAAAGCATGGATGAAATAGTTACATAAGGCATGCCAAAGAAAAAGAAAATAAAATATATAAAATAGAAAAGTTATTGTTTAATTAGATATAGCTAAATGGGATGAGTTGAACAATATTTATTTAATTTTAATTAGACCTTGAATTAAATTGTAATGAAAAACTAATGTAAATGAGCATAAAACTTAATAAATTATTATTTTATAATTTAAAAAAAATATGTTAAAGCAAAATAAGATATGTTGATGGAATGTAACATAAGGAAATAAAAATAGTATAAAGGCCACACGATAAAAAATTTAGTTTTCGTAAGAATAAAACAAAATCAAGGAAAAAGTTCTGAAGGTTTGAAATAAATTATAATAGAAAGTTGTACTCAAAGATGTAAAGAGGTTTGAGTTTAATATCCTCGATTGCTAAATTATGTATGAATTAAAATGACTCGAAAAGCATGCCAACTACCTTGAAAAATAAATATCTAAAAATATAAATGTAGTAATTAAATTGGACAAAGCTCTTCCAAACGAGTTTGATGACCCTAGTTTCATTTTGATCACATGTCCTTTTGGATCATTATGAATTACTAAAATAAATAAACATTAATAAAAATAACTTCATTTTTAAAACGTTAAATAAATATATAATATGGCTGAGATAAGATCACCTCAGGCAATGTTTTATAACAAAACGTAAGTGATATAAAGGTCACATGAGCACATAATTTGAGATTCATGATAATATAATAGAAGGAAATCAAAAAATTAAAAAAAGATAAATTGAATGAAAAACTTACATTTCTAGATACTAATAAGATTGAGTATTACATCCTTAATTATCAAATCAAGTATAAATGGAAATACCTCAAAGAATGTTTAAAATCACAAAAAAATACCTAATTATATATATAATTAAATATTTAATGCATTAGTTATCATCCAGATGAGTCCATAGACATTTGCATTGTCTTAATTAGACATTTTTGTAAATTATAACAAATTACAAAAATAAATAAGAATAAATAAAAGTAAAACTTTATTTTAACATAAAGTAAATAGATATTAGAGCTCAAATAAGATAAATTGATGAAATATAATATAACAAATAAAAATGTTGTCTAGGTGAAAACAGAGTTGATTTATCGTGTCATTGCTGTATAACCAAACCACTGTGAGAAGTTTCATGTAATGATATAAATTATATAGAACAGTTGTATTCCATAACAATAAATAGATCGAGTTTAATATCATCAACCATGAATTCATATCTTAATTGAAAGATCTTTTAAAACATGCAATAATGCTTGAAAATAAAATCTATAAAAATAAAAAAAATGATTTATTTAATAAGATAAAGCCCATCAAGATGAGTCAATTGGTATTTCTTTAGTTTTGATCAAAGCTAGCTTGGAATTTCTTTTCATTGCTATGGTAAATAATCTTAGATAGTAATAAAAATTATTTTAATATTAATTAAATAATAATAAATAAATAATTGGTAAATTAATACAATATAATTTAATCAAAATAAAGCAATGCAAAGGTCACATCAGAGAAGACTTTAAGTTAGATAATAATATGACTAATCCAATGCAAACAATTTATAGAAATAAGATAAATTGTATAGGAAAATTGCAATGCAAGTTACAAAGTTGATTAAGTGTAACATCATATATTGTTAAATATGTTATGAAAAAAAATGTCTTGTAAAGCTTAAATTGCATAGATCATGTTGAGATGAGTTTACAATATTTATTTCATATCATAAAACCTTGTTCTTTATTAAAATTAATTTAAAAAAGTAAGTTAAATAATAATAAATTATTATTTTAGTATTAAGTAAATATATATTAAAGTTAAAATAATAAAAATTCAAGTAATGTAGTTAACCCATTCAAAGCATAAGTATAACATGTAAGAAGTTTTATGGTTACATAATATTTAAAGCAAATCAAAGCAAACAAATTGATGAAATGATATAAATTTTATGGGAATGTTGCTTTTGAATATACTAAGGAGACCATATTTAACATCATCAATCATTAACACAAGTATTATTCAATATTTCTTATAAAGCATGCAAAAATTGTAGACAAAAATATATAAAAGTTGAGATAAGAACGTTTAGTTCAATAGAGGTCATCAAGATGATTCTAATTACATTTTTTTCTTCTTAAGTTGACATTGTTTGAAATTACTTTGAATTATAAAGATAAAAAAATAAAATTAAAAGTGAAGTTTCATTTTAATATTAGGTAAATGTGCATTGAACCTTAGAAGAGCAAAATTATAGAAATGTAATGTAACAAAATAAAGGTGATTTAAAAGTTTCAAAAGTGGGAGAATAAGAGTTACATATTGTTATACCAAATTAACATCAAAATTTTGAAAAGATGAGGTAAATTTTATAAGCAAGTTGCATTCAAATATTTTAAGGAAAACCTATGTAATATCCTATATTATGTAAAATAAAATATCTTATAGAGCATGCCAAAACTATAAAAAATAAAATGTTTTAAAAAATAAATAACCAATTGGATAGAGGTCATCGAGAAGAGGCCAACAACAATTATTTTCTATCATTTAGACGATGTTTTAAGCTACAAAGAATGATGGCAATAAATAAGCACAAATCATAATAAATTATTATATTAATTTTTACGTAAATATATGATAAAGTAAAAATAAGGCAAATTTATGCAATATAATATTACTAAATCAAAGTAATATAATGGTATTACTAAATCAAAGTAATATAATGGTTCATGAGATAGGATTTAGAATTACAAAGTGGAACAACCAAACATAAGAAGAAATTTGAAAAATGTGATAAATTATAGAAGAGGTTACATTCCAAGATACGAAAGAGATCAAGGGTAACGCTCATGATCATGAAATATGTAACGTATCAAAATATCTTAGAAAGTTTTAAAAAAAGCCTGAAATATAATATGTATAAACATCGAGTTGAGTATTGGTTGTCTTATCAAGATGTATCCAAACACATGTTTTCAGCCCAATCAGTCCTCAGTTTGAAATTCTATGAATACTATATAAATAAATTATAAATATTTTTAATATTAATTAAATGTATGATAAAATGGAACTGAGGAAAATTAAGGAAATGTGATATAAACAAATCAAAATGTTGCAAAGGTCACATAATAAGGAAATTTTAGTTTCATAGAAATATAATGCAATTAAATGAAAATACTATTGAAGAAAATTGATATAAATTATGGAAAAAATTTGTTTCCAAACATACTAATAAGATCAAGTTTAAAACCCTCAATCATTAAATTAGATAAAAAACAAAATATCTCAAAAAATAAAACCATTCTTAAAATATATTTAAAAATAAAAAATGATTTTTTAAATGGATAAAGCTCATCAATACAAGTGCAATGAGATTATTTAATCTCAATTGGAGCTCTTTCTGAATTATTAAAAATTATAAAGTAAATAATAGTTAATAATAGTAAAATATTATTTTACCATTAAGTAAATTATATTAAAGATTAAATTAGTTTATTTAAAAGGACATAACAAAAGAATATTAAAGCAATTTAAATATCACATAAGGAGAGATTTAAAGTTTCATTGTAATATAATTAAATAAAATAAAAATATTTGAGAGAATGAGATAAATTCTATGAGAAAGTTGCATTTCAAGATACTATGGAGATCCAGTGTAGCTTACTCGATCGTTAAACATGGCATGCATTGAAATTTTTAATAAAGAATGTAATAACCTTGGAAAATAAAATATTTGAACCAAAAAAATAGAAGCTAACTTTTAATTTGATAGCACTTGCCTAGATGAATCTGCCCAATTTGTTGTCTTGGTCAGTCCTCTTCTTGAATTACTATAAAATACCAAAATAAACTAGCATAAAAAATAAATTATTATTTTAGTATTAAGTAAATGTAAATTAAACTTTAATTCAGATAAGTTGACATAATGTAACATAAACCAATAAAGGCTATGTAAAGATCACACAACTGGATATTTAGAGTTATATATTAATATTACTAAATTAAAGCACAAAGGTTTTAAAAATCAATTAAATTATTTGAGAAGTTAAATTCTAAGATCCTAAAGTAATTGAATGTAATATACTTGATTGTTAAATTAGGTACAAATAAGAATGCTCCATAAAGACAATCAAAATACTTAAAAGTAAATTATATAAAGCTTAAAAAAGAATATTTAATGGGATAAAAATTAACATGATGAGTCCAACAACCATTATTTTATGTGAATTAGGCATCACTTGCAATTAGCAATAATTACCATTTTTAATATGCAAATCTAATAATAAATTTATTTATAATGTTAAATAGATATATATTAAAGGTAAAATTTGTCAATTTGAAGCAATACAATATAACCAAATGAAATTGATATAAAGGCCATAGATTGAGAGATTTTGTGTAACAAAGAAATTTAACAAATTCACAGCAAAACAATTTGAAAAGTTGAGATAAAGTATATGAGATAATTATATTCCAAGATACTTAAGACTATAGAGTACTATGCTCAAACATCAAATATGATACAAATGAAAATATCAAGCAAAGAAAAAAAAACCATAAATATCATTAGGAGTCCAAGGTTTATTTGTTTCTACTTGACTAGATAATGCTTCAAATAAATACAAATTAGAAAATAAAATAAGATTAGAAAAAATAATTATTATTTTAGTGTTAACTAAATATATTTATATATCAATGCTAAAGTTAGATTAATTGAAGCAATACAATATAAAAAATTTAAAGCATTTTAGAAGTAAAATTAGTGGAGTTTTAGAGTTATAGTTAAATATAACGAAATTGATGGGAAACATTTAAATAAATGATACAAATTATAAGAGAAAGTTGAATTCCAAGATATAAAGGTTGTAAAGGGTAACATCCTCGGTTGCAAAACCATATATGAATGCAAATGACATGTACAACATGCAAAAACACTAAAAATAAAATAATGAAAACCATAAAAATGAATTTTCGAATGTATATTAGTAGCCTAGAAGAGTCCAATGTTATTTGTTTCATCTCAATCAAACATTGCTTGGAATTATTAAGAATTTCAAATATAAATGAAAATTAATGATAAAATATTTATAATTTAACATAAATAAATATATATTAAATTCGAAATGATACAAATTGAAACTATTCACACAACAAAATCAAAGTGATTTTATGGCCACATGATATGGCATTATAGTTAGCTAAAAAATATAAGCAAATAAAAGAAATAAATTTTTAAGAAATGAGATAAATTGTATGTGAAAGCTGCATTTTAAGATACAAGAATAATCCCCAATTATTAAATTTGGTATGAATAAAACTTTTTTGTAAAACATGTTAAAGCCATAATTAATATAATATTTCAAAAATTATGAAATGAATATTTAACTAGATTGAGGTCATCCAAATGAGTAGAACAACATTTATTTGTCTCAATTTGACTTGATTTAATATTACATCGAATTACTAATATAAATTAGAATAAATAAAAATAAATTATTATTTTAAAAAACTAATTACATAATAAAAACAAAACTAGATCAAATAAAGTAATGTAATAGAGCATAATCAAATTGATATAAAGGTTACATAAGAGGAGATTTTTTTTCATACTAACATAAAAAATTAAAGCAAACGTTTAGAATAAATGAGATAAATTATACTTGAAGGTTGCACTCTAACACATTAAGAATATCTGATATGACATTTGCATTCAATAAGTATGATACAAATTAAAAGTTCTCCTAAAGCATACTAGTGCCATAAAAAGCACTATATTTCAAAATTTAAAAATGAAAATTTAATAATATAGAGTTATTTTGATTAGTTAAATAATGTGTATTTCATGTTGGCTAGAAGATCTTTGCAACTATAACAAATTACAAAAATAAAAAAGAAAAATTAAAAAATAAATTATTATTTTAATAATAAGTGTGTGTGTATATATATATATATATATTAAATCTTAAATGAGTTAAATTGAAATGATTAAATATAAGAAAATTGGATCAACATAAAGGACACATAAGATGGGAATTAGAGTTTCATAGTATTATAAGAAAATTAAACAGAAAAAGTTTAAATAAAAAAGTAAGAAAATTTATATTACAAGGTTTTAAAGAGATTGTGTGCAATATTTTTGATCGCACAATTATTATCAATCGAAAAGACTAAAAAATGACAATTATATAAAAAATATATAATTTAAAAAATAATTTTTTTAAATTTCATAGAAACTGTTTATTGAGTCAAATGACATTTACTTAGTCACTATAGAACTTCATTTAGAATTAATTCATATTAGGAATGTATATTTAAAAAGTTAATATTTAAATACGAAGTAATTATTTTTTAAATCTCAATTAAGATAAATTTAAGCAATCTAATCAAACCATATAAAATGTGTGTAAAGGTGACATGAGAGAAGATTTAGAGTTAGATATCAATTAATTAAATTAAGTAAAAATTTGAAGCACACGAGAAAGTTGCAGTCAAAGTTATCAAGGTGGTCGAGTGCATTATCATCAATCATTAAATTAGGTGTGAATCATAATATTGCTTAAAATAAAAAAATTTAAAAAAGTAAAATAAAAAAAATTCAAGTTAGATATCATTATGAATAGAACACTACAAAATATGTGATCACTTTTAAATAATAATTGAACGTCATGCAAACATATTTGAAAGTTTAGAAGAGATAAATAAAAACAATGTAGTGCAACAAAGTCAAAGAAAATACAAATGTCATAGGAGAGTATGTTTAGACTTGCACCATAATATAACCAATCCAAAGTGAGAAATCTGAAGAAATGATATAAATTTTATCGAATCATGCATCGCAAGATACTAAGGAAAGGGAGTGTAGCATCCTCAATCTTCAAATTTCTTAAAAATAAAAATTTGTTATAAATCATGAAAATGTATTAAAAATTAATGCATTTCAAAATAGATAAATAAATATTTAATTCGATAGAGCTTGTGATAACGAGTTAGATGACATATGTTTTGGCTCCAATGGATAATGTTTTGATTTATGGTGAATTACTACCAAAAAAAATCTAAATGAGAGTAAAATATTATTTTAATTGAAAGTAAATATATATGAACATTGACATGACGTAAATTGATATAATGTTATTTATCATAATAAAAATGATGTCAAAGTTAAACAAGAGGGGAATTAGAGATTCATCTTAATATAAGCAATTCAAAGCAAAACATTAGAAGAAATATGTTAATTTTTTAGCACATGTTTCATTCTAAGATACTGAAGAGATTGAGTGCAATATCCTCAACCATCAATTTAGGTACTAATCAAAATTCTATTTAGCCATACATAAATCATAAAATTTAAAATATTATAAAATATGTAATTTAATATTTAATAAGCTATGTGAGACGAGTACAACTATCATTATTTCATCTCAACCAAACTTTGTTTGAATATAAATAAGAAATATTGTTGTTTCAATATTAGTTAAATATATAATAAAGCATAAACATAATAAATTAAAATTGTTTAATGTAATTGAATGAAAGATATCTAAGGCCACATGACAAGAGATTGAGTTAAATGGTATAATAACCAAATCAAAGGAAAAAAGTTAAAGAAATGAGATAAATTATTAGAAAAAGTATCTTTCCAATATACTAAGGAACCCAGAGTAATGTCCTCCAAAATCAAATCATCAAAGAATTGAAATAAGTTGTAAAACTTGCTAAAGTCATAGAAAATAAGTTTTTAAAACGTTCAAAAAGGATATTTAGATGGATAGATATCCTCAAGGCAAGTCCAGGAACAACTATTCTTTTAAGATTAGATGTCATTTGGAATTATTTTGAATACTAAATTAAGTAATCATAAATAATAATAAATTTTTATTTTAACAATATATGAATATATATTAAAACTTCAATGAAATAAATTGAAGCAATAAAATAAAATCAAACAAAGTTTATTTAAATGTCACATGAGCGGTGAATTAGAGATTTATAGGATAATAACTAAATTAAAGAAAATATTTGAATAAATGACATAAATTGTACCAAAAATTTACATTTCCAGTTAATAAATAGATCAAGAATAAAACTATCAACAATTAAATTAGTTACAAATTGAATATCTTATAAAATATGGAAATGATTTAAAAATATGACAAAATGAAAATAAAATTTTGAAAAAACTAGATAAATTATATCATAAAGTTTTATTACAAGACACTCAAGAGATCGACTATAGTATCCTTGATAATTATATGATATATGAATCAAAATATCAAGTAGCATGGCCAAAACACCAAGAAATAGAATATCTAAAATTAACAAAATTGAATATTTGATTTGATAGAGCTAGTCCAAAAAAGTTCAATGACATTTGTTTCTTCTTGATGAAACATTATTTGAAATGATTTTAAGAAAATCAAATAAGTATTAAAAATAAATTTTTAATTTTTTTTTAAATATATTAAAAATAAAATAAAATAATTTTTCCAATATAATATAAGTAAATAAAAATAATGTAATGCCATGTGAAAAAAAATCTAGAATTATAATATAATATAACTAAGGCAAATTGAAAAAGTTAAAAATATTTTATTTTAATGGTTTTGACAAACTTTACGATATATTTTGATTCATTTGTGACTTAAGAACTTTGGAAGTTATCAATGAACTCTTTAATATCATAGAAACTAATTTTTATGTACCATTTATAACATTTTCTTTAAAGGTTTTGTTTTGATTTTGTTATAGTACTGCAAAACTCAAATTCTCCTATCTTATATCTTTTATGCTACTTTGAATTGTGTGTTATATTTCTTTAATTTATCTCATTTTAGCTTTAAGATATGTTTACTTCATATTAAAGTAATACTTTATAATTATATATCTTTATTTACATTGATAACTAATAATAATTCTTAATGGGGTATGATGGAGATAGAAGAATTGTCATTGGACTCATATCAATGAATGCTTTTAACTAATGATATATTTTAAAAAATATAGTTTTACTTATTTTATATAATTAAAATGTCATTTTGATTCCTAACATATTTGATTATTTATGAAGTCAATCTTGATTTCTTTAGTATGTTGGAATATAACTTTTGGATATAATATTCGTCTATTATTTAGACTTTTAGCTTTGATTTGGTTAAAATACAATGAAACTCTAAGTTTTAGCTTATGTGGCATTTACATCATTTTGATTTTTATTAATTACTCTATAACCCCAAACCTCATATTATATGACCTTCATATTACATTAATTTTGTTATATTACATTACATAGATTTATTTTGTTTCTATATTATATAAATTTACTTAATATTTAAATAATAGTTTATTTTTATTTACTTTGGTTGTCCGTTAAAAATTTCAAACGAGGTTCGATAGAGATGTAACAAACATTGTTGGACACATCTTGATGAAGTTTGTACAATTAAACATCAATTTTTATGAGTTTAAAGATCTTAGTTTCTAAAATTTTAGAAAAGTTTTTGAAAAGTGTTTTAATGATACATGTTTTGATGATCGAGAATGCCACATATAATCTTTTTTCTACCTCAAAATGCAACTTCCTTGTGAAATTTATTTCAATTTTTCCAAATTTTTTTCTTTGAATTTGTTATATTATAATCTAGCTTTAAATCTTCTATCTCATGAACTTTACATCACATTGAACAAATTAAACAACATTTCTTAAATTTATATACTTTTAGTTTTAAAATAAATTTTATTAATGTTGAAGTTATTATTATTATTATTAGTATTATTTCTTTGTTACTATGGTAATTCAGTAATTTCAAAAGTGATCTATTCATGACAAAACAATCAACATTGGACTCACTTAGACTCGTTTTATCTAAATAAAAATTTCTTTTTTATATTTTAAAATAAGTTTTTATGATTTATGAGAAATTTTGATTTCTATTTGTTTTAACTATCATTATTGTTTCACTTAATCTTCTTAATGTCTTTGAATGTAAATTTCCTGTATAATTTATCTCATTTCTTTAATTATTTTATTTTTATTTTGTTATATTTTCATGTATATTTGAATATTTTATTATGTGACCTTTGCATCAATTTTCTTTCAATATATTATAGTAATTTAATTTATGTGATCTTAATTTTTACATATATGTTCTTATTATTAAACATAATGATTTATTATTATTTTTTTACTTAGTATATTGTAATAATTTATAATAAGATCTAATCAAGATAAAACAAACTTCATTGGACTCATGTTGACTAGCTCTATCTAAATAAATGTTCTTTATAATATTTTTATCAATTTTATTTCCATTATAATTTGGCATGCGTTATAAGGTATAATGAATCATATCGATTTTGATAATCAATAATGTTATATAGGATATTCCTAATATTTTAGAATGCCACTATCTAAGATAATATATGTAATCTTTTTTTTCAACTGTTTTGATTTTTTTTTTCAACTACTATGCAACACTAAATGTCCTATAGTGTTATCTATACATCTCTTTGATTTTGTTATAATACATTACTTCAATTTCTCTCATTTCAATTTTAATATAAATTTACTTAATATAAAAATAATTTTGTATTATTTTTCTAAATTATTTACTTTGGTAATTCATAGTATTCTAAATAAAGTTTGTTGAATATTTTAAATTATTTTTTAATGATCTTTAAGTGATTTATATGACATTTAAATTCATATCTATTTTTACGAATGTGGTTGTTAGCTTTGATGCCCATAGAATCTTAGAATACATATTTCTTGCATAATTTATATCATTTTATAAAATATTTTTCTTTGATTATGTTATTTTATTATGTAACTATAATTCTCCTTGTGGTTGACCTTCATGTTACTTTGATTTGGTTATAGTGTATTATTTCAATTTATCTTATTTTAGGCTAATTATTTTTTTACTTAATATTAAAATAATGATCTTAATTAATTTGTCTTTAGTTTATTTAGAAATTTAATTGTAATTTGAAACTAGCTATAACAACGATGAAATAAAAATTATTGTATTCATCTTGATGAGTTATATCCAATTAATTGTTAATTAATATATTTTAAAATATTTTATCTTTTATGGATTTGACACATTTTATGAGGCATATCAATTTATATAAGATTTTAGGATCAAAAATATTATATTTAATGTCCTTAGTACATTGGAATGTAGTGTTGTGATATTATTTTATGATTTCTTCAATGTTTTACATTGATTTGGTTTTGTTATTATGATACTATAATTATCCTCTCTTCCAACCAATCAAATTTATTTTCTAATATTATCTTGACTTAATTTATGTCATTTTACATTTATTACGTATTTAATAAATATAAGAAAACTAATTTATTATTATTCAGATTTATTTTAATTTGTAAATCGTAGTAATTCCCAATGATCTAGTTCAAACAACCATCGCTCGACTAGTCTCAAGTTGCTCCATAAAATTAAATGTTCATTCTTATGTTCTTAAATAATCTTTTTAAGGTTTTGGAACTCTTTATGAAATATTATGATTCATAAGTTTTATGATTGATTATGTTATACTCGATCTTCTTAGTACCTTAGGATATAACTTTCCTATATATTTTATCTTATTTTTCAACTTTTTTTTACTTTTTGATCTGGTTATGTTGTTATGAAAACAAAAATTCTCATCTTGTGTTATCGTTACATTTATTTAAATTGATTATACTATTTGCTTCAAATTAGGTTATTTTAGCATTAGTATTTGTTTAGTTAAAATTAAAAAAAATGATTTATTATAATTTATTCTTAATTACTATAGAAATTTATAGTGAATTTAAAGGAGGTCTTATAGTTATGAGTCAAATATCTTTGGAGTTATCTGAATAAGTTCTACCATATTAAATATTAATTTTAAATTTTTAAATATTCTATTTTCTAGAGTTTGGCACACTTTACAAGATATTTTTGTTTCTACCTATTCTAACAATTAAGGATGTGGCACATATATCTTTACTATATTTGAATTCAACTTTTCAAAACAATTTATCTCACTTCGTAAAATATTTTAGATTAATTAGACAATACTTCTGTGAAACTCTAACTCTACTTCTATATTATTTTTACATCTCTTTTATTTAGTAGTATTATGTTGCTTGAATTTATCTTATTTCATCTTTATGATATATATCTACCTCATGATAAAAATAATTTACAATAATTATTTATTTATTTAATTGAATTAATTTTAATTAAATTAATTTAATTAATCTCATTTATTATTTAATATATAGTTAATTTAAAATTAAAATCATATTTTGTTTTAATTTATGCATATTATTTTTTGGTAGTGTTCATTAATTCGAAATGTTGTCTGTTTGATATGAAATAAACAACATTGGAATCAATTAACAGAGCTCTTTATAATTCTACTTTAAATTGCTCATTTTTAAAATGTTTTATTTCTTATGTTTTTGACATATTTTATGAAACAAATCAATTCGAACATGATTTAAAGATCATTAATGTTACACTCGAACTCCTGTATATCTTAGAATCCAACGTTCTTGTATTATTGTCGTCATTTATTAAAACTATTTTCTTTAATTTTGTTATATTATATTAATTCATTTAATTAAATTTTAATTTTATTATATAATTATGAAATAAAAAACTAATAATTTAGTATTAGTTTTGCATATATTCTTTGCTATGTTGGAGTAATTCCAAACAAAGTTTAATAAAAAAAATAACCGTTAACAAACTCATCTCGATGTGCTTTATTAATTTCATTTATTTGATATTTTTTAGAAATATTATTTTCTATGATTTTTAAATGCGTTTCATGAAATTTTTATTTGGACTTCATTTGATGGCAAGGATGTTACTTTTAATATTCATAGTATTTTAGAATGAAACTACCATATATAATTTATCTCATTTTATTAGATTTTTAGCATTGATTTAGTTGTATTACTATATGATCTAAATCTTGTAATGTGTGGACCTTATGATGCACTTGCATTTTTGGTAGTATATTGCTTCAATTGATCTCATTTTAGCTTTTAATACATAACAGCTAAAAATTAAATTAATAGTTTATTCTTATATAAGTTTTTTATTTTGACAATTTATTGTAATTTCAATCTAAGATTGGTATAAATAAGGAAAACCTTGTTGGACACATCAGAGTGATTTTTATTAAATTAAATATTATTTTGTATTTTTTTAAAAAAGTTATCATCTAGTGTTTTTGCAAGCTTAAAGATAAAGTTTTATTCGTACATTATTTCATGATCAGAGATGTTACCCTTGATCTTTTTACTATCTTGGAATGTAACTTTACAATGTGATTTTATTCATTTTTTCAAATTTTCTTCTTTGATTTATATTTCTTTAATTTATCTCATCGTATATTTAACATATATAATCATAATATTAGGATAAAAGTCTATTATTTTTTATGCTTATTTTGTTTTGTAGGTCATAGTCGTAAAATGCAAGGTTTGATCGATGTGCAACAAACGTCATTTGAATCATCTTAATGAGCCTTATATAATTACATAATTGTTCTTATATTAGAAAATATTTATTTTGCTATGAGTTTAAATTTTTTATGTGTCATTTATTCATACTAAATTTGATGATGGAGGATGTTCCACATAGTCTCTTTAGTTTCTCTGAACTCAATTTTTATTTTATCATATTAACATCAAACCCTAATTCCACTATCATGTAACCTTTACTTTCCTTTGATTTCAATATATTAAATTAATTTAATTTATTACATTTTATTTTTAACATATATTTTCTTAATATTAAAGTACAAATTTGTTGTTATTTATGTTTAATTACTTTGGTAATTGGAATAATTATAAAGGAGGCTTGATGAATATTATGAAAAGAGGTTTTATTTAATTATATGTTCATTTATATTATTAATTATTTTAATTTATAATGTGTTGCATGCTTTATGAGACATTTTGTTTCCTACCCAATTTGGCAATTAAGGATTCTTCTATCGATCTCTTCAATACCTTGGAAAGTAATATTTTTGTATAATTTTTTTCATTTATTGAAAGAGCGATAAACCAATTTATAATTAGTTGGAGATGAATATGTAATTAAATAAACAAAGCCATAAAAAAATATAAAAATGACTATATAATGAAAGAGATCTCCTTTAGACAAATCCAATTGTGTTTGTTTCTCTCAATCAGATCTTGTTTAGAAATACAATAAATTGCCACAATATATAAGAATAAATAATATATATATATTTTAATTTTTAGTAAATTTATAGTAAATCTAAAATAAAATAAAAAAGAAACATTATAATATATAATTAGATAAAAATGATATAAGGATTATAGAAGATTAGATTTAGAGTTGCTTTGTAAATATACTAAATCAAAGCAAAAATAATGAATAAAGTAGACAAATTGTCAAAGAAAGTTGGTTTCCAATAACTAAGGAGATAAAGTATGAAGTCTCCAATCATCAAATAAAGTACTAATTTAAATGTCTTAAAGAGAATGGCAAAACATCGGAATAAAAAATATTAAAATATGGAAATTAATACTAAAATGCAGAGTGGTCCTTAAGGTGAGTCAACAATTTAACTACATTTGGAATTATTATTAACTAGAAAAATAAATAACTTAAGTCATAACAAATTGTGTTTTTAATATTTTGTAAATATATTTTAAAACTAAATTGATACAAAATGAAATAATGCATATAACAAAACTAAAGTGATAGTAGGTCTATAGGCTAGGTTATAAGAGTTACATGGCTATTTAAGCAAATAGAAGGAAAACTTTTTAAGAAAGATCATAAATTATATTAGAAACTTACTTTCTAAGATAACATATATAGAGTAAAATGCTCAATTCAGTTAGGTACTAAACAAAAGCCAATAATACATACCAATGACATAGAAAATGAGATATTTTAAAATTCAAAGATAAATATTTATTGGATTGATCTTTCTTTGACGAATCAAAAACATTTTTTTGCCTCGAATGGACTAGTTTGAAATTACCATGAACTACCAAAATAAATAAACATACATAATAAAAATCTATTATTTTAAAATAAAAAGCAATATAATAAAGATGATATTAGTTTGATTCAAGCACTTTAAGATAGCATAAGCAAATAAATATAAAGGACACAAAGGAGAAGAATCTGTGATTCATTGTAATATAGCAAAATAAAAGAAAAACATTCGAATAAATAGGATAAATTCTATGAGAACATTGTATTCTATGATACTAATGATATAAAATGTAACATCCTTGATCATCCAACAAGATACAAATAAAAAATAGTTATAATGTGTATTAAAGCAAAACAAATATAAAAAATATAAAAATGATTAGTAAGATAGAGTTTGATTAGATGCATCAAAAAAATTTGTTTTGTCCCAACTAGAACATTTAGGAACTACTAGGAATGACTAAAATAAAAATACAAAAAATTAGGAATTTAATATTAACTAAATATATATTAAAACTAAAATTAATTAAAAAGAAATATTGTAGTATGATAAAATTGAAGTCATGTAAAGGTCACACATGAAGAGGATAAGTGTTTTATTGTAGGAAAAACAAATTAAAGAGAAAGACTTAGATGAATAAGATAGACTATGTGAGAATGTTGCAATCCAAGTATTCAAAGAGATAAAATAAAATCCTTGATCATCAAATCTGTATAAACCAACATGACTAGTAAAGTGTGACAAATCTATAAAAAATTAAAAATATTTACAAATATAGAAATATATATTTGGTTAAATTTAGATCGTCTAGATGAGTTTAATCATATTTGTTTAGTCTCGATAGAAACTATTTAAGAATTATTACATAATACCAAAGTAAATAATCTTAAAAGTTAATAAATTATAATTTTAATATTAAGTAAACATATGTTATAATGAAAAAAAATAAATTCATGTAATGTATTATAATGATATTAAATCTATGAAAGGGTCAGATTAGAGTAGATTGAGTGTCACATATTAAAATAACAAACCCAAAAAAAATATAAAAAGAAATAACATAAATTCATTGACAATATTGCATTTTAATATGCTAAGGAGATTGAGTGTAATAATCTTGATTAACAAATCTAGTATGAATGAAAAAATCTTGTAAAGTGCAGGCAAATCTTCAAAATTAAAATGTTTTAAAATATAAAAATGACACTATAATTAAATAATGCTCATGAAGGCAATTCCAATGTTTGTTTTGTCTCATTAGATTGAAAATAGAATAAATTACAGAAATAAATACTCATAAATAATAATAAATTATTCCATTAATTTTAATTAAACATATATTAATGTTAAAATGAGGTAAACTAAAGCAATGTAATAAAATAAGGTTAAAGTGATGTAATGGTCGTTTGTGAGGGCATTTAAAGTAACATAGTGATATAATAAAATGAAAGTAACATTTTTGAAGAAATGATATTAATTTTAAGAGAAAGTTATATAGTGACAAATTATGATCTTTGACTATAATATCTTTAATTATCAAATAGAGTATGAGTTAGTGTTTCAAAAAACATGTGAGAACATAAGGAAATAAAATTTTAAAAACTAAAAATGATTATATAATTAAATAAAGGATTTTGGGATGAGCATGATGGCATTTGTTTCTTAATTAGTCATGGTTTGGAATTAAAATTAATTGCCAAAATAAACAACCATAAATCATTATAAATTATTAATTAAATATTAAGTAAATATATTTTAAAGTTGAAATGAGATAAATTAAGAAATATATAATAAACCCAAATTAAAGAATCATAAAGGACACAAGAGAACGAACTTGAAAAAATAAGACAAATTCCATTAGTATGTTGTATTCTAATAAGTACAACAAAGAGATGGAGTGTAAGACCCTCGATCTCAAACTGATGAAGGACTGAAATATTCTCATAAAGTATTATGAAACATCAAAAAATAAAATAATTTGAAATCAAAAAAATAAATATTTAATTGGATAGAGTTTATTGAGATAAGTCTAATGACACTAGTTTCATCATCATTGGTCATCATTTTTTACTACAAAGTATTAATAGATAATAAATAAAAATAATTAAAAAATATTTATTATTAAGTAAATATACGATGAGTTTAAAATTAGAAAATATGAAAAAAGCAAGTAATTTTGCCTAATTAAGGTCATGTAAATGTTACATGTGAGGAGAACAAGAGCTTCATAGAAATATATAACTAAATCAAAGCAATAATTTGGAAGAAATGATCAAATTGTGTGGGAAATTGTTCTATAAAACACTAAAGATATCGAGTGTAACAACCATTATCATCAAATAACAATTAATCAAAATGACTCATAAAATGTAGCAAAATAAAAAAATTAAAAATTAAAAAATAAATAAAATTAATTTTAAGTAAGATAAAGCTCATCAAGATGATTCTAATGATGTTTGTTTCATCCAAATCAAACCATATTTGAAATTACCTAAGATATGCAATGTTATTTCGCATAATTAATAATAATTTATTATCTTGTTATCAAGTAAATATATATATTAAAGCTTAAATTATAAAAATTGAAATAGCATAATACAACTAAAATAAAGTTTTGAAAGTCCCAATAATAAATGATTGAGTTACATAATAATATAACGAAATGCATGAAAAATGTTGAAGAAATAAACTATGTTATAGAAGAAATGGAATTCCAAGATGTTAAGGAATCTAGAATAATATAGTTTGTTATTAAAAAAGATACCAATAAAAATAACTTGTAAAGCATGCAAAAGTCATCAAGAATAAATTATTCTAAACTTTAAAAATAAATGTTTGGTTAGATAGATCTCCACATGATAAGTCCAAGTAGGATTTTTTGTTTTATAGGGCTTCATTTGGAATTAATGCAAAATATCAAAATAAATAAGAATAACTAAAAAAACTAATTATTTTAAAGTTATGTAAACGTATAATAATGCTCAAATGAGATACATTTGATAGGAAAGTCCCACTCTATGAAAGAAACGTGTTGTAATATCCTCTATCATCAAATCATGTATAAATTAAAATGTGTCGTAAAGCATTGCAAAGCCATAGAAAAAAATATTTAAAAGTTTAAAATGAATATTTAATCATATTGAACTCATGAAGATGTGTCCAAAGAAATTTATTCATCCTGATCTGAACTCATTGGTAAATGCTATAAATTGCCAAAGTAAATGAGTATAAATAGTAATAAATTATTACTTATTACTTCAATTTTAATTAAATATTTAGTAAAATTGAAGTATATTAAATTGCAGCACTATAATGTGGTAAAATTTAGGAATTGTGTGAGTGACATGATACAATAAATAGAGATATGTAGTATTATAACAAAATAAAAAAAACATTTATGGAAAATAAATAAATTATAAAAGAAAGTCTCCTACCAAAATACTAAGCACATTATGTATAGCATCCTCGATTGTCAAATCAAGTATGAATTAAAAAGTTGAATAAATTTTACAAAAGCAATTGAAAATAAAAAAATTATTTTATTAGATAGAGCTCAGCAAAATCAGTCCAATGACAATTATTTCATCATAATAAGAAATTGCATTAAATTATCTCAAATCTTTAATGTAAATGAGCATAAAACATAGGTAATTGTTATTTCAAAATCAGTTAAATATATGATAAAGTTGAAATAAAACAAATTGGTTGAATCTAATATAACAAAATTAAAGCAAAATTTTGTAGAAATGAAATAAATTATAAGAGAAACTTGCATTCAAAGATACGAAGAAGATTGAGTGTAGTTTCTTTGATTGCCAAATCATTTATGAATTAAAATGGCTCAAATAGAATGTAAAAAAAGATCTAAAAATATAATTATAAAGGTTAAATTGGATAGAACTCTTTGAGATGGGTCTAATGAGTTTTATTTTATTTGGATCAAATATCCTTTTGGATAACTATGAATTACAAAAACAAAATAAACATTAAAAAATAAATAGTTTAATTGTTAAATAAATATATGAAAAAGCAAAAGAAAGTTAATTAAGGCAATGTAACATAACCAAAGCTGAGTGATATAAAGTCACATGCGGGGATAATTTGAGATAAATAATAACATTGTAGAGGGAAATAAAACAATTGGAAAAAAAGAAAAATTCTATGAAAAAGTTACATTTAAAGAAACTAAAGAGATTTATGGTAACATCATCGATTATTTACTAAAAAGATACCTTTTTATATATATATATAATTGAATATTTAATGATTTAGTAATCATCAAAATGAGTCAAACGACTTTTGGTTTGTCTTAATCAATCTTTAATTACAATTATATAATATTAAATAAGCATGAACAATAATAAATTTTATTTTAGCATTAACCAAATAAATATTAAAGTTCAAATAAGATAAATCATTGCAGTGTAATATAGGAAATAAAAATGTTGTATTGGTCACAAGAAAGTTGATATAGAGTGTCTTTCTAATATAACCTCATTGGAGTAAAACATTTGAAGAAAAGAGATAAATTATATGTAAAAGTTGAATTCTTAGGTAATAAAGAGATCGAGTGTAATATAATCAATCATTAAATTAGGTATGAATCAAAATAACTTATAAAATATGCTAAAATGCATTAAAATAAAATTTATAAATGTAAAAAAAATCTTTTTAATTATATGAAGTTAGTTGAGATGAGTCAATTGATATCTATTTAGTCTGATCATACTTGGTTCAGAATTACCTCACATTTCTGAGGTAAATAAGCTTAAATTAAAATAAATATTTATTTTAATATTTAGAAAATAAATAATAAATCTAAAATAAGAAAACTTATGACAATAAAATATAACCAAGATAAAGAAATATAAGGGTCACATGAGAGAAGTATCTAAGTAATATAAAAGTTTGACTAATCCAATGCAAACAATTTGTAGAAATAAGAAAATAACATAAGAAAATTGAAATACATGATAAGTTGATTTAGTATTACATCTTATGTCATTAAATATGTAATAAATGAAAATGTCTTGTAAAGATTAAATTGAAGAGGTAATGTTGAGGTTAGTCTAGCAACATTTGTTTCATATCAATTGACCTCATTTAAGTTTTCCATTAATTTTCGAAGTAACTAACCTTATAGAACAATATATCTTTATTTTTGTATTTAGCAAGTATATATTAAAGTCAAAATAATATAAATGTAAGAAATGTAATACAAAATTATAGAAAAAATATTTTTAAAATAAAAATTAATATCTTGTTGGACAAAGGACATTGAGAGGAGGCCATGACATTTGTTTAGTGTCACTTGAACCACCCTTTAAGTTGTCAAGAATGACCGCAGTAAATAAGGATAAATAATAATAAATTATTCTATAAAATTTTATGTAAATATTAGAAAAAGGAAAACGAGATAAATTAAAGCAATATAGTGTTACCAAATAAAAATGATGTAAAGCTTACATGATAAGAGATTTAGAATAACAAATTGATAAAATCAAAAAAAGAAAAATTTGAAAAAAGTGATAAATTATACATGAGAGTTAAAATGCGAGTGAGAGATCAAGGGTAACATCCTTGATTTTCAAATATGTAACGAATCAAAACATCTCAGAATGTTTTACAAAACACTAGAAATAAAATATCTAGAAATATAAAATTGAATATTTAAGATATCTTATTGGGATGTATCCTATGCCTTTTCAAACACACTTGACCTTAATTTGAATTTCTATGACCAAATACATTTTTTCTTGAAATAAAGTTTTTTAACATTAACTAAACATATAGTAAAATTAAAATGAGACAAATTAAGGAAATGTAGTATACCCAATTCAAAATGATGCAAACATCACACAATAAGAAAACTTTGAGTGTCATAGTAATATAATGCAATTGAATAATAGCTTTTTTAAAAATGGAGTTGAATTATAGATAAAAGTTGCCATCCAGATAATAAGGAGATCAAGTTTAATGTCTTCGATCATCAAATCTGGTACCTATCAAAATGTCTCATTGGGATAAGTACAATGAGATTTATTTCACCTCAAATGGACCTCTTTTCGAATTATTATGAATTATAAAATAAATAAGTATAAATAATGATATAGTTTTATTTTATAATTAAGTAAATTTTATTGAAGCTTAAAAAAATTAAATTTAAGGAAGATAATATATTAAAATTAAAGCAATTTAAATATGACATAAATGATATTTAAAGTTACAGAGTAATATATAAAAAAGAAATATTTGAGGTAATGAGATAATTGTATGACAAAAGTACATTCCAATATACAAAGGATAGTTAGTATGGCTTACTCAACCACAAAATATGGAATTAATTGAAATGTTTATCAAAGCATGTGAAAGCCCAAGAAAATAAAATATTTTTTCAAAGTTGTAGTTTATATTTAATTGGATAGTGCTTGTGAAGATGAATGCAAAAAGTTTTGCTTGGATTAGACCTCATTTTGAATTACTATAAAACATAAAAATAAACAAAACTAAAAAATCAATTATTATTTTAATAACAATTAAATGTAAAGTAAAGTTTAATTTAAAGAAATTAAAGCAATATAATATAACCTAATAAAGCTATGTAAAGGTCACATGAGAGGATATTTTGAGTTTTATATCATATAACAAAATCAAAGTAATAAAAAAGTTGAAGAAATGAGTTGGATTATAAGAGAAAGTTAAATTCCCAAAAAAAAAGTGATTGAGTGTAATATCATTGATTGCTAAATTTTGTAAAAAATGAGAATGCCCCATAAAAATGGCCAAAATATGTAAAATATTTTATTGGAAAAATATGAAAATCAGTTTTTAAGATGAGTCTAATGATGTTTATTTTATATTTATTAAGCATCATTTGTGCTTTTCACAAATTATAAAATTTAATATGCATAACTAATAATAATTTTTTTAATGTTAAATAGATATATGTTAAAGCTAAAATTTGATAAATTCAACCAATACAATATGGCTAAATCAAAGTGATATAAAAGTTACATGATGAAAGATTTTGAGTAAGATAGTAATATAACCAATTCAAGGTAAAACTTTTGAAAAGTGGAGAAGTTATATATGAAACTTACATTCCAGGATACTTGAGAGATATAAAGTAATTTTCTGAAACATCAAAATAGATAAAAATTAAAATATCATATAAAGGATGACAAAGTCATAAATAAACTCCAGAGGAGTCCAAGGATGATTTGTTTTTATTTTGTTACACAATGCTTCCATTAACTACCAAATGCCAAAACAAATAACCATAAAAACATAAATTATTTTTTCAATGTTAGTTAAATATATTTATATATTAATGCTAAAGAAAAATTAATTTAATAAATGAAACATAATAAAATTAAAGCATTATAAATTAAAAATAAGTTGAGTTTTAGAGTTATTGAGTGATGCAACAAAATTGAAGGGAAACATTTAAAGAAATGATACAAATTATAAGAGAAAGCAAAATTCTAAGACATGAAGGGGATCAAGTGTAACATCCTTGATCAGAAATCCAAGCATGATGAAAAGGATAAGTAATGCATGCAAAAAGCGTAAACATAAAATAGCCAAAACCAAAAAAATTAATATTTCAAAGGCAATCACTATCCTAAAAGTGTGCAACAAGGTTTTATTTCGACTGAACATGATTCATAATTATTGTGAATTACAAAAGTAAGTAAGAATTACATATAAAATAATATTATTTTAATATTAATAAATATATATTAAAGTTCAAATGAGATAAATTAAAATTATCTAACATAAACAAACCAAAATGATGTTAAGGCCACACAATAGGGTATTACAGCTATATAGAAATATATGCAAATAAATGTGACAAAACTTGTAGAAATGAGATAAATTACATGTGAAAGCTACATCCCAAGATACTAAAGAAAACTAGAATAAATCTTTAATCATTAAATTAGGAACGAATCAACATTTTTTTTGTAAAACATGATAAATTTATAAGAAATATAATATTTTAAAATTAAAGAATGAACGTTTAATTTGTTGAGGTCATGCAAATGAGTGCAACATCTTTTTTCCTAATCAAACTGGGTCTAATATTACTCAAAATTAACAAAAATAAATTTTCATAAATAAAAATAAATAATTATTTTAAAATATAATTACATAATAAAGAAAAACATAGACCAAATAAAGTAATTTAACACAGCATAACCAAATCGAGGTAAAGGTGAGATGAGAAATAGTTTTTTTATAGTAATATAACCAAAATAAAAAAATTATTAAATAAGATAAATTATAGTTGAAAGTTGCATTCCAAGGTATTAAAAAGATCTTGTGTGACATCCTTATTCATCAAATATGATACAAATTAAAATTGCTCCTAATGCATATAACTCCCTAGAAAGAAAATATACAAATTTTAAGATTGAAAATTTAATTAGATAGAGTTGGTTTGATTAGTCGACAATGTTTATTTTATCTCGAGAAAAACATGTTGACATCTGCTACGAATTACTAAAATAGGAAAGAATAATTAAAAATATGTTTTTATTTTAATATTAAGTAAATATATGTGAAAGCTTAGATAAGTTAAATTGAACTAATGTAGTATAACCAAATTGAAGCAACTTAAGTGTCACAATGAAAAGGAATTTGAGTTTGATAGTATTATAACAAAATTAATGGCAAAAAATTTGAATAAAATAGGTAAATTATATTAGAGAGTTACATTCCAAAATTTTAAAGAGAACATGTGATCATAAAGTAAGTACAATTCAAAATGTTTGAAAATAATTACCAATTCTATAAGAAATAAATATTTTAAAAGAATAATATAAATTAATATTTAATTTTATAGAATTCATTAAGTAGAATCAAATGACATTTTTCTAGGTTATATTGGACATCATTTAGCATTACTCTATATTACCAAAGTATGTAAAAATAAATATTAAAAAATTATTATTTTATTATTAAGTAAATATATATTAAATTTCAATTGATATAAATTTAAGCAATCTAATAAAACCATATGAAATCCATGGAAAGGTCAAATGAGTATTGACTTAGAATTTGATATCCATATGACTAAATTAAAGTAAAATCTTTGAAGAAATGAGAACAAAGTGTACGAGAAAGTTGTATTAAAAGATTCAACAGGAATCAACTATAACATCATCTATTGTTAAATTAGGAATGAATCATAATATATCTCAAAATGCACCAAACTCTTACTGAATAAAATTAAAAAAAAATTATAAAAAATAATTATTTTTTAGATAAAGCTCATTGAGACTAGTCCAATGACATTTTTTTCATCTCAGTTGAACTTATTTACAAATATAAAAAATTGGCAAAGTGAATAAGCAAAAATATTAAAACATTTTAACTTTAATTTTATGTAAATATATACTAATGGTTTAATAAGATAAATTGAAGTAATATAATATTGCCAAATTGAAGCGATGTAAGGGCTAAATGAGAGGATATTTAGAGTTATGTTGTAATCTAAATGAAAGTGAATTTTTGAAAGTAAAAGAGAAATTATACGTGAAAGTTGTATTCTAGTAAACCATTAAGATTGGGTGTAACATCTTTAATCATTACATAGATTATTAATTGAATTGTCTTGTAAGGCCTGTAAAATTACTAGAAAAGTCTTTTTAAAACACCATGTAAATGCTTACTTTTTGATAATTTTTTTAAATGATGAATTGATAATAAAGTTTGGCCAAATATAAGAACAATATTTTAAAAGTGTTAATTCTTACAAGTACAAGTATGAAAGCTAGGATCATACAAGTATGTTAATAAGAGAAGAAAGTATTCTAAGTTTAACAAGTAAGATGAAATGTGTCAAGGATTGTATATATGATTAACATAACTACATAAGCAAGATAAAGCTAGGAGAATGATTAAATATGCGGAATCATTAGATTATAATAAGAGAATTGGTATGTTTGTTTATCATACGAGTACTAATTTTAGGGTCATAAAATTTGGATTAGTAATGTTAGTAGTTAGTTAAAAAATATTTTTCATAACAAATAATACTGTAATAGTAATAGTACTAGTGTAATAGAAAACATGACTAACTTGAGTTTTGTATTTGAGTTATTTTTGATCCTAGCCACTACAATAAAAGCATCTTAGATCTAAGCAATGAAATAGCTTAGATAGAGATGGTAGAAGGAAATAAAATTCAAGCGATATACAATCTTAGAATTCATGAGTCCTTAATAGAATGATATGGTGATATTTCTTAGCAGTTCTAATAAAATATATGATTATTTAAGATTATTTTGTTTTAAGGTATTAAGATAAAGTAAGGCTAAACATTTTATCACGTTGTAGCCATGAGCTTTTTTAAGGGTGTTTGCTTGAAGAAAATTAAGCAAAGGAAGATGACAACAAGAAAAGGATCATGGGATCTCAAGTTTTCTTTAGGAAGAAGACAATACCCAATTTTATGCTGGCCTTTGCTTAGTTTGTAAGGCAGGCAACCCTTTGTTTCACATATAAGCCAATGAGAAGATTAAGATAATAACAATTAAATAAATATTTGCCATTCACATAAAGAGAATTTTTATTAAGATCTACTACTCCTCCCAGCTAAAGAAAATACTTTAGATATAAAATTTGGAATATCATGATGGTAATTGAGCCATGATATTTCCATTTGATAGTTAAAATGTGTGTTCATGGCTACTTAAAATTGCCTTCATGAGTAAAGCATAAAATATATAAATTTATTAATAAAAATTATTATAACAAGCTTGACTAAAGCTTTATGATGCTATTGTGAAATTGTGCCTATGATATTCTAGTTCTTGTTATAATATAAATTATGATAATTTTTTCAATACAAAGCTAAGTGAACACATGGAATTGTTTTAATTGTTATGTGTTGGAATGAAAAGAAATTATGATTCCTAAACAAGTTGAATTAACATACGTTCTCTCATGTGTTTGAATGATGAAATTGAGATTTAAAATTTCTAAAGTGTTTATGATGTCACTATTTTTGGGGCTAAATGCATCTTTTTGTTATCTAATTGTGCTAAAAGATTTGAATTTTTGTGAACATGAGAAGGAACCATGATTACTAGTGAAAGCCAAACTTTTTATGGGATGACTACTCCATAAATAAGTTAGGATTCCAACAAAATACAACCTTAATGTTGAGATTCCTTTTGTAAATTTTGTGCATGTGATATTGAGAAAGGATAATCTGATCTTGGGATTTAGATTGGAAAAAGAAATTCATGGTAGAAATATTTCTTGAACATCAATGCTGAAACTTTTTCAATTACTCTCTAATTTAAGCAAACATGAGTGCATAAAGAAATTGTCATATTTAAAATTTTAAATTTGAGGTAATGTTTTTTATTTTTCACATTCACAAAACCTATAATACTTTGAAATATCATTATTTTTTGTATACGATGGATATTGAGAATTATCATGCTAAGTTTGTTGCTAAATTGAAATTAGATAATGGCAAGATGGTGGTAATCTATGCTCAAGAACTTAGTGAGTACATATTTAAGTGAAGACATGAAACAACTTCATTATAGATAATATTTGTCGTATTTGATAACCAAGAAAGGTTATTTATATTTTGTAAAAATTTTAAAACCAAATTTTATAAGTTATAATGGTGTAAATTCTTCTAAAAAGTGATTAACTAGCTATTAGAATTTTTTTAGTTCATGAAGTTATTATTTAAGACTCATAATCTAGTGATGAGTGAATAAAATGAATCATATAATGAACTACATATACTACACATGTATTTTTTTTTATGGAAAAAGCATCTTGTATGATAATTGATATTGTAAAGGATAATGCACGTACATCACATATAGTTATAAAAATGTTTTGGTTTTCAAATCATTGCCATCTACAAACATGATAATTGTGCAAATATAGTCCCTTTAAGACTCACAAATGTACAATTTATTTAAGTATCATACACATCTAAAAAGAGGATGATCTATGAAGAATGAAAGTTTCCACAAACTTGTAACTCTCTTGCATTTTTATGCACTTTGTAGAACTATTACAGTATGATTATGCCAGTACAATGGTATGTGCTATTTTGCATTGAATTTTTTCTATAAGATAAATTTATTACATGTGTACTATATGAAAATCATTATCATATGTACTTAAGATAATTTTGTCCAGTTCTAGGTTTGTGTCAATCATTTAGATATGATTTTAGATCACTTATGTATGATTCCACTATGAATGAATTTTATCGCAAGCCATTTCAAAGCTTCATTGCAATCATGTCCATCATATGCCATCATATTACATGATTCACGAAATGGTTTAATACACAAAATAATAAGTTGACTCATTAGTTTCTAATGGTTGGTATTATGATGTAAGATTACATCATAATTTGTTTTTTAAGTGAGAATGGTGGTCATAGCAATATGATGAGACCATACTACACATATGACAAACAACACCAACTATTTATCATTTAGGGCATAGAGAAGGAATGTAGACCACACTACTATGATAAGGGACATCATTTTATAAAATTAAAAAATGAGTAGCAATTAAAGGTTTTTGCCTAGTTTATTTCATGCATACAACTTATATTATTAATTGGTATTTATTCACTACTTTGGCTTACTAGGAGGAAGATTTACAAGATGGTATGATTAAGATGGAGGAATATGATGCTTTTATACCATAACGTAATAAGTAAAGATTTAACATTCTAATCAATTTGAGTAGTAGATGATTAGCTATGTATGGCCAACCACTACACCTAGAGGTGAATTGATTGGCTCCATGGCTTGGAGGCTTTTTTGATGTTGTTCAATAATGCTACAAATAATATAACTTCCATTACATATTGTTTACTTTTTTATTTCCATTTAAGAATTTATTCTAGATTAACTACATCTTCAATAAATGATTAGAAAAAAATTTACTTGGTTGTGTTCTAATCGAACCTCATAAGGCATAGGGCCATCAATTTGCCCTAGCAAATGATTACATAAACTTTACTAAATTGAAAACTATGCCAATGATCTACACATGAATGTATGCAAATAGTTGAAAAGATGTGCAACAATAATACAATAAAAGTTTCAACAAACTTTAGTATCAAAACAGTGGGTTGTGAATTCTAATGGTTAGTCGAATTCATGAGAGTGTGTTAATTCTAAAGGTTTTCCAAAGATTTCTATGAATTGAGCACTAGGTAGAAAACCTAGAGTAATATTCTTCTTTTCTGCAATATCTCAGTTGATGTTGCCCTTAATGTTGTTCTTTTGTGTAAGAATGTTGAACTAGATCCTTTTACGAGCATATAACACTAGCAATGTTGCAATAGGCCTATACAATGGTAAATTGTAAGTGATAATCTCAAAGTTTTTTTTTGTAATCCAAGGAACTTGAGTTGCACAAGTATTAACTAATATTTTTTTTATTTCAATTACAAATTGAAAAAATTTTCTCTTATTTCTAGCCCATAAAATCTGTGTGTTTTGATGAGACTAAAAATGTAATAGGTGAACTCTCTTTTCTTTAGTCATACTCCAAGCAAAATGAACATAAGTCTAGGTAAGTAAGTCAAAACCCATTTCACATCTAGTATGTTATAGGCATAAAGTTTTGTTTCAGTAGGATATTTAAAAGTTTTCTTCATAGCATGAATATGGGATTTCTTTTAGTTGTCTGAAAATCTTGCACACAATTCTATACTAAACACAAATCTAGAGAAATTAGGTTTAAGGTAAAAAAATTAACAAATAATCCCTTTATACATCTTCACATTCATGGTCTGCTTATTCTCTTAAATTTTCTCAATCATGTCCTCATATAATGTCCCCTTTAATTTTGTTATCTATTGGTTCATCATCAACACTTAGTTCATTAAGCTTCTTAATTTTATCAAATAGCATTTGACTACAATATAAACTACAAAGAGACTCCTAAAACCTCCTATGAATAGTTTCCTTTATAACTTTAGTTCTCTTACTCTGTACTCTATATGACTTGATATTCATGTAGCATCACATGAAAATTACATCATTAGACATAGAATCAAGCTTCTATAACTCTTTTACCATTTAATAAAAAATAAGTATTTAAAAAAAGGAGCAACTGTGATAGTTTTAGGTTTTTATGATATAATAATTCGTAAGGGAAAATATAAAATAAAGGTTTTATAAGAACTCTACTACTTTACCATTTCATTTAATATTTTATTTCCTCTCTCTCCAACCTCTTTTTTTTGAGGTGTTCTATAATATGAGAAATTTTTAGATTCTATAAATAATTGCTTTTAAATTCCTCTACTTGTCCACATCTAATAAATGCAATGATAAGTTATGCTACTCTTACAATCTATTAACTAATTATGTAAGCTATTAATATGCGACTTTTCTTGTTTTTGAACAACATAAAAGGAATTCATGAATACTTATCAATTATTGTAAAAATATTTTTTGTTCATCCAAGATTTTGAGATGAATTGGTTTCAAATAATTATAGGGGCAGCAACACCAATTGTCTTTTGGTAATCACATGCTTATCGATTAAGTTGAGGTATTGTGTTGTCTTTCTCATTTGTAATGCATACACATACACTCATTATTCCAACAAGGACATGGTTAGAACCTAATAAAATAATACTTTGTGATTTTCTTAATTGTTAAGAAGCTAAGATGGCATAATAATCTATGCCCCAAATCAACACTATTCACTAATGATGTATGGAATTCTAATCAACTTGTCTTAATAATTTTGAAATGTAGTGCATGAGTTTTATAATTTCTTAGAGATACATTGATGAGTTGGTTATTTTAACAAATAATAAATTCTTTAAAATTAAAAATAATGCTGAACATAAAGTCACATAATTGTTTAATGCTATGAAGATTATGCTAAAAACCTCGCACTAATCATATTACTTCAACACCATCATATTAAGTGTAACTTGAACACCATCATAGCACTTCAAATGGATGAATAGATAAGAGTGACTAATCATATTCCTTAAGCAATAACTATCAAAATTCCACATAGCCTCTCTAGCCTGGGATGGAAAGAAAGGTTGCGAACGTTAACCACCTATTAGATTTTAGGACCTAAATCCTTTTAGATTGAGCTGTCCTAGTAGAAATTGTATTTAAACAATCTATTCTTATCCAAATATATCTTCAAACTTGAAGTGAATGTTGCTTTTAATCTTGCATTGAGATGCAATGTGTTTATGTTTCAAAATATAGTTACATTTGATATTGGTACCATATGATGACATGAATTGATGACTACATCAAAGGAATAAAGTGTGGAAATGTGCATGAAGTGTTTTAAACTCATTCAATTAATGTGCTAGCTTATTTTTTTGAGTTATCACATTTGTTACTACACTGTAATAGTTTTTATTATAATTAAATTAGTGACAATATTTTGATTTAAATGTTCACATAAAACCTACTTATTTTCTTGACCTTTTTTCAACTTATTGCACTAGAGTGAAATTTATTATATTTAAGAAAAAGTTCTATGTATTACTTCTCATAATTAACATTAGAGGAAGATTATATCTCATTATCATTAAAAGTGTACACAATTTCTCTATGCACTATCATAAGTCAAATATAGCTTTTTTCTTTTCTTCCCTTAAGGGGGATTCATTATAGCTAATTCAAGTAATCTACAAATACTTCTATTTTCTCTAATGTTTTAAATTTTTAACACTAATTTTATACATAAGGTAACAAAGATGAATGTCAGTCGTTATGCAATCTATCAAGCCTACTTCATCATTTTGCATCGTCTTCTACTTTAGTTTCTTATCAATATAGAATCTCCTAATTGTAACACGATTTTGAAATAAGAAATATAATTCTTTACTAATTAAGGCTGCCATATTAGTGGAAAATGAATATAAATTTGTTGGCACTTCTTTTTTGATTTCTCCATTTTTGTAGACAATTGTTCTAGTTTTCTTCTTGCATGAACCATTTAATTTCTATGTTGCAAACCCATGGATTCTTCAAGTGAATTGGTACGAACATCCATGGTAGCTTAATTTTAGTGCCCAAAGGATCATACTACTTTTGGACCGAAAATCTTGCACATATGTTTTATATTTGAAATCATTTCACTCATGCCTGCCAAGATGTCAATAGTGTTAGTAAATCTTGTTAACACAAATATGATATATTCATCAAATGATATAAAAAATTGCTCATAATTGTGACTCCAAAAGTTAACTTCCTTCTCTTATACATATACATTACATAAATAGGAGGCCTTCGAATTTATTCCAATTTTCTTAAGCTTGTTTATGGCTACTTTTCAAATTATTTTTATATAGAAAGACCATAATGTAGTATATTGATTTATATTGACAACTCTTGAATGCTGTTAACCTTATGTTTTCCCTCAAGAATAAGCTCACTAATTCATTTCCTTATAAATTCACAATTCACAACTTTAGTAAAAATGGAAATGGTTGTTCAATTTTGTCACAAATGCTTGATTCTATTAAGATAGACCTTTTAGCAAACATAAATCTTGTAGCTATGTGTGATATGATGTACATAGATATTCTCATTCATAGCTACAAGTACTACTTTCAATGTTAATTATTTTCAACTTTTGGAAAACTTATGAAACTAGCATCATAAGGTTTTTCAAGCACAATTAGGACACTACAAAAATTGCTTGATGTCTTAATTATTTTCACTATTCAATCATTTCTACATTTCTATTGGGATGGAAATTCATTGAAATTTATTAGAACAAAATACAAAAACTCCAAATTAACCTATCACCTTCTAATAAGAACATAGGCTTCGTAGCTATGCACAGGAAGGAAAATTCCAAATTTCAAAGAATTGACATTGTCTTACTATTAACATGTGAGGAGATGCTAGAAAACAATCTATAGGTGAGTGAAGAAAATTTAAATAATAGTATCAAACATGAAATTTTTTCTTCAAAGTAACCCATCATCCGTGCGTTTGACATTTTGTAATAAATTATTATAGGGTAGCTTAATGCTAATAAACTACGTTGGGAAGGATTTTTCAAGCACCACAATGATTAAATTGTACTATACAATGTCATGATGTTATTTGTTGTCCACCCCAATTTCGACCCAAATTATTTTTAAGGACTATAAGTAGTTATGTAGGACTTGAAGAGGTAGATGAGATAATCTTAATGATCATAGAAAAGACATTTAGAAGGCAATTGAAACCCAAACATCATAATTGTAGGGGAAAAGATGGAATTTGATTAAATATGTATTATAAAAGAATATAAATTATGAATAACATTTGCCCAATCTATTAATTATTTGAATGGAAATTTGTTCAATAATCTCCACATAACATATAATAAGCCTTAGCTAAGCTAATGTTTCTTGCATATTAGAGGGATCAAACAAATTTTTGCATGTTAGTATCAACCAACAATTCTTTTTTCTTGAGTAAAAGAATGTGCCTTAAACTTTCCACACAATGTAAATAAACTACCACCATTTGATATTTCTTGTCAATTTTCTAGTTATTCTTGTAGTTGATTCTCACAAAATTTTCTTATATTGTGGGTTAATTAAAGAACAACCATCATATTTGGCATGCAAACACCTTGATTCTTGTTGAAAGCTCTTTATTCCTGGACTAGTTTCCACAACTAGTTTGGTTATTGCTTTCGATTAATTTAGTTAAAGTGGAAGAGGTTGTTAAGAATTTTATATAGGAGATTTTCAATGGCCATTTTAAACCACTTAATGGGGTTGTAAGGACATTTTTTGTCAAGTTTTTCATTAGTGATTTTCTGATTCATTTAGGTAGTTCTAACACCATTAAGAATTGAGTTGTTATAGAGTTTAGTATAGTATTAATCAGTATGAGCTTGCTACCCTTTTCCAACCATTAATTATTTCAACCATTTATGTTTTGTTAATTCACATCTAAGTGGGATAATAAGTACTTAAAAATCTTGAATAGCCTCCATACTTGACTGATCTACTTCATTAATATAGTATCATCTACTATTTTTTTTCTTATAGATAGAAAGCTTAGGTATTTTGTCCATGATGATTAAGTGATAGTATTTGGAGTTCAAGTCCCATTCCCTTTACCCATTATAATCTGCTTTTTGTTTATAATATATTTCATCCTAAGCATGGGAACAAATTAAATTTTCTTGTGACTTAAACCACTTAATTCTATTTTCAACTATAACAAATTTTTCATATTGTTCTTTTAATGATGTCATAACTTATTCTACTATTTTACCTCAGCTTCTCCATTTGTTAATGATCTAGTCTCTATTCACTACATCTTTAACAAATTATTAATAGAATTTTTCCTTAGTTTTTATTAACTTGAAAGCTCATGTCCAACACACTTGGTTTTTACCAATTTTTTTAAAGTACATAATGAAACCAAATTCACATATCAAACAATAAACTTTCAAATGTAGCCATACATGTTTTTAGTACCAACATAGTCATATAACATGCAAATATCAATATATTTCAATAAGAATATAAAAATCATAAAAATGAAATATTGAAATAGCAGTATAAGTCAAGTGCAACCTAAAATAGATATAAAATTAAAGATACGGAAGTCCATAAATAATATACTATTACAATCAAATGTACATCAATATGTATAACTAATAATAAATAATACAAGTAATTGTTCAACTATCACTAATTAAAAATAATTCAAGAAGAAATGTCATCCATTAGGTGTACGAACACTATTGATCCCAATATTGGCTCAAAATGACTCCTATTTTTTCAACCTATAGTAATTTAAGAGAGGGTGAGCTGAAAAACTCAGTAGGGAATACATAGACATATAAAACTAGCATCAAATAAGAAGGGGATATACATAATCATAAAACCACTAGGGATGCTATCGCTAAAATGCCTAACAAATTGCTAGTGAAATTGTCCAAATTTTAGAATGAAATCTAAATTAAGGTAGGAGTGATGTCACACTACCATTCTTTCTACTTAATTGTACCTTAATCATTGCATGTTTCCTCTTTAGGGTATTTAAAATTTAATTTTTAATGGAAATGTATTTAAAATTTGAATGTTAAGAAACTTTGTATTCAAATTTTGAATCTTGTGATATTTAAGTTTGTTAGAAGTGAGGATAGTTTTAATATGAATGCTTTCATTTTTGACATGATGTATTATAGGAATTCTTGATAACATTAAGATAAATAATCTAGAGGGAAAGATTTTACATCCTCTTTAGAAAAATAAAACCATGTTTATATGAAAATAAAGATGTGCATGAAATTCATGAAATTAAGGAATTGTTCACCTTTTATTTGGGTGAGCTTGGTGCTTAAGATAAAACCCTTCTCAATAGTTAAGAAAATCCCATTATTTAAGGATTCATAATATGTGGTTTTGATAGGTCTTAGGAAACCATCAAGCCATAAGAACATGAAAGGAGACCAAACAAGAGAATGTATAGGAGGAAGAAGTTTTATATGCGTGAAGGAAGTGGAATGAAAACCTTGACAAAGAAAAGTCCTCTATTAAGATTACAAGGGATAATGGTACTTGAGATTGTGCATTAAATGTAGTTAAAATATATATAAAGATAAATATTGCCATATTATAAAATTATCATGTGGTGCAGAGAATGCTTAAGAATGTTATCATTTAAACCCTTTTCTATGAAATTTCCTATATCATGATGAATTTCTTCTGACTATAACTTCAAGTAATTTGTGAGCTCATTGTGGACTTCTTTTATTTATGCTGTTGTAAACTATTGTTAAAATAATTGCAGATTCTTTACAAAAATCATAGATGAGAATATAAGATGGAACATGACAAACACATTCTTGAAAAGTAGAAATTCCTAATTGATGCATTTGTGAAATCAGAAGATTGGCTTTGAATATTGGTTATTATGGCTAAAAGTATGTAGAATTGAAATGCTTTGTTGGTGGCATCAATATAATTCAAATAATCTTATTTGTTAGCATGGAGAATGTCATCTAATATTCAAAATTTTAAATAACAAATTGATGATTCCAATAATTCTTTAATTAAGGGATGATAAAATTGTTTTTAAATTGATTATAAGTGAATACTCTGATCTACAAGGTTTTCCTTTTATTTTATGCAAACTAAGAATACTAGGGTAATTTATAAGAATACTTCACTACCTTTCTTGGTGAATATCTTTTTTAATGTTTTATCACATCTTTGTTCATTAAGTGATTAGAAGTGAGAATTTATGCTAAAAGTAAAGGAAAATCCATGCCATTATATTGAAGTTTTAGAGTAGTAATTTTCATGTAATACATGAAAACTCGGTTAAGAAAGATAAGACATAATTTGAACTTGAATATCACAACATTAATTGGACATAAATATCAATTGCAGGAACTTCTTGAGAAATGCATAAAATGCTAGCTTTTGCAAATTAGACTTTATCCTAGGCCATAAACTTTAGAATAACACTTAGAAACATTGCCAAACCAATGGAATTCTTGTGACTAAGTTCCTCATTGCCTCAAATATGCCTTGAGACAAGTCATGTTTATGTCTTGTAAAGTGAAAGATTAAGACCAAATAAAAACTCTAGATAGATTCAAAGGTGATTGTGGACTTCATTTTCTTGATGAAATGCTTGCAAGAGCATAGTTTTGGGCCTTAGAAAAGTATAAGCTGGTTGGGGAGTACATATTATTAAGGACTCTTAGAGCCCCACGATGTTGTCATATTTGATTAGCCTTAGAAGTGTAGAGCACTAGGTCACAAGAAGTGATATGAGTGTCAGACCATACTATGATTTTGTTCGGATTGGGAGAGCACTAGATTTATTTTAGTACACTATGCATCAAATTAGTAGCATCATAAGCCTATAAAATAGTATGGCATGTTAAAAAGAGATACATACATTGAAATTTTATATTTGATGTTGTTCATATTTTCTTGTAACAATTACAAAGAGCAATAGATTGATTTTAGTACATTATGCATCTTATTAGTAGCATCATAAGCCTATGTTTTAGTATGGCATGTTAAAAAGCGATACATACATTGAAGTTTTATATTTGATGTTGTTTATATGTTTCTCATATAGATTGAATATATATCGTTTGCTCTTTGTGACTTTCTCCACCCTTATAGTTTTATATGTTCAAAGAGTTTGAAGTAATATTGGTAGACATGATATTATAAGAGTAAGTATAATTATAAGATGAAATTCTTCTTGGGTTTTACGATTTTATGTAATTGAGCTTCTCATTCCATTCATTAATGCTAGCTATCATTATTGATGAACATAGGATCAACCTGGAGTACTATTTGTGTTATGTGGTATTAGAATAATTGTGCTTTTTTTGTTGTTATACTGTAATTCTAATGCTATTGAACATTAGATATTTATGGTTAGGTAAACTTGTTAACCATTTGATTGTGTTAGCATTCTAACATGTGATTCATTTATTGTCACATCACTAGATATATGGCTTTGGGTTTCATCTATTATTTAAAATATTGACAAATTTGGTGTATCAAATCACTAGGATGATCTTTAGAGAAATCCTTTCTTTCACATGTTGACCTCCAACGTCTACTATTACTTTTGCTTCCTTGGTTTTGCCCAGTTGCTCATCCTAAAAACTTAATTCATCTTATTTATCTTTTTGCTCATATAATTCTTGACTTCAACAAAACTTATAAAGGAATTCATCTTTCACATAGATATTTTCTTCTACAAAAAAGTTCTTTCAATATATACTTTTTAAGCTATAAAAATAGCCATGACAATTTCAAGTCAGAAAAGTATTATTAGTGCTTATTGTTGCAATTGAAAAATGGACATCATCATTTGAAGATGACCTTTTTAGTTATCACATTAAGCAAATATATCTGATCAACAGTCTTACTGTTTATATCTAAACACTAATTTCTTTGCTTTAAAGAGGGTAATTCCATGGATACATGTTTTATTCACTCTAGAAATCTTTGAACCATGTTCATGTCTTCTGAGTTCACCTTAGATATGCATTCATAAAAAAATGAAGTCTGCTTAAACATATTGTCACAATTAAGTATCTTACTATAACGAGATTGTAAAAGACATCAGTTAGGATATTATGCATGAAAATGCTATAGTATTCTTTAATTCTTGTATCAGACAAGTATGCTGTTTATGTGCCATTATCGTTCTACATTGTCCAACATCATACTTTTATGAAACTTCATATTATTGAATTAGTCAATTAAGATGCATATTGGTAGCAAAAAAATCTATCACATTTTAAGGGCATGAGCTAATAGACGCAAGTCAAAACTGACCACTTTGACTATAGTAGCTAAATCTGGTTAGGTATAATTAGATATCAAATTGTATATATCAAGGATAATGTAAAACTAATCACATAGAATAAATTTATTTTTTTAGGAAACCTAAAAAAATAACTTAAACATTATTTACACCAAATTTACCCATACTACTTTTCCCATTATTTAAAGTAAAGTACATGATCCCAAATACATGAAGGTGTCACATCATCAATTTTGCATTATTTAGTAGTTCATAAGATGAAACATTAAGTAATGGTCTCATAAGTACCCTTAATAAAGAACATGTTTAAAGAATTCCATTTTAATTGCAAAAATAGGCAAATAATACATTAATTTTTTAAATTCATTACCAATATCACTATTAATTGAATCTATTTAATGAGTGTTCTTATTCTAACTTAGTGTCACACTCTATTTTTGAACAATTTTTCTTATATAAAGTACCTAGTGCAACATAACCCATATATGGCCAATGAACATAGCTAAATACCCTTTCACTCATACGGTTGATACTCAAACAAGAAGTTATGATTCCACAATCTAATAATGATGGTCACAATATGTAGGCCACAATAAATAAAATCCCTTAGTGATTTTTTTATGCAAATAAATTTGGGACTAATTCACCCTAGCTTAGATAATTGATATATACTCATTTTTACATAACAAAAAAGAATGTATAATGAAAAGCATACATAGCCATATGTTCAAATGATAATATCCACAAGCCAAGTCCATCATAAGAGATAATGCAAGATGTGAATATCAACGTCCTAAAGTAATGTCTAACACAACCTAATATCCTTCTAAAGAACCAACATCACTTGCAAAAGTAAAAGAATTAAATAGAGATAACAAATATCTAGATGCCGAATGAGATAGCCCAAATGTCCAACTCATAAGAAAGTTATTATATCCTTAATTCTACATATAAAAATAATAAGAGAGTGGGTTTGAACTCAATAAGAAACCTTTAAGTCAAACTATCAAAATAATATGTTGTGGTGTGGTTTTATATCTAATATATGATGTAGTATAAAATTAATATAATGATCATATATGTGAATAGATGCATGCTAGATCACTAAGCCAATATAATGAGTGAGTTTATGATGCAAATAATTGGAGTGTATGGTCAAGTAGTCTAGCTCTCTCTTTTAAACTAAGCAAATTATCTATTAATCATTGATCACTAATCTGACCATCTTTACAAAACACTATACATCTTTAGCTTGAGGGTCCAAATCTAAGAAATGTTGCACCCATAAATCTTATCTTAACCAAAATCATCAAGTTAGACATCATGATCTTAATCCAACACACTTTTACCAACTCTAAGCGTAAATGTAGGGTTTTCCTAAAGCCTAACAAAGAATATAAAGTGATTTATTTGTCATATATACAATTTAAGGTTAGTCTTAGACTATCAAAGGCATGCCACCCTTCTAAGCTGTACCACATATAAAGAATTTTTGATGTTAACCATGCCTATCATCATATATAAGACTTCTAAGCTTAACTGGGCCACAACATTAGCTTTAACTAAAACCTAAACCTTAGCTTTGACAATTAGTCACATTAATATTGTCATAACTAATCTTTTAAACCATAGTTGACATGACTTCCACTACTAACTTTAATTCTTAATTAGCAAACTAGAGCCATATCAATTCTTTAGCTACTATGAAGGGAGTCAACTCTTCTCCTAAGAGATTAGAAATGTTCACTAATTGTCTTACCTAACAATCCATGTCATGCTTTAGATTTAGAGAATATCAATAGAATATTTGGCGCCATCACTAAGCTTAATATTAATTCGATGTCTAAAACAAGGCTCTCTATCTTAGATAATAATTACATATTGTTTGATGAAGAGTCTCTCTTATCTAAGGCCTTTGAGAAAGCATACTTCAAGAATCCCCATGTGTTTAGGCTTTTATTTCATTATTACTTCCATTTCCTAATATATCTAAGGGCTTCCTTAAAAAATTCTAATTTAATTATCTATGTAATCTATGATTCCGTTTAAAAGATGATATCTAGATCTATGGTACTTGCAACTTCTCATAATCCCCCAAATATGTTATCTAAGATACTATAAGGTTTCATCTAATTTTGTATCTCTTCTGTAGGGTATCTTCTGGTTTCATGTAACCCATAAAGGTCTTATCAAGTCTATTCTAATGTTTCATTTAATTCTTAAAGGTTTGAATTACAATAACTAAGTTTTCATTTAAATTATTAATAACTAATTTCTTTAGGCTACTCCAACCTTGCAAATTTAAAGCATCACTTTCTAGTGGTCCACCCAAGGGTCTCTATCCAATTTAAAGACAATCATGGAATTAATAATGTGATAATGACAATAACCAATAATAAAAAACTATCCTTAACAACAATCACTTTCATCCAAATCCAAGTTATTCTTATTAGCTAAACTAGGACCTAAATAAACCAAGCCATTTTTATGGCTTAAAGTGAGTACTTCCAAGCATCCCACTAAAAACAATGTTTGATAACTCACCATAGAAATAATCTTTATCAACATAAAGTCTAAGAGAACCTCACATCACATAATTAAGTCATGTTATGAGCATCCCAAGTATACCCAAGGAAAAGAAATATCTAGCTAATGGAATCCCTTGGTGTTTGGTAATGTTACCAGGTTTTACTCTAATGTTCATGGTTTATGGTAAGGTTTAATTACAAAAAATTTATTTTTAGAAAGTTCTTCACTATTATCTCATGTTTGTAAGTGTATCTCTTCATCATTCTATGGAATTTAAGGTAAAAATTAGGCATCATGGTAATGGAGATATCTCAAAAAGGCAAGGTATATTTGAAAGAAAAAAAATCTATGTATTTCACCAAATGTATGCATAGATAATATGTTTGACATCACGTTAAATCATGACAAAATTGGCAAAAAATATTATTGAATCTTAGCAATTTAGTTAAAGTGTCTTTTTGACCAAGAGCTTTTAGGAGTATGCTTTCTTTGCACTTGAATTTTAGTTATAAATTTCATGCATTTCACTTGTTGGGGTCAAGTTATTTGCATATTGACTTTAGATAAGTTCATTTGACGATCACTTGATAGTGCTTAAAATAGTTTTAGCTTTATAGTCGGCATAGGTCTTGCCTTCATTCAATCATAATCTTGTGGATCTAAAATGTTAAAAATTTCACCATCGAAGGCTCAAAATTTACTTTGTGTTTTTTGTCACCATCTCCAAACATTAACCTTGTTATTAAAGTTGAAGACATTGTCTACATGACCCACAATGACCTACATTCTTGGTAATTTGATTGACCTGCATAGACATTATCCATAAATGCATCAACTTGACAACCTCTATTAATTATCGCTAAACGACACTGACCTAAAAGTCAGATGTGAAGCATCATGTGCCTCTCCACCCAATCCACCCCAATCATGCCACTCATCAAAATTGGACCAAAAGCATCACACATGAATCAGTGAGCACCACACCAACCGCACCGCATGCTTCCTCACCAATTATTGTCAAAAACATTCAAAAATCACTACCTTCTAGAAAACTACTTACTACAATTAAATTTTTATTTTTTAAGCCATTTTTTTTTCTTAGCAAAATTCATATTATCTCATTTGTAAATTGTGGTAATTTATGAAATTCTTAATTTTTTTTGGAATTCAAAAATACATCTTCTAGATTTCTTAAGTTAGAAAAATTACTATTGCACTCTTGTGGTCTTTGTAAATAATCATGCTCACTATGCTATTTGAGATAAAATTTTTAATAGTAACAATGTGCTACCTCTAAGTATTTTTTATTTCACCTTGTTGCGTGCAAATAATCTAATAGTATGATTCTAAAAGTGCCATGGATAATCACGTGGGAGGTTCAATAAGGAATATCTTGACCCACTATCGAACATTCACAATATTATTAACTCACCAGAAACGTTATTCACCATTTTATTTCAAATTTTGGGAAACTTAATTAATGCATCTAACTTTTCTTGTTAGTGTGCGTGACTATAAGGAAAATCTTGACCCACTATCGAACATTCACAATTTTAATAACTAACCAGAAACGTTATTCATCATTTTATTTCAAATTTTGGGAAACTTAATTAACGCATCCAACTTTCTTGTTAGTGTACATGACTATGATTTCTTCTTTGTCTTCTTATGAACAAGGCTTATTTGTGTACCATGCCACTTCACCACTAATTTGAGTCATTAGGTGTGTATTCTTTAAACCACTTTTACTTTATGTTAAGATCTCTTATGTTAAACTTTAGTAAAATTCCTTTGCTTTTGGGAAAGTTATTACCAATGCAGTGGTCCTATGATTTTTTATTCTAAACTTATAACATCTATTTGTAGGGTCTTGTATGGATATATTATTAAAAGCTAACACTATCTCAACTATCTATGTGATAAAATAAGTTTTAGCACATCTTTCAACATCATACAAATTCACCCTTTGGGGATCTAGACCTAAAAGAAGGTATGCTAATTAAAGATAACACAAGAATATGATGTGAATATTAAAATAAATTGTTCTTTAATAGAAATGTCATTTATTTGTGTTATATTATTGTTAGAACTAATTATGGAAAGATAATATTATAGTAATTAATATTTTCAATTTTTTAAATTATAATAATATTTAAAAAATAATATATTTATAACATTGATAGAAGAAATAATAAAAGTATTTTCTTCCTAAATTTATTTATTTTTAATTATTAAAATTAATAAATGGAAAAAAATTTGCAACCAAAAATACAAAGTTTTACAAAATGAATATAAAGAAAAGAAGGAAAAAAATTGAAGACGTGTTAGAGGGAAAGAACAATATGTAACTTAGTTAAAATGAAGTAAAAGATGTTGAACAAGAGGAGAGTAAGCAAATAACAACAACAATAAAATGAAGAAAACAAAAGGTTGGAATATTAAGCTTGCTAAGAGAAGAATATGAGAAAATATAAGGTGTGTAATAAGAAGAAAAACATTAAAAAGGAGGATATGAGTGTATTTTAATTAATAAAAATTAAATGCAAAAAATAAAATGCATTAAAATAAAGAATTTATTAATCATCAAGTAATTTAAAAATTATTATAAGGACATTATAAAACTAAGTTATAGAAACATTTTATTTTTCATTCTTTTAAAATTATTGAATTGAAAATTAGGTTTAAACTTTAAAATTCTGAATTCATTATGAACACAATATTAAAAATAAAATGAAAAAGAATAATAGCATAAAAAAGAATTATAAGAGAAGGAGAATTTTAGAATAAAGGGAGAAATAAATGAGATGATATGCAATAGAGGCAAAAAAGATGGAGGGAGAAGAGAAAGTTGAAACATTAGTAAAAAATGTTGTTAATATGGTAGAACTATAGAACAAGATGAGAAGACAGAGATGAAAGGTATAATGAGTCAGGGGGATATATATAAGAGAGATAGTGTGAATGGGAGGGAGCTTGAGGGGATAGAGAAAGAGAGATACAACATGAAGAGCATGCAAAATAAGATAGTTGTAAAGAAGAGAGTGTCAGAAGGAATTGGTAATGTGTTGAAGTAAAAGAGAGTGAAAAACATAAATGTTGAGCTAGAATAGATAGAGCAAAATGATCACAATAATGATAGAAAGTGAGATTAAGAGAGATATATATAGTTTAAGGAAGAGACAACATGGAGGAGTGAGAGAGACATAAAGCATTATATAGAATGGAACATATATAAAGAGAATAAAACATAGTGCTTTTGTTTCTAACATTCCTTATGACTACAAGCACTTATCAAGTCTCATGTAGGAGATTGCAATAACAATACCCTACTTGACCTTTAGAACATATTTTTTCCAACTTATAAACATGTGGCAATCAAAATATAAATTGGTGCAACAAGTTTAGAGAAATTATTGAACTTTAGTGATTTAGGCAATAAGCAATTATGGGAATAGAGAACCAGAAGCATAGAAGATTTCATTAGCATTTTGTAAGGAGCACATTTGGTTGATCAGGAACACTCGTTAAACATTCCAATGTCATTGGCGAGGAACAATTCTCGACAATTTGTTGTAGTCCTTTCGCTATTGTTTTGGTTATCTAAGCTATTGCCACATGCATAAGGAGAAGAGAAGAGTGACTATGTGGAAAGTCTCAATTTAGTGGGTGAGAGATGATACTATGTGTGGGTTTATCATTGGAATAAGAGAAAGGTGATGGGGTTAGAAGATAAAGAAAATAAGAAAATATAAAATGGACAACAAGAAGAAAAATAATAAGAAGGATAAGAGTGTTGGTAATTCATAGCAATTAAATGCAAAGAATTATGATGGACATTAAAATAAATAATTTATTAATTATTAAATAAAAAAAATTATTATAAGGACATTACAAGAATAAAAACAAAATGTTTTTTCTTGTTATTTCTTAAATTTTTAATAGAAACTGAGGATTAAATTTAAAAAAAGCATGATAAAAAAATCATTTTCAATATAAGATTAAGAAGAAGAAGAAGAATGAGAACATAAGAAACAATTTTGTCAGAAAATGAACTAAGGAATAAAGGAAAAAATAAATGAGAATATGTAGTGAGATCAGAAAGACGATGGGAGATGAAAGCGTTGGAAAGTGAGCAATAAATTGTGAGAAAGTGATATACATAAAGAATGAGAAGAGAAAGGGAGAACCAAAAAAAGAGCACACAAAAATAGAATGGCAACTAAGTGATAGTTAGAAGATATTGAATGAGCAATGAAATTAAAGTGAGAGAAGAACATAAATGTTTCTTGAGAATAGTTAGAGAAAGATGATAGAGATTATGATAGAGAATGTGATAGACAGAGATAGATATAGTTGAAGGAATATACAAAGTGTAAGAGTGAGAGAGATATAATATTACATAGCATGTCACATATATAGAAAGAATCTAAAAATAGAGTTTTGGTTTTTGATATTCTGCTTAACTACATTCATTATATAGTTTCATGTAGGAGAATTCAATAATAATGCCATAGTTGACCTGTACAAATGTTTCTCCTAACATATAATTTTTGTCAATCCAGATGGAATTGGGTGGAACAAATTTAAAGAAATTAGTGAACTAGAATGATATGGGAAATAAAGAATTATGGGAAAGGAGAACCAAGAGCATAGAAGTTTGCATTGCCATATTGTAAGGAGGGAGTTTGCCTAACAAGACAATCTTGTTAAACACTCTAACTTAATTAGTGAGGAAAGATTCCCATAAATTTCATTTTCTCCTTTGTTATTGTTTGTGTTTTCGTAAACTATTGCGATGTGCATAAGGAGGGAAGAAGTTTAAGTGTGCGGAAAAGGCTCATTTTGGTGGGTGGGAGATGATTCTGCAGTAATAAGAAAGGGAAAGAGAAAAGTTAACAAATAGAGTTTGACCAGTTCCAGATTTACAATGCTAAGAAACTTGGTCGAAGAAACGGGTTTGGTCATTAGGTATTTATAAGGTGAAAGATAATGCTTCAAATCCGAATCAATTCCAATCTCCAAATACGTGCATAAATGTGTAGAGAAAGTAGAATTAGTCATTTTGTTTGGTTAGGTTTAACAGAACGAGAGGAAATCCTTAAAACAAAAAAGGGAGAATGTTGTATTAAAAAGGAATTAAATCGATGAGGATATAAAAAAGTAAATAATTTGAAAGAAATATCTTAAAAGAATATGTGGTCAAATAGAAATGAAATATTAAAAAATAAAAAATAAAGAATGAATTAAAAATAAAAATTTTATTAAATAAATATGATAACAAATTTTTCTCCTTTTTTTATATTTTCTCATCTTGTAAAGTAATATAATAGAATAAATAAAAAATAAAGATATATGAACAATGAGGAAGATTAAGAGAAGGAGAAAATAGAGAATGGAGAGATAGAGACTAAAAAAGTGACAAACATTTGAAGGGGTAGATGTTGAGGAAGAAAGAAGGTAAAAAGAGATTTGAGACAAGGAGATGATAATAAAAAAAAGTTAGATAAAGGGAGATAAGTGATAAATTGTAATATTATAAAATGGATTAAAAAGAGAAAGAGTGTGTTCATGCAAACGAAAGAGGTAAAGCAAAAGAGAAATCCTTTAGTTAAAAAAAGGGAGAGAGATAGGAAAGGAGCATCAAGAGAAAAATTATTGAACGAGAGGTAGAGATTTAATAAGAGATGAGACAATCACTAGAGAATTAGAAGAAATAAAAAGACAAGTTGAGATAAAAAGGGGAGATGGGGATCGGAGCAAGACAATGTAAGAAAAGAGATGATTTCTTAAAAAGAAGGTTTGAAAAAAATATTGAGAAGAGAGAAAGCAAGTGGAAGAGGGAAGTGCTTGGTTAAATGGGATGTAGAGAGATAATCGATGAGATAGAAGAGAAAAAAGCGGAAGAGGGAAGAGAGGGAGAGACAAAACGAGAAAATGTGTTTGATAGAAATGATAAGACCAAAATGTGATAGTGTAAAAGATTGAGAGAAAAAGAGAGATAGAACGAGAAAGAGAGAAATAGAGATTAAGGTAGAGAACTAAATGATAAATATGGAGAGAAAGAGAGGGGACATTGTATAGGAGAGAAAGTAAAAGTGGAAAAAGATATAAGAGAGAAAATTGAAATGACAACAAAGATGGAGAGATGATAGAGGCTATTATACTGAATCTCCTTAGTATACTAGAGTGCAACTTTTGCTTATAATTTATCTCATTGTTTTTAACTTTTTTCACTTTGATTTTGCTATATTACTACATAACCCTAAATCTCCTCTAATATTCTTTTACATTACTATGATTTGTTAAATTATGTTGCTTTAATTTATCTTATTTTCGCTCTAATATATGCTTAAATGTCAAAATAACAATTTCATATTACTTACACTTAATTTCCTTAGTAATCTGTAGCAAATCCAAATGTGGTCTAATAGCGACAGAAAACATTATGGACTAGCCAAGATGAGTTTTATCCAAATAAATAATTATTCTTTTATTTTTTTAAATATTTTGTTTTCTAAGATTTTGGAATGCTTAATGTGGCATTTTGAATTGCTCCTAATTTGATAATTAAGAATGTTACTCTTGATCACCTAATTTTTTGAGAATGCAACTTCACCAAAATATTTTCCTCATTTCTTCAACTTTTTACTTTTATTTTCTCATTTTGACATGCAACTCTAAATCACTTATTGTATAATTTTAGTGATAACTTAATTTTGTTATGTTAGATTAATTCAATTTATCATATTTTATCTTCATTATATATTTACTTAATTTTAAAATAGTAAATTATTTTTATTTATTACTTTTTAATTTGATATTTTGCAATAGTTCCAAATGAGATTTGATCGAGATATAATAAATGTTAATGGATTCATCTCATCATGCTTTATCTAATTGAATATTGTTTTTGTAAATTTTGTAAAATATTTTATTTTCTAGAGTTCTAGAACTCTTTATCACACATTTTGACTTATATCTCATTTAACAATTGAGAATGTTAGGCTCGATATTTTTTTAATTTTTTATTTAATTTTGTTTCATAAATTATCACAATTCCTTATGTGTTTTTGCTTTATTTTGGCTATATTACTATTTAACTCTAATTCTCCACTCCTCTGAACTTTACATGTCTTTGATTTGATTAAATTATATTGCTTAAAGTTATCTCATTTTAACTATAATATATATTTCCTTAATATTAGTATAATAATTAACAATTATTTATGTTTTCTCATTTTGTAATTCACAGTAATTTGAAATGAGGTTGGATCGGATTGAAAAGTTTGTGTATTTTGGTAATTGCATACTTTATCAGACATTTTGATTCATACCTATTTTGGTGATTGAAAATTTTATGCTCATTGTCGTTATGCTTGGAATACAACATTCTCATATAATTTATCTCTTTTTGGCAACTTTTTTTGTTTAGATTTGGTTATTATGTAGCTCAATTGTTCCCTTATGTGACCTTTATATGTATTTGATTTTATTATATTACATTAATTAAATTTGTGTCATTTATTTAATATTAAAATAATTATTTTTTAAAATTAAGTTCATTTAATATTATAATTAGCAATAATTCAAAATAAAGTCAGAATGAGATGAAGTAAACTTTGTTTGATTTGCATCACTAAGCTTTATGTAATTAAATATTCATTTTTTAAAAATATCTTACTCTTTTGGGTTCTAACATGTTTTATAAGATATTTTCATTCATGCATTATTTTATAATCAAGTGCTTTGTAATATATTTTCTTTATATCTTGGAATGCAACTTTTTTTTATAGAATTTATCTCTTTCCACAAAAAAGTTTTTCTCTTTATTGTTTATATTACAATGTTATTTTAAATCTTTACTCGTGTGAGTATTACATCTCTTTGATTTGTTTATATTATACTCCATTAATTTATTTCATTTCAACTTTATTATATATTTAAAAATAATGAATGTAAATTATCATTATTTATTTTAGTTCATGTTAGAAAGTGACAAAAATTCAAGGTGAGTTTTGATGTAGACAAATAGACTTCGTTGGACATGTCTCAATGAATGTTATCAACTTAATGATTCATTTTTATATGTTTAAATATTTTAGTTTGTACAAAACTTGATTTTAGGATTTTACACATGAACTACTTAGTGTCTTGGAATGTAACTATCCCAAATAATTTATCTCATTTCTCCTAATATTTTGCTACGCTTCAATTATATTATTATATAACCTTAATTCTCCTCTCGTGTCAATCACACATATTTGATTATGTTATATTATGTTGGTCAGATGTATGTCATTTAAGTTTTAATATATATTACTTAATATTAAAATAATAACTTAGTGTTATTTATATTTATTTGATTTTTCAATTCACTGTAATTCCAAAGGAGTTCAAATCAAGATAAAATAAACATCATAGGACTGATCTTTACGAACTCTATCTAATTTAATATTTATTTACATATCTATTTTATTAAATATATTATTTTCTAGATTTTGATATTCAATAATGTTATGCTCAATCTCCTTAATATCTTAAAGTAAAAATTCAAGCATGATTTATCTCATTTCTTATGATTTTCATATTTGATTTTATTATCTTACCAAGCAACTCTAATTTTCCTCCATGTTATTTTTACATTCCTTTGATTCCATTTTATTACAATGCTTTAAATTATCTCATTTTAACCATAAAATATATTTTCTTAATATACATATAATATTTTTTAAATATATTTAAATATTTCATTTTTAAGAATTTTTGGGAATTTCAATTGTGTATTTATTTGAACCAGATTTTATGATCGAGAATGTTATTCATGAACTTACAATATCATAGAATTCTACTTTTTCATTTGACTAATTTTATTCTTCAAATTTCACACTTCGATTATGTTATGTTCATATGTAACACTATATCTCATGTCAACCTTTACATGTGTTTGATTTTGTTATATCATATTGTTTAAATTTATGTCATTTTTAGGTTAATATGGTTTTTATTATAATTAAAAAGATAATTTACTTATTTTTATTCTATATACTTTAGTAATTATTAATAATTCAAAATGCTGGCAAATCGAGCTAAAATAAATGTCATTGCTAGACTAATCTCATCAAGCTCCAACTAATTAAATATTCAATCTAATATTTTTAACTTTTTAATATTTTAGAATTTTTCAAATTCTTTATTAGTCATTTTTATTTGCAAGTATTTGATTATCAAGAATGTTACAACAGTTCCCCTTAGTATCTTAGAATACAAAGCAAAAGAAGAAAAAAGAAATTGATGATGTATTAGACATGGAGAGGAACTTTATGAAATGTATTGTTAAAAAAGTAAAAGTAGTTGAATATAAGGTGAGCAAGAGAATAATAATAATAATAAATTGAAGAAATAAAAAGTTGGAATATTAAGCATGAGGACAAAAAAAAATGAAAAAAATATAAGCTAAGAAATAAAAAGAAAAACAATATAAGGCATATTAGTACTGCTAATTAATGGGAATTAAATATAAGGAATAATAAGAGGAACATTAAACTTATGAATTATTATTTATTAAATATGAAAATATTATAATACGAAAATTATAAAAATAAGTAATAAAAATATTTTTTTTTCTTTTGTAATTCTTAATGAAACATTTATGATTAAATCTAGAAATCCTGGAGAGGAATTCATTATAAAGATAATATTATGTTCAAGAAGAATAAGAACATGAGAAAGAGTTAAAAGAGAACCAGAATAAGTAAGATGATAAGAAAAATTCAATGAGTTGTGAAACAACACTAGAGAAAGAGAATAAGAAGAAGAAAAAGTTGAAAAAAATAAAAAAAATAGAACCAATAAGTTCAAGAATAAAAAAAGTCAGTGGAATAAGGAGGTAAGGAAAAAGAAAAGCTGTAAAAGAAGAAGAAAAAGAAAAAACAAGAATAAGAAGAAGATTATTAAGTAAAACATTATTAAAAGAATATTATTTTCCAATCTTAGGAATAATAACTATTATTTTCATAATAAACTTTATTGTTTAATTTTACGAAAAATTAATTCTTTCATACTTTTTTCTTAAATTACAACTAATATTGAGATGAAAAAAAGGGCAAAAGTGAACAAAGTTAATGAGACAATATAGAGCATACAAGATAGTTAAGATAAGAGAGAGAGAAGACAACAAATGTGGGCGGAGTGATGAGAGTGAAAAGTGCAAGCCAAGGAGAGATAAAGAGATTGGAGGATTGAAGAAAGGAACAATGAAGTGAGTGAGAGCCTTCGAGAGATAGTTGAAAGCTAGAGAGAAAAAAAAAGGCTCACAAAGAGTTAGAGACAATGTCAGATATATAAGTCTATAAAGGGAGATATTAATAGATAGAAATAAAGGAAAGAGATGAAAGGGAGAAATAAAGGAGAGTGAGAATGAGCGAATAAGAGAGAGCTTGATAGGAATTAAAGTTAGATATCGTGTAAGAGTCAAAACATGAAATATGGATAACAATAATAAATTAAATAGTGTCAAAAGGCAAATTAAATCTAAATAAAGCTAAATAAATAAGTGTAAATGAGAGTGTAAGTGACTAAGATAGTAGTTAGGGGAGAGACATGCATATATTTTGAAATCATAGAGCACAAAAGAAAGTATGAGATGAGACAAGACATGAAAGTCTTAAAAGAGAGAAAGAAGTGAGAGACCATTAAGAAAATGCAGGTGTCTTTGAAAGAGAATGTGAAAGATAAAGACAAGTAGTTTGAGAAGAAAGTAAAGAGCAAGAGTGAGAGTATGGTAAATTGATGTAGAGACATGGAAATAAACAATGTGATAAGAAATAAATAAGACAAAGGAGAGATCAAAAAACCATGCAAAAGAAAAAGAATAATAAACAAAAAAATAATTGAATAATCTCATTTTTCAACACAATTATATGAAAAATAACTAACAAATAAATTTTGTTATAAATCTTATTCACAATTTATGTTATTTATTTATTATTATTATATAAAAATTTAGTTTTTTAGAAAATGTTTTTTATAATATTATTGATCGGAATATAATAATTATTAATTATAGTATTAAATTTATTATTTAATTTTTAGAATAGTGTTTCTTGACTATGAAAAATTATTGTTACAATTCTTATAACAATTACTTTTCATTTCACTTTGAATGGAAGAATAATAGCTAAATATACAAAAGAGCAAGTCCTACAATCTAAAAGTCTAAAGGCAATGACAACGAAAAAAATTGCTAAAGTTATTTATTTTTAATAATGCTCTCTTACCATAATATACCTATGAGACTGTATATTTCTGGGATGAAAGAAAGTAGTACACTTTCAAAAGTTGAAATATTAGATAACAAAGTGACGATAGAGAAGTAAAAGTTGTTAACAATAGGTAATAGGTAAGCGTTGATAAAAAATGTTTTAAACCTTTTTTGAGTCTGCACACTGATGACAATTCATCACGCAATACAAATCTTAAACAAACCTGAAAAGATTATCAATAGATTTCAATAGAGGTAATTTGTTGACATTCATAAACTTAATAAGATGTCTTGGATTAAAGTATATGCAATATTGGAAGAAAATGTGATAGGATTATGAAAGCTAAGGTATATAATTGTGGTTTAATCAACTAAATTGAATCTTAAAGCATTAACTAACCAATCACACTTGCCCAAATTCATTACGGAAGAACTTTGGAGTGGTAGTCAAAGGGTAATCAAATAAAACGTATGGAATATGCTTTATTTTTCATATTAGAGCATATGGATAAGGGACTTGTTTTAAGCATCTACTTTTAGGCCCTTGATAATAATGGAACTTTAAATGCATAAATTGTTTTCTTTGTAGCATGATGCAAGTTCTTTGAACTAAAATTGTGAATTAAAATTATGTAAAGTGATTTTATATTGACAATTTTCCTCAAATAGTTTCATGTTGGTCTTCAGAATTATAAATTAGTTACCACAATTTTGAGAGTAATTGCATAAATGTTTTATTTAGTTGGCTTCCAAATGTATTCAATACCTCTATGGAGATCCGATTGACTACATTTTTGTATGATGTCATCTAGCATAATAGACAGTTTCTCTTTGTTAGAGCTTTAGCAAATAAGCTGTACATGACAAAAAACATAATAACTCTCTCAAGAAATAATGTTTACATATTTTTAGGAGTCTAGTAAATTGTGAAGATTTTGATAATATCACTTACAATATGCTAAAATATTTGGAAGTCAAGAAGTGGAAGGGTGTATGAAGAAATTATGAATCTAATGTTGCCATTACAAACATCATTAGCTAGTGCTACAACATTTTCAAGGGTTCCAATGTAATGTAGTATTAGGTAAGGGAACAATGGTTTATGTAAAGGTTTTTTACTCCAACTTTCAAACAAATGAAAGTTAGAATGTGTAAAAAAATTTATCAAAGTGCTTCAACTTGTAACTAGTGAAATTAAATATATGTATGAACAACAAAAATAGTACTAGTAATATAAGTGGCTTCATAGGAGATCATGATGATAATGTAAATCATGCCTTCACTCCTACTACTGACCATTGTTCTACTATGCCTGCCTTCTTGACACTGATTTAAAAATGTTTAAAATAGAGTAGTAGTAGAAACTATATAATTGCTTAGATTGAGCTTGACAACATTACATTTCATTATGGGCTTTATTGTCAATGCAACCATATATCCAATTATCATATCATCTCTACTTAGAATAATAAAGGAGTTTGGCACCTAAAGATAAAAACATTGAGCTAATATCATCATCCTTATGTTAAATAATTCTAACCATAATGTGTCCATGAAACATTAAAAAAATCATTAGTACAATCATAATAATAAGGCTCATAAAACCTGATTCACATTAGATGCTCATGTGATCACATCATCTATCCATTATCCTTATTCCTTTTTGTATTTTAATAAAGAATAAAATAATAATAGAAAATTTTATTTTGAATAGCAAACAATGTGATAGTTATATCACTCACTTTAAATTGAAAGTAAACATAAATGGAGGGACAACATGTAGCCCAAACTTACTAAATATACAATGAAAATGAAGAGACATACTTGGATTGGCCATCATTTGTCATCTCAATTCATGGCTATAATATATTGGAAAATGCTCAATTTCCTCGTTTTCAATCATCATTGATGATTAAGAATCCCACCAACTATATGGATTGTCATAATAATGTTAAATTCAATGATAATAAAATTGTCTCTCTTGAATGTACAATATGGCTTTCTTAATTTTACCAAATTTCATTCCAATTCTTGTTAGCCCACTTTAGAGCATTTATCAATTTGAATTGTTAAGTTAAAAGAACATCTTTTTAGAAATGATACTTCCTTGATACTACTCTTAAAAACATTAATTCAGATAATGTTAGTTTCATTTTCCATAAAAAAAATCAGAGCTAACACTATTTATATTTTAGTAGATCTTATTGAGATTCTTAGCTCTTCTCCAAACTATTTTTTTTTTGATACTAACCTTTTGTTTTTCGAACATGCACCTTCCATTTTTGTCTTAGAAAGTTGTTAATCAATTATTCATCTAGTCTTTCACTTTAGCATAGTTGATTGTCATTTCACCTTAGTATGACTTGCAATTGGTACAAATCCTTTTTCTTATTCAATGTTGCTATACAAGGTGAAACCATGAATGGAACCAAATAAAATAGTGTATATGAATCTTGTGTAGCTTGTTGACTTTATTTTATTTTTTGGGCAAAGGTAAATCAGTATAGTTTGATTGAACACTTGTCATAGAGAAATAAATTGTAGACAAATATAACACAAGATATTCATGTAATCTATTAACATATTGCAAAACCAATCATTATAGTTTACACATCATGCATGTGTGCACCACATCAAGTGCAGTTCTGACACTTTAGAGTACCTCAAATTGTTAGTAATTGTATATATCTATTAAAAAATAAAAAAATGGAAAGGAAGATGACTTATAAAAGAGAGAAAAAAGGGAGTAAAAAAAGAGAACATAGAGAGAGAGAGCAAAAGAGAGATGAAATAGAGAATGTGAGAGACAAAGGGATAATGCAAAGCGAAATAGATAACAATTAGATATAGAGAAAAATAGAAAGATAGAGTAGGACCACGAGTGTAAGTGATTGAGTTACATGGAGTGGAGAGATAGATAGGAAAAGAGAGATTACATAAAAGATAGAAGCAGATTAAAAGAGAAGAGAATGGAAGTGAGATAAAGTATGCAAGGGAAGAGAAGGAAGTAACTTAGAGAGTAAAGTGAAAGTGAGAAAAGAAAGGTAATAAGAGAAAAGACTTTTAAGAGAAAATTGAAAGAAAGACTAAGATAAAGGTGTATAGATAGAAAGCAAAAAAAATGGTAAAACTATGAAGTTGAAGTGAAAGAGATGGAGTAAAACAAAGACTCTTTAAGAGAAAAGATAGAGGGATATTAAAGAATGGAGGGAGAAGAGGGAAAAGAAAATGAGAAAATACTAAGAGAAGTATGTAAAGAAAGGGAAGAAAGAGAGTTAGAGACAAGTGAAACCTTACAATTGGTAAGATAAGAGAGTGAAGGATGTGAAAAGAAGATGAGTGAGAAATACTAAGAGATGGAGAGTTGAGGATAAGAGATTTAGAAAGAGAAAAGAGAATCACAAAGGAGGTTGAGTTACTATGAGAGTGATAAAAGAAAGTAGTAGAGCAAAGACAAAGCTTAAGAAAAGAAAGAGATATATCTAAGAAGAGATTTGAAAAGAGAATAAATGAGACAAAGAAGAAAGAGTTTTGTAAAAGAAAGAGACTAAGTGAATAAGAGCAATCTTGAAAGGTGAGGGAAATTGATTTTAGATTTATAAGAATAATTAGAGACATTAAGAAAGGATGACATTTGGACAGTTAGATGGACGGTAGAGAAATAAAATAAATATAAGGACTAATAAAGAAAACTTAATATGAGATTGAAAAACAAAGAGACATATAAAGAACAAAAATATACATAGTGGTAGAGAGGCATATATGTTAGATAGATGGAGAATAAAATAAGGGATATAACTGGTAATAGAAAATTATTAAGGGTGAACTAAATAGATGGATTATCATATAACAATTGAAGTGGGAAAGAGGAGACATTGAGCGAGTAAGTGTTGAAAGAGTGGGGAGGAAAGAAGAAAGGAGACAAAAAGAAGCATAAAATAAGAACAATTTTAGGAGGTAAAGTAGTAAGAGAGATACAGAGTGAGAGAGAGGAAGAGAAAGTCATAGATATGGAGGAAAAGGGAGATTTTTGGACAGTGAAAGTGGAGGGATATTTAGAGACAAACAATGTGATAGAGATGATAAAAGAGATAAAGAGGGAACAAAGTTGAATGGAAGAAAGAGATAAAGAAAAATAAAGAATAGAGGGGCAACAAAGTGATAGAAATGATAAAGAGATAAGAGTGTGGAGAAAGATATAGTACAAAAGAAAAGTGAGAATATGAGAAAAAGGAAAACAGAAGAGATAGAACATGATAGAGGAGAGAAGGATGAAGAGAAAACGATAGAGATATAAATAAAGAGGGACAAAGAATGTTACACCCCATTTTTCCTAGGCTGATTTTTGGCATACATTTTTTTTTTACATATAGACAACTCAGATCGTCCCATACCAACCTGAGTAGCCTACGAAAAACATAGGATGTAACACATCATTACACACCTACTTTCCTTAACAATGTGGATCCCATCTCCCGGGTACACCGTCAACTCAGGATTCATGACTCCTGAATTAATAGATGGACTCGCGCAATGTTACTCCTACTAGACCCAATACTCCTGTCCCATACCGATAGGAGAACCGATCTAATAGAAGTCTGAACCCCCACGGTAAGTTCCATAGTCATGTAATGACCTCACCATCAAAAAAAAATATATAACATCCACAGAATAAATATATAAATATAGCACTCCACACACTATAGCACCAAAACAATAAGTAAGATAGTGAATGGAAACTACATCACAAGAATAAGATCCAAGTCCAACAAGTACAACATCATCCAACCAGATACATAAGTCAGATTCATCCTCACACAATACCTGACATAAGAATAATAGTCTCACTGAATACATCCAATAGCATCAATCACACTAACCAAAATGTCTCAAAAATCACAGATCAGATATCCACCGCTAGCCTGCTGACCACGATCCCACCTAATCTGGGTGGCGTCAAGTCTGTCGAGCCGCTGGAAAAATATAGATAATAAAGGAATGAGTTACGCCCAGTAGGAAAGACAGCTAGTAAAACTCACATGCAGGAGAAGGATAATAGCAAGAGTATAGGAATACAACATAACAATGTACGGTGGAAGGTACTCTCAGTTCCAGACTCCGACCAACCATAGTCACACCAGAGTAGCTCTCCTCTGGGCTTCCAGGTAGCATGCCAGTGGGATCGCCCATCTCGAAACATGCATGGCGCTTAGGCAAAGCATGCCAGTGGGATACGCACATCTCGAAACACGCATCATAATGCCTAGCACCTGACACCGCAGCGTCTATGTAGCATGCCAGTGGGATTGCCCATCTCGAAACACGCATGGCGCTTAGGCAAAGCATGCCAGTGGGATTGCCCATCTTGAAACACGCATTACAACCTAGCCTGGGGTTCCAGGGAGCATGCCAGTGGGATACGCCCATCTCGAAACATGCATGGCGCCTACCAGTCACATGTATACTGTGGAAGCTATGTCTGAACCGCACAGTTACCTACCACAACTACCCTAAAACATCATATAGGGTCTATAGTAGTCCGGTCCAATATGCCAATCCGTGAAATATTCCAACACTGAGTAAACTGACTCAAACCATGCCATTGCCATCCAAGCAACACAAACTGTACCAAAATTCTGACTATTCTGGTAGCACTTACCCAAGTGTCACACTTCCTTCCAACTAATCCAGCTGCACTGAATTTATGGATAATTTCCAACAGTCAATTTCAACTTGCCTATGTGATTTCCAAAAATCACCTTTTTCTCACTTCAGGAAATTTTTAAATTCCAAAATCAATTTCCGCCCTTTATCCATTTTCCGAAATTCGGAATAAATTTCCGAATAAAATTTAAATTCCACATATATCCTTTTTCCGAAAATTCGGATTAATTTCCGAATTAAAATTTAAATTCCACATATATCCTTTTTCCGAAAATTCGGATTAATTTCCGAAATTAAATTTTCCTCCGCGCCGCGCCGTTCGTCCGCGCCGAATCTCCTGAACCGGATCTCGCCACCGGTTCGGGTCTTCGTGCTGAATCGAGAACCCACCGGCCGAATATTTAATCCAAATTTCCCGCCTACGTTTAGCATTTAATTATTAATAAAAATTGAATAATTAAAATTACTTAATTAACTAAACCATAATTAATCTAATCCATCTCCTTCCTCCTCCCGGCGCCCGCGAAACCCTAGCCTACGATTCCTCCGGGAAAATTCCGTTTCCCCCGTCGATTTCCGGCGACCGAGATCAAGGAGAAAAAAAATCAGATGTTCGTACTATCCTAATGTTTCAATAATGCCACTAATTTCTAAGGTTCAATCAAAATTTCCGTCGAAGTTTCATCCGATCCCCATTTTAACAATCTATGAAATTAAACAAATTTCAGCATTTGATACCACCTTAACATGATTAAAGCACATAATCGAATCAACACATGCTCGGTAAAATTTCCGAATTCGGCGGGTATAATTTTCCGAAAACCCTAAAATGCTAAATCAATAATTTGCATTAATCATTTCCAAAAACCACAATCTGCATGCTCCGGTAGCTATTTGCAAAATAATCCATATTTTTAATTTGCTAAATAACTAATTTAAATCTGAATTTCCTACCTTTCTTCTCTGGCGATGGTGAAGCTCGCACGCGACCAACCGCTGCTCCTCGCCGAACGAAACCGGTACCAATCGATTCTCCTCGGTCCCGCGAACCTCCAGGTACAAAAAGCCCCTTGAAAGGATGCTGGAAAGTATCGCCGTTCGCCGCGAACACTTCGTCTCGGGCCAACGCTCGAAACCCTAACAGCCGAACAGTTTCGGTTAAATACCCCGCTTAAATCGGTAATAACCCGTTAAGAACCCATTAAGCGCCGGTTGCCCTTCTAATAACGCCGCTTAACCCCGATCAGCCGGTTAATCTCCACCGCTGTTCTCGTCCGTCCGATCCGCTTATCCGCGGCTTATCCAACCGCACGCGCAAACGCACTCGGCGAACTGCCCCCGCCTTCGCTGAACCGCTCCGGTCCGGTTCACGCGCGGTAAAAACCAAATTCCGGTTTAAAAATCTAATTGACCGATTTAAATAGATTTTCGAATTTCCAAAAATCCAATTAAACAGGGAAAATTACTTAAAAATTTCCTCGGTGCTCCGAAAAAATCCCCAGAAAATTTCAGAAATTCAAACAGCCTCCAATTGAGCTCCTGGCTCATCCTACTGTCGATCTGAAATCATCCAAGCCACAATTGAATTATTGAAGATTAAACATATAATATTTTACCGGTTATAACAAAAAAGGAGATAGAGATTGGAAGAGTGGTACAGAAAGATAGATTAATAAACAAATAGAGGCAAAACAAGTCTTAAAAGAGATAAGATGAGAGAGGAGAGAGAGCACAAGTTTAGAGAGATGAGACAAATAATAGTTAGAGAATGGGAGAAGTGAGAAGAAGAGAGAATAAAGGAATAAATAAGACAATATATACGAAACAAAGGAAAGGTAGAGGGAGAAGATATCACTAGAGAATAAGTAGTACATTGTGAGAATGTGATAAACCTAATTAAAGGGAGGACATAAATAGTTAAGGTTGTTACATTTGGGAGAGATAAGATGAATGAGAGAGAGAGCTATAGAGGAGAGAGATGGAGAGATACAGAAAGTGGTAGGGAGCACACAAAATAAGAGAGATGTAAGAAAGAGAGTTAAAGAGATTAAAAGAATGGTAAGAATGAAGAACATCAATGTGAAGTGAGAATAGTGATAGTAAGATGATGGAGATTTTGATAGACAATATGATAGAGAGAGATAGATATAGTTTATAGTAGACATAAAAAGTAGGAGTGAGGGAGAAATAAAATATTGTATAAATTTGAACATATATAGAGAGAATCTAAAAATTAAGTTTAGTTTCAACATTCACTATGACTAAAACTTGACTTTGAGCACACATTTCTCTCAACTTACAAATATAGGTGACCCAAATACTGTTGGGTATAGTTTGTTCAAAGAAATTGGTGAATTGGAGTGATTTGTGCAATCATGAATTATGTGGAAGAAGTAAGAGCTACAGAGTTTACATCATCATTTAATATGGAGGGTGTTTTCTCAATAAGGCACTCTTATTAGACCTTATATTCTCAATAGTGGGTAAAGATTCTCATAATTTTTTTTATCCTTTGTTTTTTATTGTGTTTTCATAAAATGTTGCCATATGTGGAGGGATTGGAGAAGTGTGATTGTGTGAAAAACACTATTTAGTTAGCGAGAGATCCTTTTATGTGTAAGTTCATCATTGGAAAATGAGAAAATTTATGAGGTGCTAGAGAAATAGGAGATAGAAAGGGAGAGAATTAATAAATGGACTTCGAACAATTTAAAATTAGTAAAATGAAGCCAAATTAGACAAGGAAAGGGTTTTGTCATTTGCTATTTATAGGGTCAAAGAACTTATTTAGTTCAAGATCAATCTTAATCACATAATACACACATAAAATGTGCAAAAGTGAGAAGAACTAGGAATTGAGTTTTCATAAGTTCAAGCAAAGAAGTAGAACAAGGCAAAAAGGAGAGAAAGATGTATTAAAAAATGAATTAAATATGTGAAAATATAGAAGAACTGAATAAATAAATTTAATGGTGTAACTAAAACAATATACGAATAAATAAAAATGAAATATTAAAAATTTATTCAAAAGAACAAACTAAATCATGAAAATAATTATAATAATATGATATTTTTCTTTTTTTTTCTTCTTTCTCATCCTCAAAGGAATTACTAGGAGACAAAGAAGAAAGAGAGATATAAAAACAAAGAGGAAGATTTGGACAAACAAAAAAAAGGGAATGGAGAGATAGAGACCATGGGAGTGACAAACATGCGGAGGGATAGACGTTAAGATGGAAGAGAGTGGTATGAGAAGAATTGAGACTATGAGAGAGATAATTGAAAGAAAAGTGCGATAAGAAAGAAAGCATGATATTGATAAAAGAGATTAAAGTTAAAGAAAGTGAGTGTCAAAATGATGGAAAGAGAGTGCCCCTAAATAAATAAATAAGGGAATAGAGAAAGTGAGAGCAAGGGATCACTAAGAGAGAGAAATTGTTTTAGAGAGTGGTGGACATGTAAAAGGAGAAGAGATAGTAAGAAGAGATATACAAAAGTAAAAGTAGAGTTGAAGAAAAAAATGGGATATGGGGACTTAGGGCATGATAGTAATAGAAAAGTAAAGCATTTCTAAAAAGAGAGTTTGTTAGAAATGATGAGAAGAGAGATGAAGTGAGTGAAAACTTAAAGATGAAGAAAATATGACATGTAGAGAGAGAATATAGGAGAAAGAAGAAAAAATAGAGGAAAGAAAACTTAGGGAGAGACAAAATAAGAAAATATAGTTGAGAGAAATGAAAGAGGAAAAAGACAATAAAGAATGTAAGTGATTGAGATGAAAAGGAAGCTATAGTGAGAGATAAGGAAAGGAAGGGAGAGAGATAATGTGACAGAGTTAAATGATAAATGAAGAGAAAGAAAGAGAGTAGACATTGTAAAGGAGAGAAAGCTAAACTGGGAGTACATGGAGATAGAACAAAAAAAAGAGCTACAAAGAGGGAGAAATGATCAATATGGTTACATTCAATTTATTTAGTATATTGGAGTACAAAATTAACAAATAATTTATTTTTAATTTTAAATTTTTTGATTTGATTTCAATATATTTTTTCGTAACTCTAAATCTTTTTTATGTTATTTTCATTGCTTTTTTTGTAATATTACTTTGGTTCAATTGATTTTTTTTGATGTGTACTTAATATAAAAATAATAATTTAGTAATATATATGTTTATTTAACTTAGAAATTGGCAGCAACTTGAAATCAGGTTTATCTAGATGAAATAAATATTATTAGACTCTCCATAATGAGCACTATCCAAACAAAGAATAATTATTATATTTTTTTTATTTTATTTTCTAAGATTTTAGGATGCTTTAGAAGTCATTTTAATTCGTACGTAATTTGATGAGAATAGTTGTCACATAAATCTAGTTCTCATTTGGGATGCCACTTTTTCATAAAATTTATCTAATTTTTTAAAATTTTTACTTTTATTTTGCTACATTACAATGTAACTTTAAATCTTCTATTATGTGACCTTTATATCGATTTAATTTGTTTATATGAAATTACTTTAATTTTTCTTATTTTATCTTTAATAATATTTTATTACTCATAAAAATGAATAATTTTTACTTTTAGAAAATATATAATCAAGCTAAAATAAGATAAATTTAAGTAATCTAATATAATAAATTTAAAGCATTAAAATGGTCAAGTAATAATGGAATTAGTGTTCTATAGAAATGTAACAAAGCCAAAATAAAAAATTTAAAGAAATGAAATAAATGATATACAAAAGTTGCATTTTAGTATTTTAATGAGAATGCAATTGTCAAACCTATCATCAGATCATATTTGAATCATAAGACCACATAGAATGTATCAAAGCATTAGAAACATTAATATTTAAAAAGATTAAAAAAAGAATATTTAATAGAAAAGAATTCTTTCTATTTATTATTATTTATTCTTAATTAATAAACGACTCATAACAGTTCGCGTTCCCATTGAAGTGGAATAAATGTTGATGGATTCATCTTAACAAACACTATATTTAAATATTTATTTTTTTTATTTATTTAAAAAATTTCTAAAGTTTTTGAATATTTTACTAGATATTTTGATTCATAGTTGGAATCATCTTAATGAGCACTGTCAGAATAATACAAATGAGGTTCGATGGAGATGAAACAAATGTCGCTAGAGTCATGTCGAAGAGCAATATCAGCTTAATTATTCATTTTTATATCTTTACATATTTTATTTTTCTTTTGTTTAGCATACATTATTAGATAATTTCCTTTGTAACAAATTTGATGATAAGATTGTTACACATGATCACTTATGCATCTTAATTTGTAACTTTCCCAAACAAGTTACGCCACTTTGTTTTAAATATTTCACTTTAATTTAGTTATTTACAATGTAATTCTAATTCTCATCTAATGTGAACCTTACTGACCTATATTATCCTATATTATATTACTTAAATTTGTTATTAAGGCATTGATAATAATTTTCTTAATACTAAAATAATAATTTAGTGTTATTTGTGCTTATTTTACTTTGAAATTGGTTGTGATTCCAAAAATAATTATTATAGATGAAACAAATAGTATTGGAGCCATTGTGAACTGTTCTATCCAATTCAATATTAGGTTATATATGTGTTCTTTTTATATATGTTATTTTTTAGGGCCTTGATGGTTATTGATGTCCTCAATTTGCTCAATCTCACGTAGGGAAATTTTCACACATAATTTATCTCATTTTTGTAAAGTTTTGGCAACAATTTCATTACATTACTATGAAATTCTAATTGTCCACAATTGCAACATTTACAGATTTTTTAATTTCATTGTATTACAATTCTTCTATTTACCTTATTTTAGTCTTAATATATATTCATTTATTATTAAAATAATAATTTGTTATCACATATGTTTATTTATTTCAAATATTTATAACAATTCCAAATGAGATTTGATCGAGTTGAAACGAACCTCATCGGACTGGTATCGATGAGCTATGTCCAATTAACCATCACTTTTTTTAGACTTTTCAATGTTTTATTTTCTAAATTTTTTTGCATATTCTATGAGATGTTTTTAGTTGTACCTAACACTATGAACAAGGATAATATACTTGATCCTCTATTATATTACAATTCAATTTTTTGTATATTTATCTTATTTCTTCAAATGTTTAACATTAATTATGTTATATTACTATATAACTCTAAATCTTCTCTAATACGACCCTTATATGTCTATGATTTGTATTTTTAGTTTACTTCAAGTTATCTTACTACTAGTTTGACATATATTTTCTTAATATTAGAATAATAATTTTCTATTGTTTTTGTTTTATGCTTTGTTAATTGGCAGAAATTAAAACAACGTCTTAATGAGTTTAAAAATTGTTCATGGTCTAATCTCGACGAGCTCTAACTAATTAAATATTTAATTTAATATTTTAAGTTTCTTTATTATCTTTGATTTTCATATACTTTGTGAGATATTTAAATTTATGCTTAATTTAATAATTAAGGATATTATAGTCAATCTCTTAGAATGTTAGAATACAACTTTCTCATATAGTTTAGCTTAAGCATAAGTCATCCACCCTTTTTGTCTTTGATCCCACGACACAGAAGTTGTTCGATTGGATCCAATTGCTTTGGTCAATCTTGCTTATTTGGAGAAGCTTTTTAACCAATTATAGTTGCTTTTGAAATAACTATTCTTTTACTTTTTAATGATTATGTTCAAAATATTTTTACTTAAAGTCAACAATTATAAATGGAGTGTTTAGTAAAAATAAACAAGATTTTAATATCTCAAAGAAGTGTTGTGTCATATTTTGTTAGTGTAAAATTGTCTTAAAATTGCTCCACAACTTAGCACTTCTCCAAATTCAAAGGCAAACACTTCTAAACATTCATTTTCTCCTTTCTTTTAATAGTTTTGAAGTCATCATGTTTTATTATATTCATTAACAAGTATAAGAAGTATTTATCAAAACTATGTTTCCCTATAAACCTTAATTGTCTTTTGGGTTAGGTAACATGGCATTTATGAAAGCCTAAGTTAAATTGTTTTCCTCCGAAAAACTGAGTTGGTGTTGAGCTTTCAAAGTCTTGGGCTATAGTTGAATTGGAAAACACTAGTAGGTTGGAGGTAAACCAAAAAGAAAATTGTCAAGTGAGTTGAAGGTGAATCGTAAAGAAAATCCTAAAGTAAGTTAGTGGTTAATCATTAGAAAAAGCTATAAGTAGGTTAGACGTGAACATCATAAACATTTTAATATAATATTTTATTTTTTTATAATTTTCTTAATCAATAAAATTAATAATTACTAAAGGTATTTTACAAATATTAAATTATGTTTATAAAGAATTTATAGGAAATAAATATTACTCAAAGTAACAAAAATCTTTTAAAACCTATAAGTATCCCCTTCTTGTTGGATTCACACAGTTATTTTATATCAATATATAACACTTGATCTCCATAGTAGCTTGGATTATAGATTTATTTTACAATTTATCTAATTTTCTCAACATTTTTGCTTTGATTTGGGCATATATGACACTAAATCTCCTCTCATATGAGGTTTACAATACACTAATTTTGCTAAGTTATATTGCTTCAATTTATCTCACTTTAACTATAACAAATATTTAGTCAATATTAAAAAATATTTTACTATTAGTTATGCTAATTCAATATAAAAATTCATAATAATTTCAATTGAGGTCTCCTTATGTTGAAAGAAAAGTTGTTTGATAGGTCGCAATGAACTCTATCTTATTAAATATCATTTTAAATTTTTTGAAACATTTATTTTCTAATATTTTGGCATACCTTACAAGTCATTTTGATTCATAAATGATTTAATGGTTTAGTTTTTTAAAATTTAGTTCGTTAATATTTTTAAATGTGTCTTTCTCTCATAATTTAATAAATTTGTTGAAATGTTTCACTTTGATTTTGTTATATTATTATCAAAATGCAATTGTCATCTCATGTGACATCTATATTACTTTGAGAAAGGAGTTATTATTATTTATAAGTTTTAAATTTTCCAATTGAGAATAATTCAAAATAAGGTTCAACTTAAAAGAAATAAAAGCCATTGGACTCTTCCTGATGAGTTTGACATAATTAAATATTGCTCTTTATATTTCTAATTTTTTTATTTCTTAAGGTTTTGGTATGTTTTATGAGATTTTTAGTTCCTAACTTATTTTAAAATCGATGATTTTATATCAATGTACTTACAGTTATGAACGACAACTTAAATAATTTGTTGTTTTTCTTCAAATATTTTCCTTGATCGTGGTTTTATTCTAATGTAGCTAAGAACTATAGTCATGTGATATTTAAGTGAACTTAATTTTCTTATATTATGTTCCACCAATTTTTGTTATTTTTTATTTAATTGTGAAATAATAATTCATTAATATTTAGATTTATTTATTCGATAATTCATAGAAATTTGAAAATGGATTGAATGTACTAGAAGAAAATCTCTTTGAGCTAAACTAATTTAGATTTAATTTGAGCTACTCCCAAGTCAAGCAAAACTAATTAGGAAATATCAAAATAATGCAAAAATGAAATGCAAGTAAAATCTTTCTTTAAACTTAAGTATTACTTATCCACTAGTGGACTATTAAGGAAAATTTATTTTTAACATAAAAACCATAAGTTTAGAAGGAAAAAGTATAATTCGTGACTTAGATTAATGTTTTTAAATTTACTTGTTTTAAATAATATAAGAATATAAAATATGTCCATCATAGGATTTGTTGAATTGATTAGATAATTAAAAAGAAAAAACACTTTTATTTAGTGGTAGTGAATTTTATGAAACATTGCTTTATGATTATTATAACGAATTGAGAATATGAGACTAATTTGTATCTTTATTTTGTAATTCATGCAATAGTGTGCAATGGAAAGATAAAAACAAAAAACTAGGTTAGGTAAAATATCAACTTAAAAATGACATGACAATTAGCATGTATATGGAAAGAGTATGTTATTTCTCATGATTTAAATTGGTTAATATTTAATGAAAAAGAGATAATTAAAAATTTTCCTAATTTGATTTAACAATTCAAAAGATAAAAACATACATGTCATATTTCATGAGTTAATGACAAAAACAATTAATGAAAAAAACTTATTGATTAGATGGAGTAATTGATGAATGTAGTGTTAAAAAATAAACAAACTAAAATTACTCAAGTGAGGGGAGTATGATGTAAAAAGTTGTAAAAAGTAGAAGAAGCAAATAAAATTCATTTTTAATATCTCTTATTATTTATTAAATATATGCTTCTATTTGTTCTATTTTTACGAAAATATTTATATCTTGTCATCATCAAATATGGAAGATTATTAGGTGACACTATTTTTGGAGAGACAAGCCTTAACTATTTAGCATTTTATTTTAATGGGCTCGTTTAGAATAAAATAGCTTTTTTTTTGAATTAGGTATAATATATATATTATATAAAAATGGCCATGCCATACATGAGTTACAAGAAGGATCCTCAAGGAGGATCAAACGTGAAGTCAGACAACATGTGCTTGAGCAGGGGCTTAGGGAGAGAATCCCCAGGGGCCCAAATAAACTCCTTAAGGCAAGCAGCCCGTGTAGCCCAATCCGTAGCCACGTTCCCATATCTTGGGATATGGGTGAACTGGACAGCCTCTAGACCCATGGAAAACTGAATGGCCTCAGTAAAGCACCCACCATAAGAGAGTGGGAGAGCATCTCGCACACCACCTAAAGTGCTGACATCGAGTCAGTTTGGAATTCCACAGCATGGTACAGGGGAAGTGATTCCCTCAGTGTATCAAGGGCCATAAGTAAAGCATGGGCCTCCATCATGTCCACTGCCTGGGAGAACATCCACTTGCTAGCTGCCAAGCGGGGTCTGCCCATGCAATCCTTCATGATCTTGCCAACACCGACAATAGAGTCACCAAACACAGCATCGCAATTCACTTTCATTAATCCTGTTGGTGAGGAAGCCAACCATGCGCAACGAGCAAGTTTGAAGAATTGCCAGGATTCCTGCATGACAAGGAGGAAAGGAAGGTGTGCCGGTTGAGAACAGATTTTACCTCGATCTTGATAGTCCAAGTGAGTGAGCACGGTGAAAGCACCGGGTTGTTATGTCTGGTGGCATTCCTTTTAATCCAAATGTTGTACATCATAGTGGCAAGAATGACAGCATTCCACTCCCCACCACCACAACGTGCATTAGTCGAGCCAACGAAGTGGAGAAGGAGGCCGATGAATAGTGAGCTGGAGCCCTTTGACGGTCCCAGCTCCGTCAACGCCACGCGAGCCTGGTGGTTAGCCCAAAGGCCTTGGGCATGGGGGCAATCCCAAAATTGGTGCAGCATGGTCTCTTCCACCACGCAGCACTACTAGCAGATGGGGTCTCTGCTTAACCCCCGTCGGGCCAGCCACGTCGTCGTTGGTAGGAAGTCTCCAGCGACCCTCCACATAAAAATTCCAACCCTGAGCATAGCTTGATCTTCCAGATGCCACGAATCTCCTCCATGGCCCGACTACTGTCACGCCTGCCAGTCTTCCGAGCATTGCAGACAATGCTCAAGTAAATCAGGCCACAATCAACCGATGTCTTCTCGGTATGCGTCTGCTGCAAAACATCTGGAGAAGACCTCAGGGCACTCGGAAGGTGCAAGACCAGGTCCATGAGCTCTTCGCTTGCCCAGGTGCAGATGACTTCCAAATTGTAGTTCCCGACAGGCATGAAGCCTTCGGCGACGCTGGTCGACCATTAAGAATCCATATTGATGAAGGTCGGCCAGCAGTATAAGGGGAGGATGCCCAACCAGTTGTCCTCCGAGAGCCTCACCGAAAACCCTTCGTCGATGCGCCAGACAAAGAAGGAGATTGCTTCCGGCATCGCCCCCATCACTATTTTGCACACAGAGGACGCATTGCGAGGGACCTTCATAAGCAGTTCATTCATTGAGTATTTCCTCCTCATCATGTCCACCCAGAGACTGGGTTCCTTGTTGAGGATGCGTCTGCAATTGTCCATTTGGAGCACCCAGTGTTAAACATGGAGGTCAAGCCCACCCGCAGCTTTCGGCAGCGTAATGCAATCCCAAGCCGCGTAATGCATGGCCTTCGCGCAGTTGGTCCCACCCTAGAGGAACTTTCTGATGTGTCTCTTAATATCATCGATGATCCCCGCCGGCACCACACAGTGTCTCAGAACATGCCAGGGGATGGCATTGAGGACCGAGTAGGCCAAGCCAGCCCTGCCCGCAACCGAGAGTGGCTGAAAGCACCAGTTGAACATCATAGCGTCCAATCTCTGGGCCAAGAAGCTGAGGTATGCCTTGGATTGGCGCCTTGCTGCAATGGGGATCACCAAGTAGGTAAGCATCCGGTTGGGCTCCATGTAGAGCTTCTTAAGGATCAGCCTAGATTTCTTTCTGCTAAATTTTGAGCTGAAGAAGAACCTGGACTTCTCTTGGATGACCTACAGCATAATGGCTTCCCCGAAAGCCTACATGATGCTCTGGACAACATGCGTAGCGAAGTAGGTGGTGGAGGAAAAAAGAAGGGCATCATCCACAAATAGAAGTTGCGATATACGCTGTGCGTGCTACCCCAACCTGATCCCAGAAAGCTGCCGATTTCGTAATTCCTCCAAGCACGAAAGATACTCAGTGGTTAGGACATAGAGATAGAGAAAAAGTAGGCAGCCCGGTCAGAGGCCCCACTATGCAACCTCCCATAGGAGACGAGCACCATTAATGAGGATACCAAATCTCTACTCCTGATACATGTCGCAATCCAATCGCGCCAAATAGGAGAGAAGCCCAGAGCTAGCATCATCTCAAGTAGGAACTCCCAATGAACGTGGTCATAAGCCTGGTCCTTGTCAAGATTCTTGGCCATGAGGCCCGATGCGTCAGTTAGGTGAGCATCTTCGCAGCCATCTCCTGTGCTATGTTAATGTTTTCGAAGATGCTACGTGCAGGGATCAATGCGGCTTGCTCACGCGAGATAAGTCATGGTGTTAACGGCTTCAGCCTCCCGGCGAGGTCCCGCGCCACCACCTTATCTACGATGTTGCAAAGGCTGATTGGCCGGTAATGCTTCAGCCTACACGCTCCCTGCTTCTTCGGAATCAGCATGATGAGAGTAACCTTCTAGCAATCCAGAAGCCTGCATTCCTCGAAGAATGCCAGTAAAGAACTGATAACGACATCGCACGTGATGTCTTAGTAGCCATGCGAAAAATTCGTTGTAATCCCATCGCTACCTGACGCTCATTTCCTCTTAATTACCCGCAATGCCACGATCACTTCGTCCTCAGTAACCCTGCCGCCCAGGTTAGAAGCCACCTTCGCATCCATAATGCCTAGAAGCGAGGTAATTTGAGGCAAGTTCCTGGGGTCCCCGCACCTCCATTTGCGTTCAAAATAATCCATTACAACATGACCAATACTGTCCGGAGAGTCCGCCACCCAGTCATTATGGCCCCGCAGCGAGGTGATTCGGTCCTTCCGAGCCCGAGCCTTAGCCACATTGTGAAAGAATATCGTGTTGCCATCCCGAAGTTGCACCCAGTGAACTTTGGCATGCTGCCACCACCATTGCTCCTCATTAGCACAGCCACGATGGAAGACTGTAACAAAATTCCCGAGCTGCACTTGTTCCTCCTCAGAATGGCCCTCCCTTGATTCTCTGGACTGCAGCTCATTAATGTCATGCACCAGCTCCTTATTCCGATTAACCAAATTCATCACGTCCTCTTGATGCCATCTATGCAGCGCCAGCAAGGAGTGCTTAAACTTTGTCGAGACAATCTCCATACGATTTCCCTACACTCGCCTGTGCCAAGCCTCATGCACCACTTGAAAAGATTATGGGTAGTCAAGCCATACGATCTCAAAAAGTAACCTACAGGACTTCGACCACGGGTTGCTGCCTCCCATGTTGAGCAACAGTGGGCAATGGACCCGACCTGAGCCAGCAAAGATGATTCACAGAGCTCTCAAGGAATGCAAGCTGACCAGCAGGATTCGTTAGAACATGATCACGCAGCTCCAAGATATGCGTGCCTCCCTGCTTCTCGTTACCCCATGTGAACCGATTGTCGGAGAATCCCAGGTCAGCAAGCTGAAGGTCCTGCATGAAGTCAGCAAAGTCTTGCTAATCCCTACCATAAATAAAATGGCACCCTTGGCATTTCTCGTCCCTGGCCATAACCAAGTTAAGATCCCCAGCAACAATGAGGGGGAAGTTACCATAATGAGAGAGTCGAATGGCATCAAAAATCTCCTATCGTTTAGGGAGATCTCATGGTCCATAAAAAAAATAGTTAAGAATGCAATCCACACGAGGGGTGATTGAGCACGCCACCATGTGAGCACAAGCCATCATGATCGAAAGCTGAACCCCCTTCTTCCACAACAGAATGATTCCAACGGACACTCCCAATGAGGTCTGGGCTGCAAACTCCCAGTCCCTTCCTAAGATCCTATTCGCGTCATACTGGGAGAGGGACTGCGCCATCGTTTTCATAAGCACCATGACATCCATATTTCCTTCGCGAGCTAGAGATTGCAAATAGCTCCTTGACTTAACCTTCTTAGTCCCTCTGATGTTCCATATGACAATTCGCATATTGATGTTGGCAAAGGTTAAGTTCTTCCATGCACTCGCGCATTAGCAAACGATCCAGCTCCCGCTATCAACCACCTTAATGGCCGCTATGCCCCACAAAGCGTGGCTCATAGAGAGTCTCATATTAACTACTAAACCCATCAGGGTTGGTGACCTTATCTCTCGCTTGCACCACCGACGGCAAAGGCAAAGTCACTGTATGCCCATCTCCTCGGGCCACATGGCCCATGTTCATCGCCTTCAAGGAGTTGCTCTCTAGGCTATTCTGAATCCGAACCTTACTATATCCAGACTTCGGAGCTCACTTTACTCTACTTCTGCCACATTCCCTAGACAGGCTTCTGGTTCCTCGAGATGTGTCGGCAATATCGTGGCCGTGAGATCTGCGGCTGGCGACTTTCTAGGGGGGCAAGCTAGCCATTACGACAGGGCCTTTGCGACTAGGTCTACTACGCTGCATAAGCATCCAAGGCCCCAGCACATGATCCTCTCCATGTGTAACATTTGCATGCACTTTCTGCTTACGAGAATCATAGTTATCTTCCGGCACCTCTAGGTTATCCTTGCCAAGGGCTTCTCCACCTCCTCATGCGATACACTCGCCCCTCGACTGTAGTCGAGGGAACACCAAGACAGGCAGACCCCACTGCCTCATGCTTACAGTAGCTCTCCAAATGTCGAACATGGCCACAGGTGAAGCAGATCGGCGACAAACCCTCGTAATCAAAGCTCTTATAAAATCTTCCCGAATTCTCGATTGAGCCATATTCCTTGCTTCAGTGGCTTCGAAAGAGCCACTCGAATGCACACCCCCGTGTAAGAAGAGCGCTACAAACCCCCAGTCCAGCCATCCAAAAGGAAGGGTTCACCAATGGCCTGGGCTATACGAAGAATGTTGTTTACGTCCCAGTAGATAAGTGGGAGGCCTGGGAATAGTACCCAGACTGGTGCGCACATCACAGAGGTAGACTTAGGATTGAATTCATGCATCCAAATATCGAGCCCCATGGCTTGCCCTGAGATCTGTCATGGGCCGCCAAGCAAGACGTTGTGCCGATCATTGATTGATTCAAAATGCAAGCAGTAGTAGCTAGAGGATAGATCGAAGACCTTGAAGTTCTTGTAGTGGCCCCATCGCTTGAGCAATACCCACACAATAACGGGAAAGGGGAGAGTATTCCTATAGATTCGGCCTACTAGATCGAATTTATGAAATTCGATGCACCGCTGGCAAGCATCCGAAGACATGTGAATGTCTCCTCCTTCCAAATAATCAGGAATTCCCGCTGCATGCTCCTTGACATTGATGTTCGCCGACCACACATACGAGGTCACCAGACTACTGTAACTAACGTTTTTGTTTGCAGTTAAGCTTCCTTGAAGCTCACCTGGGTTGCGATAGCTGCGCGATTTTCGGTTGCCATTTGCACAGGTTTCCCATCGTTGGGCTTGCACTCGGCAGCCACCTCCTCTTTGTATTTCGAATCCAGTGGAACCTACAGATCCTTGGTAACAGAATCGCCCTCCAGAGCTTCCACAATAGCGATTCTCTGTTCCTGATGGGCAGGTGCAATCCCTGAGGTTACAAGCTCCACCATTGGCCCCATGGTGTCTCCCCCTCCTACGCACTTAGTTGGCCCAATATGATATCCCCCTCGACGTAAGAACCTTGGGGGTTATGATGCATTCCTACAATAGTCACCAAGCCACCCTCAAATGTTGAGGAGGACCCCTTCCACGTAGGAGAGTTGCTTCCAGAAGTTCGAGACTTCTTATTACTCCTCCGGGTCTTGCTCCCCGCCATTTCCCGTATCACTAGTGCTATAGGTGGTGCAGCCCGAGCTCGAGGGTGAAGCAGTATGGTGCTCTGCCGAATAGAAGAGCTATTAATCAAGTTTGAGCACCCACGCACTTGTCAGGCCCAGGTTCAAATTGAAATTTCCCAGACCCACCCGCAGGAAAAACGCAACGGTCGAGACTGACAGGTGGCCAATGCACGTACGACCGTTGGTCGTTGGTCTTTGACTCCTGTGCGCAAGCTTCCACCGCACCTCCGTCGAGACCCACCGTCAGCACCGTCTCTCTTGATCAGAAGAACGGCGATGATGGCCCACACCGTCGGTCCAAGGCTAGCGACGCCCACACCAGATCTCAAGCCTCTCGAGGTGGCCCAACCCGTGCGCTCCGACCAGGAGCACCCAACTCCCTCTCATTGCTGATCTTCGTCACTTCCAAGACGCCACCATGTGCCAGCTCCTTCCCATCGCTCCCATTTGCTCCTTCCTGATGCTCCCGTTAGCTCCTTCCCGATGCTACTGTCAGCGGTATGCTCTTTAGAATAAAATAGCTTTATTTTTAAATATGAAGATAGAAATCATTGATGAAGATAATGTTATGATCATCAAAGCACCAAGGAAGTTTCAAAAAACTTTAAGGATTGAAATCATAGATATTAAATATGAAACTATTTTTAATGTTATAGATTGTTAGCTTATTAATTATAAGGCATATATCAATTTATCTCACTTTGAAATCCTAACTTATGTAGTTGATTTGATCATCCTTTTCTTCATTTAAACTTAGTTCACTCAAATTTCAAGTTCATTATTAAATTTTGATTAAATGGGAATTTTTATTATGTCAAATTTTCTTCGTTAAAAAAGTTTTAAGTCACATCCTAAGTTTTAAGCGAACATAAGGATATCAGTCCGAGCTTGCTTGAGTGTGCATTCATAGATGTAGAAATGAAAGAAGCAAAGCAGGTCATGTCAAGGTCTAAACTTGGTCTAGATGCAGTCTTAAACATAGTTAGAGTAATATGTTTAAAGGGTAAATTTAGATCTCAAATATGACCAATAATCATATAAGCTTACAGTTGAACTAGGTGCTGAAATCCTTAGAGCACAAGGAGAAAGACAGCTAAAGTTTGACAAATATTATACATGTATGAATCATTTTATATTGTGAAAACTATTTTTCCACTAAGTAATATGGGACTAATGTCTATCCAGAATTTAGCAATTGAAGCACAAATTATTTTTCTTCATCCATTCTTTGATTGGACTATACTTATTCTATCCACAACAAGAGCTCGATTCTTATCACAAAATTAAATGGCTGTGGTTATGTCTTAGTTCATAAAAAAGCTTTCTTTATTTTCACCTTTTAAAATAATTTGTCCTTAATTTAACATCCTAAATGTCTCTTATCTGAATCCTATAATCCAAATCTAATACTTCTTTACCTTTGATGAATTGAATATCTCAAATCTTGTTTTACTTGATCGAATGGCCAAGATGAAACCTACCTTGATGCAACCATCTAGAATCATTTGCCTTTATTGTGTTTGATAGAAAAAAATTAATTTTTATCTTAATGTTAGGTAAAAAAATTAAAGTTAAAATAAAGTAAATTTAAGCTGTATATTCTTACCAAATCAAGTTGCAATAAATGTTACATATGAGAAGATTGTAAGTTCCATAACAGTAAATCAAAATAAAATAAAAACATTTATAGTAGTAAGAGAATTGGCACAAGATAGTTATGTTCCATGGTGCCAAAAAGATTAAGTGTAACATTGTCAATCATTAAATCTTGTACTAAGCAAAAGGACTCATAAAGCATTGAAAGACCAATAAAAATTAAATATTTTCAAAAAATAAAAAATTTTATTAGATGGAGCTCATCATGACTAGTCCCACTAGATTTGTTTTCTCATTATTTAATAATGGTTTGAATAACTACAAATTAGGAAATTAAATAATCATAAATAATAATCAAATACTATTTTAGTATTAATTAAATATATATTAAAGGTTAATTTGATAAATTGAAGCAATATAATATAAAAAAATTAAAGGAAAAAATTAAAAAGATAAAATAAATTATATAGGAATGTTACATTCCATGATAATAAAGTGATGTATTATGATATACTCAAATGTTAAAGGAACTACAAATCAAAATGCCTAACAACGTATTGAAAGCCCCAAGGAAAAAAATTGAAAGATATTTAAATAAAAATTTAATTTGATGCATCACATCAAGATGACTTTTATTACAATTGTTTCTTCTAAATAGAATTATATTTCAAAATAAAAAAGAAAGTAGCACAAGCAAAAAAGTTTATTAAATTAATATTTATTAAATACATGTTAAACCTGAAATAAGATAAGTTAAAGCAATGTAATGTGACAAAATCCAAGTAATCTAAGGGTCATACTATTGATAATTTAGTGGTTCATTATAATAATATATTAAAATTAAAGCAAAATGTTTGCAAAAATGAAATAAATTATAAGAGAAAGTTAAACTCCAAGATGTTAATTATGTCAAGTATAACATCCCTAACTATGGAATTTTTTATGAATAAGAGTCTCATTTAAAGTAGAAAAAACTTTAATAAAAAATTAATAATATGAACTGAATATTTAATTAGATAGTGCTTATCGAGATTAGCTTAATTGTGGCTTTCTTCTCAGCTGGACCTTATTTGGAAATATTATGAATTACAAAAATAATCAAACATAAAAATTAAGAAAAAAATTATTTTATGATTGAGTAAATGTATATTAAAGTTGAAATGAGACAAACTAAGGTAATAAATCAAAATCAAAGATAAAAGTTTAATAAATAAGATAGATTGTACAAGAAACTTGTATCTTGAGATACTAAGAGATCGAGTGTCACATCCTCTATCATCGAATTAGGTATGAATTTAAATATCTCAAAAACTATGGTAAAACTCAAGAAAGTGAAATTTCTAAAAATAAGAAAATGATTATTTAATTAGATGGTACTTATTAAGAAAAATCCAATGACATTTGTTTCATCTCAATAATATCTAGTTTAAATTAATATGAGTTATAAACTTAAATAGGTATGAATAACAATAAATCATAGTTTTAATGTTTAATAAATTTATGTTAAACTTGGAAATGAGATAAATTGAAGAAATGTACTCCAACAAGATAAAAGTGATGTAAATATCATATGATAGGAGAATTAAAATAACATAGTAATATAATTGACCAAAGTAAGAATTCTAAAAAAGTGCAAAAAAATCTTTTGGGAAATTACATTACATGGTATTTAGAGATTGAGTGCAACTTTATCAATTGTTAACTTAGTTACGACATCAAAAGTCTCATAAATTATAGCAAAACCCATCAAAATAAAAATTTAAATATATATAGAGTTGATTATATAATTTGATAAAGCTCTTTGAGATGAGAGCAAAGACATTTATTTAATTTCAATTTAACCTTGTGTGAAATAATAATAAATTGTAAAAGTAAGTAACAATAAATTATTAGAAATTATTTTTTTAGAATTAAACTAATATATATTAAATCTATAACAAGCTAAATATAAGTAATGTAATCTAACAAAATCAAAGTGATGCAAAGGTTACAATAAAGGAGGATTGCAATTTTATGGTGTTATAACCAAATCAAAATGAAGAATTTTAAGTGAGAGATTGCCTTGGAAAGTTGCATTTAATGTTAATGAGAAGGTTAAGGCAAATATCTCTATTGTCAAAATATGTACAAATTGAAATATCTTATAAATTTTACTAAAATGCCAAAAAATAAATATTAAAAAAATAAATAAAATTAATATTTAATTAGGTATACATCATGTGGATGATTTCAAGAATATTTGTTTTGTATTTTTCAAAACTCTTTGTGAAATTCTATTAATTAAATTTTTAATTAAGAAAAATAAATACTAAATTATCATTCTAATTTTACATAAATATATAATAAAGCAAGTATGAGATAAAATAAAGTAATGTTATATAACCAAATCTAAATGATATAGTGGTCAAATAAGAGGAGATGTAGAGTAAAATAGTAATATAGCAAAATCAAAACAAAAAATAAAAAAATGCGATAATTTATATGCAAAGTTGATTTCAAAGAGTCTAAGGAGATCTAATATGTTATCCATGATCATCAAATTTGAAATGATTCAAAATGTCTTACAAAGGACACTAAAACTATTGAAAATAATTTTATTAAAAATAAAAAAATACAATTAGTGGATGGAACATATTGATATGAGTCCAATGTCGAATGCTATTTTTTCACATCTTCATCAAACCATATTTAGAATTAATATTAATTGCCTAATTTAAGGAAATAGAAAAACAATAAGTTATTATTGTAATAACAAGAAAGTATGTATATTAAAGCTAAAAATAAATAAATTGAAGTAACATAATATATACAATTTAACAGAACCATTTGATGGAATAAGATAAATTAAGCATGAAAGTTGTATTAAAAAAATATGGATATCAAGTGCATGAACCTCGACATCAAGTCTTCCATGAATAGAAATTTCTTGCTTAGAATGTCAAAATTAATGATAATAAAATCATTAAAAAATTTTAAAAAAGGATTTTTTAATTTGATAGGGCACTTCGACAAAAATCGAATGACATTTGTTATTTTAGTAGGAGATGATTTGGAGTTCTTAGAATTTAAAAAATAGATAAGCATGAATAAAAAAAAATAATTAAATTTTAAGAAAAACTTTATTGAAGTTAAGAAATTATAAATAAAGGCAATATAATTAAAAAAATGAAAGTCATGTAAAGGTGACATGATCAGACATTCAGATGACATAGCAATATAAATTTTTCAATGTGAAAGTTTGTAAGATGAAATAAATAGTTTCAGAAAGTTGCATTACAATTTGTATTATCGATTGAGTGCAACATACTTGATCATCACATCATTGAGAACAAAATTGTTTTGAAATTTTTCAAAAATTAGAAAACAAATACTTAAAGAAAATTAAAATGAATATCTAATATGACAAGTTTCATCGAGTCAGGTACAATGGTATTTGTTTTGTCTTTAGTTGCATTAGGAATTAATGTGAATTACAATAGAAATTAAACATAAATATTATTGAATTATTACTTTAATGTTATGTTAATATATATTTAAATAAAATGAGATAAATTTATTCATTGTAATAACTAAATCATTGTAAAAAGTTTGAAAAAATGAGATAAACTCTATATTCAAGTTAAATGCCAAGAAAATAAAGATATTGGATGCAACATCCTCTATTGCTAATTCATGTACATCTTTAAATGAACTATGGCATGCTAAATCTCTAAAAAAAGAAATATTTAGAAATACATAAAGAATATTGAGTTAGATAGTGCTCATCAAGGCGAGTCCAATAAATTTTTTTCATTTTGGTTAGAGTATGTTTGAAGTTACACTGAATTACACATAAAAACATTAGTAATTGGAAATTATTATTTAAATATTAAATAAATTTAAGTTAAGGAAAAAATGAGATAAATTGAAATAATATAATCCAACCAAGTTTAATCAAAGTCAAGGGTCCACTAAAGAAAAATCAAAGTTTTGAAATAACATAACCAAATTGAAGTAAAACATTCCTAGAAGTGATAAAATATGTGTGGGAAATTTCCACTCAGGTATACTAAAGTGATTGAGTGTGATATTATCCAACATTAAATAATGCCCGAATTACTATGTGTCATGAAATCTATGAAAAGCGACAAAAATTAAAGATTTAAAAATTCTTGAATGAATATTTATCTTGATACAACACTTTGAGATAAGTCTAATGATATTTTTTGACTTTGTTGGAACTCATTTAAAAAGATAAAGTGTTTAAAATATAATTAAGCATAAATAATGCTAAATTATTATTATAATATTATTTATATATATATACAAACAAAAATGAACTAAATTGTAGTAATATAATATAATTAAGTCATTGTGAAAGCATTACAAAAATGAGATTAATAATTGGGGAAAGTTAAATTACAAGATACTAACATGATTGTGTGAACGTGCTCGATGAAAAAATATGGATTGTTTTGAAATGTTTCATAAATCATGAAACGATTGACAAAATAAAATATTTTAAAAAATAGAAATAGAATGTTAATCAAATACAACTTTTAGAGATCAGTTCAAGGATATTTTTTCCTCTTGATCAACCTTGCTTGGAATTGAAGTAATTTACAAAAAATAGAAGCATAAATAAAAAAAAATTATGATTTTAAGATTAAGTTAATTTATATTGAAGTTGAAACGTTTCAAATCATTTCAAAAATCATATGAGCAGTGATTTAGACATACATGGTATTACAACAAAATTAGAGCAAACAATTTGAAAGAATGACATAAAATTTCATACAACGTTACAACCTACGATACTAATTAGATTTGTTGTAATATCACCAATTATCATAACATGTATGAAAAAATGCACCAAAAAGCATACTAAAATTCTCGAAATATAAGTAATAATTGACACAAAAATAAATAATAAATTAGATAAAGTCCATTGAGTTGAGTTTAATGATTGCTATTTTGTCTCAATTAGACATTATTTATAATTATAATGAATTACCAAAAGAGGAAAACATAAATAATTATAAATTATTATTTTATTATTTAGTAAATGCATATTAATGTTGAAATGAGATAAATTAAAGTAATGTAATATGATGAAATCAAAGTAAAAATTTTGAAGAAATGAGATAAATTATAAGGGAAAGATTCATTTCAAGATACTATGGAGATTGTCTACAATATCTGTGACCTTTAATTAAGAGATAATTAAAAATGTTCCATACATTTTTAGTTGTAAGTGCTCATAGAGGCAACTCCAAAGACGTTCTCTCTCGTTCTGCCATATTTGGAATTAATGTGAAGTATAAATTTAAATAATCATAAATAATAAAAAACATTATTTTAATGATTAAGAAAATTAATATTAAAGTTAAATAAGGATAAATTGAAATGTAATGTAACTAAATCAAATCATTTTAATAGTCACATGAGAAGAGATGGAGAGTTTCTTTGTATAACAATAAAATCAAAGAAGAATATTTTATAAATGAGATAAATTATATGAGAAAGTTGTATTCCAAGATACTAATGAGATTTAGTATAATATCATCAATCATTAAAAAATGTACAAGACGAAATGCTGCAGAAAGCATACTAAAATACATACAAATGAAGAATTTATCAACAAAAAGTAAAGTTTTTATGAGATAGAGTTTATTGATTCGAGTGTGATGGCTATTATTTTGTCTTGAAATTGTGCTTTTTGGAATTACAATAAATTTTTAAAATAAGTAAACATAGGTACTAATAAATTATTATTTTCATAAATAATAAATATCTATTAAAGTTGAATTTGTGTAAATTAGCGCAATGAAGTGTAACTAAATCAAAGTAATTTAAATTTTACTCGAGAGTAAATTTAGAGATACATAATAATATAACTTTACTAACTAAAAAAGGTTAGAAAATAAGATAATTTGTATAGAATAATTAATTTCGAAACACTAAGAAGATTTTGTGTCACAAAACTAATTGTTAAATTAGGATTGATCGAAATGCCTTGGAAAGCATGCTAAAACTTTAGGAAAAAATATTTAAAAATACTGACATTAATATGCTATTTGATAGTGGTCACCAAAACGAGACAAATGACAATTTTTACATCTCAATCAGACCATGTTTGGATTTATTGTAAATTACTAATAAGAGAAGCATGGATAATAATGTGTTATTCTTTTAATATTAAGAAAATATATTGAAGATGAAATGAGATAGCATTTATCAATATCATTTAACTAAATGAAAGGGATGAAAACCACACATGAGAAGAGATTTATAGTTATATATTAGTATAGCCAATTTGAAGTAAAAACTTTGAATAAATGAGACAAATGGTATTAGAAAATTACATTCAAAGAAACTTAGAAGATCGAGTGTGACAACAACAATCTTCAAATCATGCATAAATTTAAATATCTTATAAAGATAGAAAAGCCAAAGAAAATAAATGTTTGTAAAAAATATTAAATTTGGTAAAGCTTGGTAAGAGGAGTCCAACAACACTTTTTGGTCTCAAACGACAATCTTTTTGAATATTGAAAATTTCCTAAGTAAATTAGTTTAAATAGAAATAAATGCTATTTTTTTATTATGAAAATACATATTAAAGCTCCAATGAGATAGAGTTTTATGATGTAATAAACAAAAAAAAAAGAGTTGTAAAGTTTATAAGAGAGAAGAATTAAAGATTCAAAGTAATGTAAACAAATCAAAGTGAAAACATTTAGAAAATAGGAGGTAAAAAGTATGCGAATGCAACATTCGAAGATATATAAAAGACTGAGTTCAAAATTCCTGATCATTAAAAAAGTATGTGAATGCAACATTCGAAGATATATAGAAGACTGAGTTGAAAATTACTGATCATTAAATAAGTTAGAAAAAAAATATCATGTAAAGAATGCCAAAACAACTAATTCTAAAATATTTTAAAATATAAAAAATAAAAATTTAATTTGATATAGTTTTGTAGGAGTCCAATGAATTTTTCTTAATCATAATAAAAAATCTTTTGGAAATGTTACAAATTATCAATTTAAATAAACTTAAATTATAAAAAATATTATTTTAATAATAATTAAATATATATTAAAGCAAGAATAAATTAAATGGAAGAAATATAAAATAACTAAATCAAAGCAAGCTAAAGCTCACATGAGACATGATTTATTGTAACAAAATAGTTATAAAAATATTTGAAATGAGATAAATTATATAAGAATGTTACATTCCAAAATAATAAAGTTATCACGTCTAATGTTCAAGATTATCAAATCAAGTACAAATAAAAATGTCTAGTAAAATAGACAAAAACCTTACAAAATTAATATCTAATAAGAAGGAGCTTGTTAATATCAATTGAACAACATTTGATTTGACATAATATGACTTTATTTGAATTTTCTATGTGTCATTAAATTACATAAGCATAAATGTTAATAAATTTTTATTAAAATTAAATAAATATGTATTAAACTTAAAATGAGATAAATTGAAGATATATTACATAAACAAATCAAAGGAATGTATAGGTGACATCATAAGAGATTTATAGATTTTTACTAATGAAACCAAATCAAAGAAAAATATTTTAGGAAATGAAATAAATTATACAATAAAGTTGAACATCAAGATACTAAAGAGAACAAGTATAATATTCTTTTTCATTAGATCATATAGAATTGAATCTCTTGTAAATTTTAACAAACCACTAATAATGAAATATTTAAAATTTAGAACTAATTATTTACTTATATAGAGCTCATTATAGATTGTATAATGATGCTAGTTTTATCTCGATCAGGTCTTCTTTTGAACAATGGTAAATTACCAATATATATAATGGTAAACTATAAAACATTTTTTTTATGTTTCACGAGCATATTATTTAGCTAAAAATAGATTAATTTAAGCAATATCACGTAAAAAAGTAAAGTGATGTAAATGATATATGAGGAATGATTTGTAGTTCCATTATAATATAAAATAATAAAACTAAAAAAAATTACAAAATGAGAGAAATTATATAAGAAAATCAATTTCCAATACACAAAAAATTTATGATCATATAAATAAAGTACTTAAAAAAGATCATTTTTTAAAAGAAATGAGTTAAATTATACTAAATAATTTCGTTCTAATATACTATTGAGATCGACTGTAACATCCTCAAAAATAAAATTAGGTACAAATAAAAATGTGTCACAAAACATACAAAATTCTTAAAAAATATAACATTTAAAAATTTAAAAATGAATTTTTATTTTCATTGGGCTATATACTATGACTACAATGATGTTTATTTCATCTTCATAAGATCTTATTTTTATTTTTTTAAATTAGTTTTGTAAATAGGAATAAGTTATACATTTAAATAAGTAAATATGTTTTAAACCTAAAATAAGATAAATTGAAGCAATGTAATATGACAAAATCTAAATGAAAAAAATGTGACAAATGAATAGACTAGAATTACATAGTAATATTACAAAATCAAAAAATAGAATTTGGAGAATTACAAAAGTTATTTTGAAAAGTTGAATGCTAAGATACTAAGGAGATTAAGTATGAAATTCTTATTCCTCAAATACTATACAAATCTAGTTGTCTCACAAAGTAGGCAATCAACCTAAAAAATAAAATATTTAAAATTTAAAAAATAACTTGTAATAAGCTAGAGTTCATTGAGTTGTGTCTAATGATATTTTTTGTCTCTATTGAACCTCCTTTAGAATTGTATTAAGTTATAAAAGTAAATAAATTTAAATAAGAATAAATTATTTTTTAATATTATTCAAATAAATATTTAAAAAAGTATTTAATTTAAAATAAGTATTATTATCAAATCAAAGTGATATAAATGTTTGCTGATAGAAGATGCTGAGTTATATAGTGAAAGAACTAAATCAAAGCAAAATATTAAAAGAGATGAGAAAGGTTATGGTGAAAAGTTGCACTCTTAGATATAAAGGAGATGGGGTGCAGCATCCTCAATCATCAATAAGACTCAAATAAAATAGCTTTATAATATAGAAAAATTAAATTAGCTTAAATGATAATACTTTATTATTTTAATTTTAAATAAATATGTATTAAATAAGAATGAGATAAATTGAAGCAATATGAAATAACCAAAACAAAGTGTTATAAACGTCACATGAGAAGAAATTTTTTGTTACATATTAATACATCGATAACAAATAAAAATATTTACATCAAAGCAAAAATTTTTTATTAATAAGAAAAATTGAAATGGAAAGTTATGGTCCAAGATGATACAGAGGTTTTATGTGACATCCTTGATCATTAAATCAAGTAAGAATCAAAATCTCTCAAGAAGAACAAAAAAATCCCACAAAATAAAATATTTGAAATATAGAAAAAATATTTACTATAATTGAACTAATCGAGATGTGTATAATGATGTTTTTTTCATGAAGATGAAATCTCTATGAAATTTTCTATGAATTATTGAAGTAAATATGTTCAAATAGTATTAAATTATTATTTTAATATTTTGTGGTATATATTAAAACAAGAATAAGATAAACTATAGTAATATTATTTAACATAATCAAAGTGATGTAAAGGTTGCATGAGAGGAGAAATAGACTTTCATAGTAACATAATCTAATGAACTCAAAAAATGTGAAGAAGTGAGAAACCTTATGTAAAAAAGTTCCCTTAAATGTTACTATGGAGATTGAGTGTAACTTCCATAGTCATGAACTCTTGTAGAAATCAAAATGCCTCATAAAGCACGATGAAATACTTGGAAATAAAATAATTTAAAATATGAAAATAAATGTCTATTTGGATAAAGTTGGTAGAGATGTGCTCTGTGAAATTTGTTTGTCCTCAGTCAAAACTCATTTTGATTTAGTCACAACTATCAAAGTAAATAATCATAAATTTTTATAAATTATTTTTTAATTTTAAGTCAGAAAACTTTGAAGCTAAAATTATATAACTCAAAGTAAAGATTACATTAGTCATGGATTAAACTTTCATGATAACATGATCTAATCAGAAAGAAAAAATTAAAAAAAGAGATAAATTATGGAGGAAAGATTTATTCCAAGGTATATAAAAGTAAGAAATATCTCATCATGCATTTCAAAGTGGTTCGAAAATAAAAGATTTAATAACATAAAAATTATTATTTAATTTTGTCTAGCTTATTCAAATAAGTATAATGAAGTTTTTTAATCCACATTAAGCATTGTTGGAACTATGGTAAATAAAAATTTAAAATAGAAATAATAATAATAATAAAGTATTATTTTAAAATTTTTTAAATATATAATAAATCTAAAATATGATTAATTAAAGTAATGTAATATAACTTAATAAAAATGATGTGGAGGTCATACAATAAGGGAATGAGAGTGTCATAATTATATAAACAAAGAAGTATAAAATGTTTGAATAAATGATATAAATTACTTTGAAAGATTGCGTTACAAGATAATAAAGAGATCAAGCATTACTTCCTCTATTGTGCGATCAAGTAGAAATAAAAATATCATCCAAATCTTGCGAAGACTTTAGAAACTAAAATATTAAGAAATATATAAATGAATATTTTATTGAAAAGAACTAATAGACATGAGTCCATTGATGTTTGTTTTATCTCGTCTAGCCTTGTTAGAAGTTAATATGAATTACTAAAATAATTAAAATTTAATTGTAGAAAATTGTTATTTAAATATAATGTCAATATAAATTAAAGATAAGATAAGGTAAATTGTAATAATATGACTAATGAAATAAAGTTGAAGTCAAGGACATACTAAAACCAAAAAGGTCAAACAATATTATAACCCAATCAAAGAAAAGAAATTTAAATAAATGGGATATATTGTATAGAAAAGTTGCATTCAAAGATGCTAAGAAGATCAAGTGTGACATCTTCGATCATCAAATTAAATACAAATCAAAATGTCTCCTAAATAATTTTAAAACACTAGAAAAAATTTCTAAAAAACAAAAAATTAATATTTAATTTCGTAGAGCTCAATAAAGAAATTTTTATGAACCTTATTTTGTCTCTAGCAAACACCCTTTGGAACAACTATGAATAACAAAAAAGATATTATTAAATAACATAAAATTATCATTTAATTTTTTTAAAAAATATATTTTAAAGCTAAAAAAACTTAAACTAAAGTAATGTAATATAAAAAAATCAAAGTGATGTAAATGTTACAAAAGAGTTGTTTTATAATTATATAGTAATTTATCCAAATCAAACAAATACATTTGAAAAAATATGAAAAATTATAGTGAAAGGTTGTATTGTAACGCACTGATAAGGTTGAGTGTAACAATCTTAATCATTAAATGAAGTACAAATAAAAATTAAAACTTTCGTTAAAATCTAATGCTTATTATATGTTGCTAATTGTATTGAATTGTTATTTTTCATCACAATAATCATTTTAATTAAGAAATAAGTTTTTTATTTACTATATTTATATTATAATAAATTTCTCTTATAGTAAGAAATAAAAATATTAAATAAGAATAAAAAAAAATTATTATGGTAATAATAATATTCATAATAATAATAATAATAATAATAATAATAATTTTATGTTATAATTAGGTGTGACAATAATTTATAACACAAATTATTTTACAACTCATATAACAACTAAAAAAATTATTAATCATTTCAAATTTTAATTAATAATTTTATTTAGAAAAACAATAGAAAATATTTTCTTAATAAACTTAAATTTTTTGATAATATTTTTTATTAATAAATATAATCCAATATGTTTCACTTTTTCTTATTTTTCTAATTCCATCACTTAATCTTTATTTTATTTTTTGCCTTAAAACAATTATTTGCCTTCTTTCTTTTATTTCACTAATTCTTTTTCAAATTCTTTTTTTCTTACATTTTTTGTATTTGTGATTGATCCATATTCTTTGTTCATTTCTATTAATCAATTTATTTCAGGAATAGCATACATTTTTTCTAAATACTCTTTCTTTTGTTTTGTTAGCTATTAATAAACTTTATTAACTCATATGATTGATTAAGAACATTATGCTTAATAATTCTGGAAAGTATGATAACATTCAATTGCTTTATTACCCTTGAATCAAATTTGAAGTTAATGATTATTACTTAACCTTCTAATCTTATCAATTATTATTACAAAAACAACTTAATAATATAAAAGGAATTATGTAATATTTTAAAAAACATGATTACAACAAATTAATTAAGAATTTATAGTTATTAATAACTTGTAATAGTTTGCTAATAATGCATTTTAAAATTTTCATAATAATTGAAAGGACATTAAAAATATGAATATTTAAAAAAGTTAAAATATTAATAAATCAATTATCACGGAATTATATCATATAATTAATTTTATAAATAGTCAAAGTATCGTGAATACTGATGTGAAAATTTTTTTGTAATTATAATTAGAATTATTTTCTTTATAACTAATTATTATAGTTATAAAAAAGAATTATTATAATTATCATCAATAATTATAGTAAGCAAATTTCCTAATAATTTTTATGAAATATTTTAGTGCAAAGTATTTATTATTCTTACACTTATACTATAATTAACAATTATTTATTGTTATTCATTTTCCTTTTCAGAGTAAAGTATTTCTTATATAGATAACTAGTAAGCAGCTAAGATCAAAAAGCGAACACTAAGTCTACCTATTTGTTATTACAATAAAAACTACAATATTAATTAATAATAAAAAATATATTAGCATATTCATTATAAAATAACGAAAAATATTTTATGTTTTTATTTTAATTATAAGACATTAAAATACTTCAAGGAAATTTTAAAATAAAATAAAAAAAATTATAATAATACATTTAGTTGTTGGTCATAGCTAAAAATTTTATTTCATAAATAATATTGGTTCATAATTTTCTTATTATTTATCCATCATCTCTCGTTTTTGTGGCTCTCATTGTTAATGAGTTCATGTCTTGTTATCTATTCTTAGTCCCTTGTAATATATGTTATACGATGTCTTTTTACATCTTTTATATGTCTGCCTACCTAATTTTTGTCCTCCACCATGTTAAACTAATTCATTACTTTTGACTTCCCTTCATTCTATGGTTGTTCACTCTCTCTAACATTGCAATCTTTTTCTCTCACTCTACTAAACATTCCCCTTATTCACTTAATCTTTATTACTCTGTTATATCATATTTATTCGATATCACTATTTTCTTGCTCTTATAATCTCTTAATTACATTTAACCCTTTCTTATAGGGTCTTGCACAACATCTCACAGTATCTTCTTTTTTGATTGTTACTATATTTTTATCGCAATTTCTCTCACTTATTAGTCTCTTTCTTCTACGTCCCTATCTGTCGTTGTTGCCTCTTATGATAACTTTTCCACTTTGTTTAACCCTCTATAGTAGTATCTTTATTTATAGTTTTCTCTTCTCTATAACAATCATACTTTTTTGCACAACATTTTAATGTTTTTATATTTCCCTCTTCCATCATATGTACCTCATCTTCATCAACTTGTCTTCTCTCTCCTTATTCCTACTCTATCTCACTCTAATGTTTTCTTTCCATTATCCCTTTGTGATGCATTGGTGTACTTTTAGCATTTCTTCATTTATTTTTACATCTCCATGCCTTCTCTGTAGTAATGAATCCTTGTCTTGCTTTATCTCTTTGTCTCTTCTACTCAATCTCTTTATCACACTTTTTATTAATCTCCCCTCTCTCTCTTGCTTTCAATCCCTTAAATCTCTTCTTCTAGCTTCTTCTCCATCATTCAAATGCTCTCATTCATTTCTTCCCTTTCTTCACTTCGAATTTGCTCCGTTATCTCTCCTTTGTTTTTTTTTCCTAATTTTATCATCCCTTCCATTTGATGTTCCTGTTTATCATAAACTTCACTCCTTTTCCCTTTTACCACTTCCACTCTTTCACTCTCCATTTCTTTAACCATATCTCTAAATCTTTTAGACCATTTGACACTTCATCTCTCTCTTTTATCTATCTTTTTATAAGTTATTCCAATGCTCCCTTTAACTTTGCTCTCACTCTTACTCTCCTTGTCATCCCTTTATTATCTTCATGCTATAATAATTCCATTTGTAACCCTTTTCTTCCTCATCTTTGCTCGACTTCACACTTTCTCTTTCTTATTCATTTCTCTATCCACAAAATCTATCTTGCCTACTTCATTTCCCATAACTGAACTATTTGTTAGACTTTGCCCCCTCAAGTTTTCTCATCTCTAACTTAGTCTACATCTACTTCTTATCTCTTTCTTATCCTTCTTTCTTTTCTCTCTATAAGACTATAACTCTTAGTCTCTTCATTCTTTCCTTGTCTTTCATAGTCTCTTAGTTTCTTTGTATCACACTAATTCTTCTCCTACTCCATTGATTCCTTTTTATGTTTCTCTTCCATCATTACCTCCCCATCTTAATGTCTTTTTTCTCTTTCTATTGATGCTCTATATCTTACTCTTTCCTTTTTTCACTTTTTAGGTGAGTATAGCTTTTACCATCTATTATCTCTCTTAATGTCATTCTCTTTATTATGACTTTCTTTTATATCTATTTTTCTTTCTCATTCCTTATATTCTTGGTAATCTTGTCTGATTTCATCCTTATCATTCCCTTATCTTTCTTTCAATTATTCCTTCTATTGCATCATTGTGTTGTCTCTCTATTACACTTTATTTTTCATATTTTCTCTCCTTTCTCTTATAGTTATTTGTTTTTCTCTTTCACTATTGCTCTTCCACTTTCTCCCAAATTCTTTTCTAGTTACCTTCTCAGTGCTCGTGATCTTTAACTAGTAAGATAAAACTATTACAGATTATTTCAGACATTATTTAATCATTTTCTTTAACTTCATACAAAGTTTTATCACATTGAAGAAATACAACCGACAAAATAAATAAAATATTATGTTAAAAATATTAATTTTGAAATGGTCTAATTTATAAATGAAAATAAAGAAGTTATTATGTAGATATTTTATAAATTTTGCAAAATAATTATTGCAATTTAATTGTTATAAAAATTTATTAATGCTAAATTTCTATAATATTTGTGTTAATTTTTAGTTTATTTACTTTATTTTTATAATAATAATAGTAATAAATATTATATTAAATTATAAATTATGATAAGAAAGATAAAAAATTAATATTTTTCAAAATAATTAAAATTTCTGTATAATTATAAAATCTATTCTTTCTACTTCATTTCCCATCATTGAACTATTTGTTAATCTTCTCTAATTTTTTCTCATCACTAACTTGGCCACATTCTATCTCTTCTCTCCATCTCATCTTTTGATCTTTTCTCTCTATAAGACTATCACTCTTATTGTCCTCCTCCATTCTTTGACTTTCACAGTCTCTTAGCTTCTTTGTATCACAATAACTCTCCAACTCCATTCATTAAATTCTCACTCTTTCTTTCATCATTGCCTCCTTTTCTCAAAGTCTTCTTTCACTTTCTGTGGATGCTTTCTGTCTTACTTATTTCATATTTTTTCTCTATTTAGGAGAGTATATGTTTTAGCATCGATTATGTCTCTTATTGTCCTTCTCTTATTTGTGTCTTTAATTTACATCACCTTTTTCCCACATTCCTTTTGTTCCTTGTAATCTTGTTTGAATCCATCTTTATCATTCCCTTCTCTTTCTTCCAACTATTCCCTCCATTGCATCATTCTGTTGTTTCTCTATTAATCTTTATGTCTCACATTTTCTCTCCATTCTCTTACACTTCTTTGTTTTCCCTTTCTCTTTTCCTTTACCACACATAATTTATTTTCAAGTTAATTTCCTAATGCTCATCATCTAATGGTAGTAAGAAAAAAATTAAAGCAAATTATTTCAAACATTATATAATAATTATCTTTTATGTCATACATATACCTTATTAAGATGAAAAAAGAGAACCTACAAAATAAATTAAATATTATGTGAAAAATAATAATTTTGAGATGGACTAAATTTTTAGATCAACAAAATTAGTAGTTATTATGTAAATATTTAATAAATATTGCAAAATAATTAATGCAATTTATCTGTTGCAAAAATTTATTAATAGTAAATTTTAATAATATTTGTATATATTTTTTCATTTATTTATATTATTATTATAATAATAATAATAGATATTATTTCAAATTTCAAAATTTTATAATAAAGAGAAAAAATTAATAGATTTTAAAATAATTAAAAATGTTCATATAATTACAAAATAATTTTTTATAAACAAAACAAATTAAAAAATTATTAAAATTATTGTTATTATTATAACAATTATTAGTAATTATGAATAAATTTGAAATTAATAATAATTATTTAAATATATTAATATTTTCTCTAATTGTTATTGTTCTAAATCTTTTTATCCTATTTTTTCTTATTGCCTTTTCTTTTCATGCCACTTTTTTCAAAAGTTTTTATTTGTTATATAAGTTAGTTTACTTATTCAGTTCTTTTTTTACTTCTTGTACTTATTTTTCTATTTTAACTCTTATTTTTCTCACTACTCTTTTCTTCTTCTAATTCTTTTTAATATCTTTTTCTTTTATTTCATAATGCTCATTGAATATAACTTTTGACATTAGTTTCATGTATTTAATTTTTTTATTATTTGATGAATATAGAAAAGCTATAAATAATAAATTCTTAATAATTGTTTTAAGCATGTGCATATTATGAGTTCTTAGTTAATATTTTAATTTAAAAGATAGTAATGATAATAATTAAGAACAAAAAATTAATTAATTTCAATTACTAAACCAAGCTTATAAAATCAGATCTTATAATATTTTAGAAAACTCTTCTTAATATGTGTAAACAATAATTTAATAATGCAATCATATGGGATATCAAATAATACATTGTTAAGTTTCACAAATAGTTATTAATATAATTTTAATAACAAAAAATAATAACATAATATAGATAAAGCTTTTGATAAATATTTATTTAAACTATAATAAATAATAATTTTTTTTTATTTTAATTATGAATTATTAAATATCCTAATAAATTTCAAATTTCAATATCATAATTATGGATAAAAAGTTGCTTAATGAAAAAAATAATTATTGACTTATTCTTTGTTGTTATTGATTTTTCTTTTTGCAATAGTTTTAGAGAGAACAGAAAACTTAACAATAATATGAATTCATTATATAAGTTATTATTAATGATCATACGATAGGATAATAACTATAGATGGTTTAAGAATAATTCTACTATGTTTAAATAACATCATGGATAATTCTTAATAATTATCATAAACATAATTATTAAGAAAATTTTTTCTTATCACAATATTACAAAATAATTAATAAAATTATTTTGCTTTATTAATAATGCAAAAGTTTATGACTACTAAAGAACTAAAACAAATAGTTAGTCTTTAATTTTAGTAACACCACTCATCATATTAGAAATTTATTTTTGTAATTAAACAATTATAGCCCAAAATAATATCATACTTTGCATTCTATTTCATAAATAACCATAGCCATTGATTTAATTAACAACAAAAATATATATGAAGTTAAACTTATTTATTTAGCATAGTTTTGTTGTTAATAATTAAATAAGCTTTTATTGTGAGACCTTTATTAAAATTAAATTGAAGTAATCATTAGAAATAACGTAATTTATTAATAAAACTTATTGTCTCATTAATGCTAGCATAATTATGAAATATTACATAAAAAGTTATCAATGTTTTTATTAAAGAATTATAATGATGAGATGGTGAAAAAAAGATGAAAAGAATAAGAAGAATAGGAATTTAAATTATTTAGAGTACTTTTATTAGAAATTAAAATAATTATGTGTGAAACAAATATGAAAAATTATATAATTATATAATAATTACATAATCTTAGGAAGAATCAACCAAAATGTTGTTATAATAACCTTATTTAGTAACATTATCCATTTACAACCAATAATAACAATGTAAAAAATTATTTAATTTTATCTACTAATAACAAAAACTAGTAGCATTTTAACAAATAAATTTTTATTAAAATAAAATAATAATAAATTATAACTATTATTATTATAATAATTATTTAAAAAATAACAATAATTTTGTTAATTATGAATAATAACTATTGTTAATATTCTTAAAATTTTATTAGTAATTTAAATTTTAAAATGTCAAACTTTAATTGTGTATATCAATTTAAGCATTATAAATAATAATAATAATAATCATATAGTAGTTAATATATTTTAGAATCTACAATTAAACTAAAATAGTTATTTTATTACTAATTTAATTATAACTAAATAGTTAAAATAATTTATTTTAAAATATATTTACCTAATAACAAGTGTAACAAAAATAATTATTAATAATTATTTTTGAAATTATTGTTAAAAAATTTTTTTTTATGATAGATACACAAACTAATATTTAGAATGAACCATAACATTAAAGGGATAATTATATTTCTAGTCTTTATTAATATTTCTTCTTGTTATAATAATAATATTTAACGATGTTAATAATTATTAAATATTTTTTTTATAAGAATATAATTGCAAATCAAATTAAAAGATATTAGTTATAATAATTACCATTTAGTTATTTATATTTATTTAATATATTAACAAATGACAAGAAAGAAGGAATTATTTATAAAATTATTACAACATTTTGATGGAATTTGGTAAGATGAGAATAAGAATTATAAGAATAATAATAATAATTTTACATCGACTATAGGCAGATATTCTAAAGAATTATAACTATACATAATAATCACAATAATTATAAAGGAATATTATCATATAATTTTCCTTAGGAATAAATATTTTTAAAAATTTTATAATAAGTAATTACGATTAATTATGAGTATTTATTTTGGAAAATTCTATTTCTTAATTCTTGTTCTTGTAATTATAATATCATATGTGATTTTTAATTTATTTTTTTTAATTTATTTTTTTAATTTATTTTTTTAATTTATTTTTTTTAATTTATTATTCTTATTCATGTCACATCTTGATGTCCCTCCATTTTTTTGGTTTATCACTATTACTATTTCTACATTATTAGATGTATATGTGTCTATCCTTACCAAAATATCTATCAAATTCTTCTTCCTAATGTCCCCACTCTTCTCTAAATTCTTTCTGTTCATTGTTTTTTTCTCTTCATCTCTCTTTCTATCTATCCTTACTTTTTTTGCTCTTTGTATGCAAGTTTATGTAGGCACCTTTCTCTTTACCACTATATTAGTCTCTTGCTTATTCTATGCTCTTTATCACTTCATATATTTTTTTTAATTTCCTAACATTGTTTATTAAGATTTTTTTATCTCTTTCAATGTCATTCTATACTATATTCTCTATTTCATAATTAAACTCTTCACATTTTATTTAGGTTTATCTTATCTCAAGTCCCTCCCAATTCTCTCAACCTTTTTTTTTATATCTCTTTCTACTCCCTATCCATTTACACTCTTTTGATCTCTCTTTTTAGGCTAAACTCATTCTTGTTATCATTATTATCTATTAACCTCTACCGTCACTCACAAGCATTCATGAATCTTTTCCACACTTTCACTGAGTCCTTTCACCCTTTCTTTGATCTTCTCTCTTCTTTATATCTCTTCTCCTCTACACTTGCCCTTCTGATTGCTCCCAACATACCTTTTATCTTTGCTCTCTCCACTTTCATAACTTTCTTATTATAATTTTTCTCTCTAATGTTTTCTCTATATCTTTGTTTCCCTCTAAAAAATATTTATAATATATATGAGAACTAGAATGACATCAATTGAATATAATTTTAAATAACTTGTTTTATTTTTAGAAAAATTATTTTTATATAATTATTAATTTTTAAATATTTCTTATTCGTTAGCAAAATTCTTTTTTCCTTTCTATTGCCTTCTTTTTATTCTTTTTAATTTCTTATTCCTTTTTCTCCATCTATCTATTCTTATTATTCTTTTTCTTCCTAAACATATTCAAACTGTTGTTTTTTTATTTCTTTTTAGCTTGTACATATTTTCTCTTTTTCATTTCCTCTATAACAAATTTTTTTTTTTAGTTTTTCATTTCTCTCCTTCCTTAATTTTTTTAATAGCTTTTTAAATTTATCTTCTTAATCTTCTCCTTATAAGGAATTTTTATTTTTGATTTTTTTGAAAATCAGAAGAAAAAGAGAATTAAAATACCTACGATAAATATTTTAGGAATACTATTGCAAAAAAAATTTAAATTTCTTTAATATATTATTATAATGTAAAACTACTATTTTAAGTTTTTTTTTCTAATCATTAGATTTATCATGAATTATATTCTATATAACAAATTGTTTTCCTCTTAAATTATTGTTTAGAATGATATCCTAGACAATATTATTAACTGGTGATATTAACGATTATTAGTTATTCATATGTTAGTGTGTTTCATACTAATATGATATTAATATTTTCATATTTACACAATGATGAGAAGAGTTTGTATCAGTTAAGGCTAACAATAGTAATAACAATTATTCATAATCATTTTTTTTAATTAAAATTTTTTATTGTTATAATTAAATAGAACAAAAAATAATAAATCACATAGTTCAAAATTATTTAAAATATATATATATATTTAGTTTAAGTATTAATTATACCAACAAATATTTAATTTTTTCTTAAAAATATAAATTAAATAAATTGTTATCAAATAGTATGAATAATTAATTAATGTTTTTGATATAATTAACTATAATCCTTTAATGGAAAATGGAAGGTAAAGAATATTAGTTGTAAGAGATATATTTATAATTATTAATAATTAATAAAAGTTGTCATAATGAACTGATAATTGCAATTGAATCTTGAAGATGGGATCAAATGTTTGGTAATTTATTAGATTTTTTTTGTAAATTGATCTTGTTAGTGAAGTTTTTTCACCAATAAATTAAATTTGTTTGCATCATTCATTCCTTTATAACATAACATCATGCTACATGCATCAATACATCATGAAGATAAGAAATGTGTTGCATGCATTTGTTAGACCTTAATAAAAAGAATTCCTCTTATGTCTCTTAGTGTTATGCACATTTATTTACTAAACAAACATTGTAAATGAGAATTAAAAAATTTAAATATGATACTTGGAAAAAACCTTTGCTCAATGTATTTACATCTCTTTTTATGTGTTGTATATGATGTTAGCATTTGGCATGTGAAAAATCGAGCTTAATATATGATTAAACATGGTATGTTTTTTTGATGTATGGCTAATCAGTCAAATAACTAAATTAAAATAAAAAATTCAAAAAAATTAGATAAATTGTATTCAAATGAGAAATTACAAAACACTAAATAGATCACCTGTAACATTGACAATCATTAAATTAGGTTAAATAAAATTGTCTCAGAATGTTTGTAAAAAAAATGTTGTTCTAAAATATATAAACAAATACTTAAATCGATAGAGCTCATTGAGATGAATGCAAAGATGATTTTTCACCCTAAACATAAAATTTTTGAATTACTTGACATTACAAAAATAAATAAGCATAAATTATAATAAATTATTAATTTAACATTTGCTAGATAAATAATAAGGCAACAAAAAAGGATAAATTAATGTAATATAACATAACCAAATCAAAGCAGTAAGATTCTCGTAAGAGAGGCAATTTATAATTACATTGGAATGTAACAAAATAAAAATAAAAAATTTGAGGAAATAAAATAAATTATAAGAGAATGTTGCATTATAATTTATAGTAGAGGTTGAGTGTGACATCTTTAGTCTCAAAATAATTTAAAAAGAAGTAAAATTTTAAAAAAGAATAAATTTTACTAGATAATTATATTTATATTAATTAAAATTATATAATGTAAAGATAAAATAAATTGAAGTAATTTAATATAAATAAATAAAAACAACATATTGGCTACATGATGATTTACAGTTAAATAGTAACATAACCAATTCAAACTAAGAATTTTTGAGAAATGATATAATTTTTTTTTAAAACTTAAATTCTTAGATATTTATTATACCAAGTGTATCTTTGGCAATTTTTAGATAAGAAACTAATAGAAATTTCTCTTAATGTAAACTAAAAATTCTTGAAAATAAAATATTTAAGGAAAATAGAAAAGAATATATATCTCAATATATATTAGTATGATTTTCTAAAGCAAATAAACATAAGTAATAATGAACTATTTCTTTATATTAACTAAATAAGCATTAAAGCAAAAATGATATAAATTGAATCAAAGTAATATGATATATTAAAAAGAAAGTAATGGTCACACATGAAAAGAATTAGTGTTTAATAGTAATATAACCAAATCTAAGAGGCTGCCAAAAGTACATAAAGTGATAGAAATTTGCACTGTAGGATACAAAGGAGATAGAGCCTGTTATCCTCAATTGTTAAATATGATACATATCCTAATTTCTAAAAAATAGTGCTAAAAAATCGAAAAAATTTAAACATTTTAAAATATAAAAAAAATGAAATTTTAATTTTTATAATGATAGAAAAATTAAGTCTAACAAAATTTGTTTCTCCTCAAACATATCTTCTTTAGAATTATAATGAATTACCAATGTGAATAATCATTAAAAATATATAAAGTATTATTTAAATGTTAAGTAAACTTCGAATAAATATAGAATAAGGCATTTTGAAGCAAAATATTATGACAAAACGAAAATGTTGTAAAGTTTAATTAAAAGGAGAATTTCAATTTGATGATAAAATGACAAAGTTAAAGGAAAAAAATTCAAGTGAGATAAATTGATTGGAATAGATGCATTTCGAGTGACTAAAGTAATCGTGTTGGCATCCATGATTGCAAAATCAAGTTCAAGCTAAAATGTGTGGTAATGTATAAAAAAGTAATTTTATTTTAATTTTGTATTGGTTGTTAGATGCGTTTGATGACATATACTTAATCTCGACCAGATCACATTTTTAATTTCTATGAATTACAAAATGAATAAAAAAAGAACAAAAAATTAATATTTGAATTTTATCTAACTAAATATTAAAAAATTGAGACAAATTAAAGAATTATATAATAACCAAATCAAATTTATAAATGTTACATATGAATAGTTTTAGAGTTTTAGCAATATAACTAAATAAAAATATCGAATATATGAAAAAACTTGTATGGGAATGTTGCATTTCTAAACGATAAAAAAGATTTAGAGTATCCTCCTTGATTGCCAAGTTAGGAAATAATTAAAATTTATCACGAAGCAAGAAAAAGCAAATATTATAGATTATTTTAAAAAATGAATTTTTAATTCGATAGACCTCAATGAGACTACTCTAATTACATACAATATTTGTTTATTAGACATCGATTGGAATTACTATGAAATACCCAAAAAAAGAAGCATAAAAATAATTAACTTATTTTTAAATTTTATATATATATATATATATATCAAAAATAAATTGAAGTATTATAGTTTACTTAATCAAAGGAAACTTGAATGTCATAAGACAAGAGATTCGGAGTTATATAAAAACATAATAGTAAAAATGAGAAACTTTTCAAGAAATAAGGTAAATTATATAAGAGTGTTGCATTCGAAGATGCTAAGGATATCGAGATAACATTTTCAATTATCGGATGAAATATAAAGAGAAGTATCTCTTGAAGTCGGGAGAACCTTATAAAATAAAAATTTTAATAGTAGAGTAATAAACCTTTAATTTCATAAAACTGATTGAAATAAGTCCAATGTTATTTCTTCTCATTAGACCTTAATAGAACTTTCTACAAATTACCAAAGTAAATTAGCATAATTAATAATAAAAATAATGTGAAGTTCACATGAGAGGAGATTTAAATTTATCTAGTATTACAAAATGAAAAATTAAAGAAATAACCTAAACTCTATAGAAAATATCTTTCCAAGATATTAAGCAGATGAAGTGTAACACCTAAATCATAAAATGATAAACGAAATGCTTAATAAATTTTAGATAAACTTTGGAAAATAAAATTTTTAGAAATATAGAGATGAGTATTTAAATGAATAGAACTCATCAAGATGACATCAAGACATATGGTTCTTCTACACTGGACATCATTTTCATTTACTATGAATTACAAATTTAAATAAGTATAGATAATATCAAATTATTATTTTATTATCAATTAAATAATTAATGATGATGGTAAAAGATAAAATGAAGTAGTGTAATATAACCAATTCAAAAGATGTAATTGTCATAAGAGAGAAGATTTAGATTAACTTAGTAATATAATCTTATTCAAGTGAATAATTTTAAGAAATGAGATAAATTGTAAGAAAGTTCTTATTGAACAAGCCAAAGTCATAAGAAATAAAATACATGATAAAAAAGAATTAATTATTTAATTAGATGGAGACCATCAAGTTGATCAAATGACAAATTGTCCATGTCAATTGGAACTCATTTTGAATTATTGTAGATTCTTAATGCAAGCAAGCATTACTAATGGCAAATTACTGTTTTAATATTACATAAATATGTACCAAATATGCATTGAGCTAAATTGAAGTAAAGCAACATAAAAAAATCAAATCATTACAATGATCAAAAGAATATATATATATATATACTTAAGGATCCATATTTATATAATCAAATGAATGTGAAAAATTTTAACAAATGGGATAAATTATAGGGGCAACTTGACTTTTAAAGTACTAAAGAGATCGAGTATCACACCATCAATTTTTTAATTGTTATAATTAAATTGTATTGTTAAACATAGAAAAAAGTTTTTAAAAATATAAACATGAACATTTAATTGAACATAATTTGTTAAGATGGCTCCGATAACCTTTTTTTGGTATCGATCAAACCTTATTTTGGATTTCACAAAATTAACAAATTAAATAATTTTAAATAATAAAAATATTATTTTAATTTTAAGTAAATATATATGATAAATAAAAAGAAATAAATTGGTATAATATTATAAAAAAATGAAGAAAATAATTTGAAGAAATGAGATACATTGGAAGGAAAATTTACATTATAACATGATAAGGAGATCGAGTGTAACATTCTGATCTTCAAATTAAAAATCTTAATGGCCCATAAAATGTGAAAAGCACTAGGAAACAAAATATTAAAAACATGGAAAAGATTGTTTAGTTGAATAGAACCAGTTGGGACAAGAAATAATGTGTTTCTTTCATCTTTATTAGTCAATATTTAGAAATATAAGAAATTACTAGAGTAAATAAACATATATAATAATAATAATTTATTATGTTAGTATTTCGTAATCATATATTAATATTGAAATGAGAAAACATGAAATACATAATATTAAAAAATAAACTAAGTTAATTGTCACAAAAGAAGAGATTTATAGTCAATCATATAACGTAATCAAAGTAAAAAAATTAAACCAAAATGAGAATAATATTTTAGGAAACTTGAATTTCAAGATATTAAGTAGATAAGATTCTCGATCGTCAAGTAAACTACAAAACAAATGTCATAATGCATGTTAATACACTTTAAAAGAAAACATTATTGAATATAGAAATTAATATTTAACATGAAATGGCATATCAAGGTGAGTCTATGAATGTCTATTTCATCTTAGTTGTATCATGATTATCATTATTATAAATTACAAATACAAATAAGCATAAGTAAAAAATTATTTTGAATATGAATAAATATATATTAAAGTTAAAAATAGAAAATTTAAGGAAATGCTGTAAAATAAAAATCAAAGTATTGTAAAGTTTGCATAAGACAACAATTACAGTCACAAAGCAACACAACCAAATTAAAGTCAAAATTTTTAAAAATTACATAAATTATATAGTAAAGTTGCATTCTATGATAGTTAAGAAATTGAGTGTAAAATTATGGATCATTAAATTTGGAATGAATAAAAAAATCTCAAAAATATGTAACAATACTTACTAAATAATATTTTAAAAATAGAAAAATAAGTAATTAAAAAGATAGAGTTGATCAAGACAAGTCCAATAACATTTGTTTCTTCTTGATCGAAGCTCCTTTGAATTATTAAGAATTATAAAAGTAAATAAGAAGAAATAATAATAAACTAATAATTTAGTAAATAAGCATAAATAATAATAAACTAATATTTTAGTAATAAGAAAAGATAAACTTAAATTAAAATAAGACAAATTAAAACAATGTAACATAACGAAATCAAAGCAACATTGTGGTTATATTAGAGGGGAATTAGACTTTCATAATAATGCAACCAAATAAAAGTGAAAACATTTGAAAATGAGAAACAATATTTGGGAAAGCGTTCTATAATCCTAAGAAGATTGCATTAGACATTCTTGATTGTCAAATCTTTTACAAATCAAAATATCTTGTAAAGCATAATACAACCATAAAAAATAAATTTTAAATTTGATGCAGATTGTCGAGTCATGTCAGACAACATTTGTTTCATCTTATTCAACCCTCCTTTGGAATTACTTTGAAGTACAAAAGAAAATACAAATAAAATAAAATATTTATTTTACTCATTTTAGGTAAATACCATATATAGCTAAAATAGGATAACATGAAGTAATGTAATTTCACCAAATCAAAGTGTTGTAAAGGATACATAAAAAGAGAATTTACATTACATAGTAATACAACAAAATGAAAGTAAAATATTTGAATAAATTAGATAAATTGAATTAGATAGGAGTATTTTAATATAATAATAAGTTTAAGCATTATATCCTATACAAAAAAATAATGTATGAATTGAAAATGCTTCGTAAAGTCTCCAAAAGTATGTGGAAATAAAATATTAAATAATATATAAACAGAAACTGAATTCGATAGAACATGTCAAAATAAATCACATAATATTTATTAACTCTAAATTAGACCACATCTAAAATATCTTTGAATTACAAAATCAAAAAAAGAATAAAAAATAATAATTTATTTATTTAATAATAAATAAATATATAATAAAGTTGAAGTAATATAAATTGAAGTAATGTGACATAATAAAAGCAAAAGAATATGACAGATGTGTGGTAGAAGAATTTGAGTCATAGCGGCATAGAAAAATGAATATGAAACCTTTTTAGAATGGAAATGCATTTTATGGAAAAGTTGCGTTTCAAACACCTATGAGTCTGAGTATAACATTATCAATAATCACTTGACGTATAAAATAAAATGACTCAAAAAGCATGACGAAACAGTGATTGAATGCTAAGCCAGATAAAGATCATCATGGTAAATTATATGAAGTTAGTTACATCTAAATTTGATCTTGTTTGGAATTTTTGTAAATTACCAAAACAAATAAGAAAAAAAATTTAAAATTTAATTTAATATTAAGTAAATATTTATTTTAAAATCCCTCAAAACTAGGTTTAGTGTTTAATAGTAACAAAACTAAATCAAAAGAAAAAATTTAACAAAATGAGCTATGTTACATGAGAAACTTGCATTGCAAGATAAAAATGTCATTAAGTCTAACAAGTTCAATTGCCTAATATGATACAAAATATTGTCTAACAAGCATACCAAAATCATAAGAAAATAAAACATTTAAAACTATCCAAATTTATTTTTAATGGGATAGAGTTTACTAGGTTGAGGCCAACAAATTTATTTTCTTAATGATAAAGCCTCATTTGGAAATACTATGAATTCCAAAACTAAAATGAAATAAAAGATAAAAAAATATTATTCTATGATTTAGTAAATATATATTAATTCTTAAATAAAATAAATTAAAGAAATATAATATAACTAAAGCAAAGTGATGTAAAGGTCACATGAGATAAGATTTAGAATTAAGTAGTAATATAACAAAATCATTGAGGAAAATTTTAAGAAGCAAGAGAAATTAAATTAAATATATTGTCATTCAAGATACTAAAGTAATTGAGTTTGATATTCCTGAATGCCAAATCAAGAGTTTATCAAAATGTCACATAAAATCTTTTTTGGAATTACAATGCAATAGAAAAAAACAAGCTAAAAAATTGAAAAATTATTTTAATTTAAATTAACGATGTACATATGTCGAAGTGGAAAAAATTTGATTAATATAATTTTACTAAATCAAAGTAATGTAAAGGTTACATTAGAGGAAATTTAGAATTACATAGTAATTTAAGTAAATCAAATGGAAATATATGAAGAAATAAGAAAAATTGTACGAGCAAGTTGCCTGATAAGATACAATGGATGAGCGTAACATACTTGATCATCAATTAAGGTGCAAATCGAAAAGTCTCATAAAGTGTGCTAAAACCCTAAAAAATAAATATTTAATTACATAAAAATTAATTGTTAAATGTTTGAACTTCATAGAAAGGATTTTAGTGACATTTCTTTCATCTAAGTCAAGCCATATTTGGAATTACTATGATTTCAAAGTAATTAAATATAAATAATAAACAAGCTTTATTTAAATTTTTGTAAGTATTTATAAACAAAGGAATGAGATAACTTGAATCAATCTAACATAACCAAATCAACTTGATGTAAAGGTCACATGAGTATAGAATTGGAGTTACAAAAATGAAAGCAAAACTTTTTTTAAAAGAGACAAATTAAATGTGAAAGTTTCATTCCATGAGATTAAAGAGATTGTGCGTAACATCATTGATAAAAAAATAAGGCAAGAATCTAAATGTCTTGTAAAGAAAGCTAAAAAATAAAAAATTGAAATATTTAAAATTTAAAAATGAATAGATGTTGGAGTGTTGTATAGACAGCTCAAAAAATGTTTGTTGTGTCATTCATACCTCATTTAGAATTATTATGAATTACAAGAGTAAATAAATATAACGAACCAAACATTTTATTTTAATATTAATTAAATGTATGCTAAAGCTAAAATTTGGTAGATTGGTGCAATACACTATAATTGAACAAAAAAATGATGTGAAGGTCATATGAGAGGAAATATGAAGTTTTGTAGAAACATAAATTAATCAAAACAACACATTTAGAAAAGTTGGTTAAAGTTTGTTAGAAAACTTTATTCAAAAGTACTATGCAGATGAAATGTAATATGTTTAACAAAAAAAATAAAATATGAATCAAGATTCCTAAAAAAGAATACCAAATATTAAAAAGTAAAAATCTAATAATTTTTGATTGAATATTTAATTAAGTAGCACCAATGGAGATGAGTCCAATATTATTTTTTAGTTTTAATCAAGTATCATAAAGAATTACTATGAATTTAAACATTTAATAAGCATAAATAATGATAAATTAAAAAAAATTGTATGGCACCAAAGTCAGAATGATGTAAAGGTCAATTGAAATGAGAATTAGAGTTTCATAGCATTTAAAAAAGAAAATAAAACATTTAAGTAAATAAGATAAATTTTAGAGAAAATTTTTATTAGAAGATTTAAAATTGACCTAGTGTAATATCATTGATCATAAAATAAGGTTTGAAAAAAAGTATCCAATAGAATAAGAAAATTTAAAAAAATAAAATATTTCAAAATATATAAATCAATATTTAATTAGATAAAGCTCATAAAGTTGAGTGCAATGATTTTTTCATACATTGAACCTTATTTTGAATTATTTCATATTACATATGTAAATAAGGAAAATTCTTTTTTTAATATTAAGAAAGCACATATTATAATTAAAATAGAAGAAATTTTTAAAAAATACAATATAATTAAATCAAAGTGATGTTAACTATGCAAGATAAAATGTTTAAAACAACATAGTGGTATAACAAAATAAAAAGGAAATTTTAAAGAAAAGAGAAATTAAATAGAAAAATTACAATATAACATATTAAGAAGATTAAGTATAATATTTTTACCACTAAATTAGGCTTGAATAAAAATATCTCATAAAATATGATAAAACTCAAGAAATTGAGATATTTGACAATACAAAAGATTTAACTACATAAAACTTATTGTATGAGAATAATGATGTTTGCTTCATCTTGATCTAACATCATTTATGATTGCAATGAATTAACTAAGTAAATTAGAAAAAATTATTATTTTAATAATAATTAAATATATATCAGTGATAAATTAAGATATATTAAAAAAATGCAATATAACATCATTTAGAATCACTACGAATTAAGAAAGTAATTTAGAAGAAATAAAATAAAGTTATTATTTGAATAAAAACTAAATATATAATAATAATAAACTAAGATAAATTAAAACAATATAATACAATAAATTTAAAGAAAGTAATATAAACAAATTAAATAAATAATGTAAGAAAGTTTCATTCCAAGATAATAAAGAGGACAAGTGTAAAATCATTGATTGTCAACTAAGTTAAGGCCTTACAAAAAGATATTTAAAAAAAAAAAAATTGGAAAGAGCTTTATCATGCAAGTTTAAAAAATGTTTGCTTCTTCTTGATTAGACTGTTTGGAATTACTTTAAATGACCAAGTAAAAAAACAACAATAATTATTCACTTTTATTTTAATATTAAGAAAATGTATACATATTTGAGTGGAGTAATAAAAATTTCAGTAATATATAATAACCAAATCAATGAACTATAAAGGACACATATGGAGGGATTTAGAGTCACATAATAATCTAACCCAATAAAAGCTTAAAATTTTAAAAAAATAAGATAAATTATTTTAAAACTTATGATTCTGATACTAAGTGGATCAAGTGTCACAGCCTCAATAATCAAATGTGTAATGAAAATAAATATCTCATAAAGTCTAACAAATCTATCTAAAATAAAAAATATATAGAAATACAAAAATGAATATTAACAAAAAGACTTAATTGTGTTCTATCCAACAAAATTTGAACAATCTTGATTGAACATCGTTTGGTAATATTACAAATTACCCAATAAATAAGTATAAATAATAATAAATATTTTTTTAAATATTATGTTTTAAATTTCAGAACTAAAATGTTATAAACTAGAGCACTTTAGAACAACAAAAATAAAGTGATGTAAATGTCATAAGAGAAAAGAATTACAATCTTAAAGAAATAAATAAAATCGAAGTAAAAATTTTGAAAGATGAGATAAATTAAACTAGAAAGTTGCATTCTAAGATACTAAGGAGATGTGTAGTAACATCACTGATAGTCTAATTTGGTATGAATTTAAGTATCACATAAAGCATGCTAAAATAATATGAAATAAAAAGTTTTTTTAAAATATAGAAATAAATATTTAATTTGATTGACGTTATCAAGATGATTCATTAAACATTTGTTTAATCTTAATCAGAACTCGTTTGGAACTACTTTGAATTGCTAAAGTAAAAAAGTTAAAATGAGACAACTTGAAACAATATTATATAACTAAATAAAAGTAGTGTAAAGTTCATAAGATTGTAGAATTTTTATTTCATAGTAATATAATAAAATAAAAGAAAAACAATTGAAGAAATAAGAGAAATTATATGTGAAAGTTGTGTTCCAAGAGACTTATGACATCGAGCATAACATCCTTGATTAAAAAATTAGTTTACTAATAAAAATGCATCATAATTTTTGGAATAACTCTGGAAAATAAAATTTAACAAACATTTAAATAATCATTTCATTAGGTAGAGCTCATTGAACCAATCAAATAAATACAACAATTTGTGAAAGTAATTAAGCATAAGAAAAACTAAATTATCATTTTTATATGAAATAAAATTTATTAAAGCATAAATTAGATCAATTGAAATAATATAATATAGTCATGTGAAATTAATTTGATGTTCACACAAGAGATAAATTGAAAAACAAGGTAAATTGTGCAAAAAAACTTGCATTTAAGGATATTAAAATAATCGTGCATGATATCCTTCATAATCAAGTCAGTTGTTGAAAGAAATGAGTTATAAATCATGCCAATAGTATAATAAAATATTTAAAAATATAAAACTAAATGTTTACTTTAACAAAGCATAAGGACATATGTTCATTAACATTTGTTTCATCTAAATGAAACTACATTTGTAATTCTTTTCCAAATCAAAGAAAAGTAAAGGTTACAAGAGAGGAGGTTTAGAATTAAATAGTATTATAACAAAATCAAAGAGAAATATTTGAAAAAATGTGATAAATTATATAAGAAAAATGTATTCCAAGTTGGTAAGGAGACTTACTATGATATCCTTAATCATAAAAAATGATACAAATCAAAATACTTAGAAAGTGTATGAAAACCTTAAAAAATAATTAAAACTATAAAATTAAATAGTTATTTCGATTAAGAAAGTTGATTAGAGTCCAATGATATTTTTGTTTCATCAACATCGAATATTTTTTGCAAATACTAAGATATACAAAGTTAATAATGATAAATAATAATAAACAGTAATAAATTTCTTTTATTTTAAATTAATATATAATGAAGATGAACTAATACCAAACAAACCGATATAATATAACAAAATTATAGTGATGTAAATGTCACATGATAGAAGATTTAGAATAACATAGTAATAAAACTATATCAAGTGGAAAAATTTGAAGATATTAAAAAAATTATATGCAAAAGTTGCATTTGAAGATAATATGGATATCAAGTGTAATATCATTGATAGTAAAATTAGGAAAAATTCCAAATGACTTGTAAAATTGCCAACATCCTATAAAATTATAAAACAAAAAAATAAAAAATGAATATTATGTTAGGTAGATTTGATTAACACGATCTAATATGTTCCATATGATCTTCATTGAACCTCTTCTTGAATTACTATAAATTTTTGTAAATAAGCTTAAATAGTAATTTATTATTATTTTAGTACTAAGCAAACCTATTTTAAAACTAAAATGAGTTAAATTGAACTAATGTGATCTAACAAAAATAATGGTCAAATAAGAGGAGAATAATTGTTCATAGTAAACTAAAGAAATAAAAAAAATAATATGTAAAAATATCATGAATTATATTTGAATTTTGCATTAAAACATAATAAGCAAATTGTGTTAAATTCCTTATAAAATATAGTATCAATCAAAATTTCTCAAAAAGCATTTGAAAACCCTAGAAAACTTAATATTTCAAAAAGTAAAGATAAATGTTAAATTAGATTGGGCTTATTGTGTTGGGTCTAACGATGTTCATTTTGCATCACTAGAGCCCCATCTAAAATCAATAAGACTCATAAAAGTAAATAAGTATAAATAATGACAAATTATTACTTTATTATTAAGTTAATATATATTAAAGATGATATGAGATAGATCGATATATTATAATATAACAAAATAATAAAGATTTAAAGGTCATACTAGAGGAGAACAATAATTCCATTATATCAAAATCATAAGATTAAGAAAAATTGAATAAATTAGATAAAGGTTGTGTTCCAAAAAAATTAGGATGTTGAGTGTAACCCCTTAATCATCAAATAATGTAAAAATCAAAATGATTCATAAATTATGAAAAAATCTTATAAAATGTTTCTTGAAAACAAATATTTAATCAAGAGGAGTCTAATGTCATGTCCTTCATCATGATCAAATCTCATTAAGAAAAACCACAAGTTATTAATACTAAGAATAAATGATAAGAAGTTATTATTTTAATATTATGTAACTATATTTTAAAGCTAAAAATGTGATCAACTTCAAAGAATATAAAAAAACTAAATAGAAAATTTTGAAAAAGACATAAGCTATAAAATTAGTTTGCATTTCAGGATACAAAAGTCATCAAGTGTAACACCCTTGATTGTCAAATAATGTACAAATGAAAATTCTCAAAAACCATGTCAAAACCATATTAAATAAAATATTTGAAAACATAGAAAAAATAATTTATTTGGTAGAGCTCATAAAGAAATGTCCAACCATGTTGATTTCACTTAGATTTGAAATTATTACAATTATTGTAAATCAATAAATAAAATTAGTATAAATAATAATAATTTATTATTTGAAAGTTAACTAAATTTATATATTAAAGTTGAAATAAGATAAATTGAAGAAATATAACAAAGCAAAGTCAAAGTGAGGTAAAACCTACACGAAAAAGAATTTGGAGTTTTATAGTGATGTAACCAAATCAAAGTAAAAAATTTGGAACAAAGAAAAAAAATTTACAACAAAGTTGCATTCCATGTATAAGGTTATTGGATGTGAAATGCTCGATCCTCAAATATGGTTCTAATCCAAATGTTTAATGAAGCAAGTTCTTATTTAAAGCTATGATGAATTACAAAAAAAAATGAACAAGAAGTCACATGAGATGACAACAAGAGTTTGATATTTATGTGTCTAATTCAAATAAAAAATTTTAAGAAATGAGATAAATTTTATCATAAAGTTGCATCCAAGATACCAAGTGAATTGAGAGTAGCATCTGTGATCTTTAAATCAAGCATGAATAAATATGTCTCATAATGTGCTCAAAAACCCAAGAAATAAATTATTTAGAAATGTAAAAATAAATATTTAAGTAGATTGAAGTGTACAAGTATTGCCCAATAAAGCTTTGTTTTTCTTGATCATACTCTATTTGGAATTGCTAATAATTACCAAAATAAATAACCATAAAAATTAGTTTTTTTTTAATTTTTAACTTTGTGTTGGTAAATATTGAAGCCTAGAAGTGGTAAATTGATGCCACATATTATGAATAAATTAAATAGATATAAAGGTTACACAAGGGAAGATTTTATGTTACATAGTAATATAACTGAATCTATGTGAAACACTTGTAAAAGTGAAAAACATTTATGGTGAACTTTTATTGCTTGATACTCCAAAGATCAAGTTTAACATCCTTCATAATTAAATAACATAAAAATTGAAATGTCTCATAAAACATGACAAATCCCAAGTAAAATTTAATATTTAGAAAAACAAAAAGGATGCTTTAATTAAATAGAGCATGTTAAGATGAGACCAAAAGAAATCCTTTTGTCATGATCGAGCATCATTTTTAATTACTAAAAATTTCCAATGTGAAAAAACACAAATAATAATCAACTATTTTCTTAATAACAATTAAACATATTTTAAATTGTAATTGAGTTAAATTGAAAAAATATAATTTAACAAAATTAAAGCAATGTAAAGTTTACACAAATGAAGATTTTGAGTTACATAGCAATATAACTAAACAAAAAGAAAAGAATTTGAAGAAATTAGATAAATTTTATATGAAAAATTGCTTAAAATTAACTTTCATAATGAGGTAGTGAAGATAAGTACAATGAAGCTTTTTTTACCTCGATTAGATATCATTTGGAATTACATTCAATTACAAAAAAAAGAATATAAAATAATAAATAAATAATTTTTTTAAAATTATGTATATAAGTAATGAAGCTAAAATTAGATAAATTGAAGATTTTCAAAATATTAAATGAAAACCATGTGAATATGACCAGAGAGGAGAGTATGAGTTTTATATTAATATAAATAAGTCAAAGAAAAAAATTTTGGTAAAAAAGATACATTATTTGTGATAGTTACATTCCATCATATTAACAAGAATGCATAGAATATCCCCAATTACCAAATGAGTATTCATTTACAAATATCAAGAAAAGTTTGTCAAAATCCCCAAAAACAGATTGGAAAGTATTAAAAGTAATATTGAATTAAATAAAGGTCATTTATATTGGTCCCACAACATTACTTTCATGTAGATAGATCTCCATTGGAATCACTATGAAATATAAAAATAGATTTTTTTTAAATGTTTAATTAATGTATATCAAATGTAAAATAAGATAAATTAAAACAAAGTAATATAACAAACAAAGGAATAGTAAACATCACAAGATAAAAGATTTAAAGTTGCATTATAATATATGAAAATATAATGTAAATTTTGAAGAAATGAAATAAATTAATTTAAAAAATTGCATCTTAATATGCTACAGAGGTTGAGTGTAACTCATTGTTAATCAAAATAAGTACAATAAGAATAACTGATAAAGCATGGCAAAATCATATAAAATAAATTATCAAAATTTATTTAAAAAATATTTATTTGAATGGAGATCTTTGTGATGGTTCCAACATATTTTCTTTATCTCTGTTGTGCCTCGCTGGGTATTTTTTAATTCAATTTCGAATTAAATAAACAAAACTATTAATACATTATTTTTCTAAAATTTAGTATATAAAGAAATATAAATATGCAAAATTAAAGCAGTCAAATATAACAAAACTAAAGGTATTTAATTTTTAAATAAGAGGACAAATAAGATTTCATAGGAAAATATCAATAGAAAATTATTTTTTTATAAGGGAATGTCACATTCCACTAAGCATGTCAAGTGTAACATCCTCGACCATCAAATATGGAATGAGTTAAAATGCCTCAGATAGGTTGCAAAACTTTAAAAAATTAAATATCTAAAAATATAAATATAAAAGCTTGATTGCATATAACTCATCGAGATGAATGACATGAAGTTCATTTTGTTTCGATGTGATTACTTAGAATTACTATAAAGTATAAAAAAAATCAAAATAATTAATAAATTATTGTTTGAATGTCACGTAAAAAATAATAAATCTAGGATGAGAAAAACTAGAGATTCATAATATAAATAAAACTAAAAGATTTAAAAGTCACATAAGATGAGAGTTGTATTTTTGTAGTAATAATATAACCAAATCAAAGCAAAAAAATTAAACAAATGAGATAAAGTCTCTATAAAGGATGCATTCCACCACGCAAAAGAGATCCAGTCTAGCATTCTTAATCATAGAATATGGTACAAATGAAATAGTAACATAAAATATGCCAAATTTATGTATAAAATGATTAAAAATTGGAAATAAATATTTAATTTTGTAGAGCTCAAAAAATATTATCAATGATAATTACTTCTTATCAATCCAATATCATTTAAAATTTCTATTAATTATCAAAATAAATAAGCATAAATAAAAATTTACTTTTTTAAAATTATGTAAATGTATATTAAACCTAAAATTTTTTAAAAGTAAACATTGAAATTTAACAAAATTAAGGTCAGTCTAAATTTAAAGTGACGTGGTAATATAAGTATATAAAGATAAAAACTTAATAAAATGAGACAAATTGTACAAAAAAGTTTCATTCAAATTTCCAATGAAGTTTGAGTGTAACCTCCTCTATAATCATATTAGAAAAGAAAGAAAATGCCTCCAATAATAATTGAATAGAGCTCTTTAAGATTAACACATTGAAGCTTATTTCATCTTCATCGAACCTCATTTGGAAGTTTGTCCTTTAAATGAAAACAAGCTTAAATAATAATAAATAACTATTTCAATAATAAATGAGAAAATTTTTAATACGGAGATAAATTAAATTAGTTAATTACAACCAAATTAAATCGATATTTATAGATCATTATGGTATAGAAGTTTTGTTTCGTTATAATATGAGCAAATAAATGCAAAAATCTAGAATAAGATAAATTTTTCGAGAAAACTACATTATAAGATGGTAAATAGATCTACTTTAAGATCGCTGATTACCAAATAAGGTGAAAATTGAAATGTATCATAAAGTAAGTTGAAACAATAGAAAATAAAAAATTTAAAAATATTTCTATGTAAATTTAACATGACAGAGCTAAATTGGATGAGTTCAAAGATATTTGTTTCATCTCGAATGGGCATATTGTTGAATTGCTATTGTTTACCAAAATAAATTAAAATAAATAATAAGAAATTATTATTTTAAAATTTAGTAAATAAGTTTTAAAAATAAGATGAGATTGCTGGAAGGTTTTCCATATAACTAAAATAAAATGATGTGTAGGTCATTATAGAGGAGAATTACATATTTATAGTGATATATCCTATCAAAGAAAAATATTTTAAAAATTAGATAATTATTATGAGGCCTTGCAAGAAATTTAGGAGAAATAAAACAATGTCTTTAATTATCTAATCAAGTACAAATTGAAATATCTTATAAAGCTTGCCAAAACACGTAAAAAGAATATATATATATATATATATATATATATATATATATATATATATATATATATATATATATATATATATTTATATATATATAGATATAATATTTAAATAGATAGAACTCCTTGAGAAGTGTTGATTGTTTTTCTTTAATCTCGATCACACCTTGTTTGGAATATGTGAACAAAAAAACTAAATAGGCATAAACAAAAACGAATTGTTTTTTTAATATTAAATAAATATATGTTAACATTAGAAAGAGATAAACTAAAATATTGTGTTATAATAAATTCAAAGTGATGAATAGTTCAAATAAGAGTGGAATTAGAGTTTCATAGTAGTATTGCCAAATTAAAGAAAATATTTAAAAAGATAAAATTTATAAGAAAATTTCATTCTAACACACCATAACAATTTAGTATAACATACTCGATGTTCCTAATTTTAAGAAACAAAATATTTAAATTATAAATTATGATAATTAATTTAATATAGCTCATGAGTTGGAACCTTACAACATTTTTTTAATATTAATAACACTAAATAAATCATGAGTTGGAATCCTACAACATTTGTTTAATCTTAATCACACCTCTTGAGTACCAAGTATGAATTACTAAAGTAATTAAGAATAAAAAGTAATACTTTATGTTCTTAATACCAAATAAATATTTATAAAATCTTAAACAAGTTAAATTGAAATATATTAATATAAAATTTAAATAATACTATGCTCACATGGGAGATGATTTATGGGGACATGTATTGAACATAAAATTAATTAGAAACATTTGAAGAAATCGATAAATTTTATATTAATGTTTCATTTCAAGACATTATATCGTTGGTGCAAAACCTCTATGATCATAAAAAAACACAAAATAAAATGTCTCGCAAAGCTTGCTAAACACCTAGAAAAAAAATTGAAATATATAGAAATAAATATTTTATTAGATTGAGGTCATCTAGATGATTCAAATGACATTTCTTTTGCTTGATTAAATATTGTTAAGAATTACAATAAATTACAAAATTAAAAACTTTAAATAATAATAAAAAATTATTTTAATATGAAGGAATTATATATCAATGCTAAAATGAAATTAAATTAAATAATGTAATATTTCAAAATAAAAACTAAATAATTGTCACATGATAAGGGATTTAAAATTACAAAGTAATATGAGCAAATGAAAGGAAATATTTTAAAAAAATATGATAATTTGTATGAAAAAGTTGCATTTGAAGGTAAGAAGTATTAAAAAATAAACTACTAATTTAATATTAAGTAAGCATACAGTAAAAATAAAAAGAAATAAATTAAAGTAATTTATTGTCACTAAATTAAATTAATGTAGAAATAGACAGGATAATGATGTTCCATAGTGAATAACTAAATAAAAAAGTAAAGAGTTTGAAGAAATGATATATACTTTATGAGAAGTATTCGAGGATGATGAGGAGATTGTGTCTAAAATTATTGATCATCAAATCAAGTATGAATTAATATATCTTATCGAACATGCAAAAGCGATAAAAAATGAAATATTAGGAAAAATATAATAAAAATAAATAATTGGATAAATCCCATTAAAATGAGTGCAATAATGCATATTTTGCCCTATGAAAATATTATTTTTTGTTAATAACAATTATTAAATTAAATATGCATAAATTATAAAAAATTATTATTATAATATGAAATAAATATATTTGAAAATTAAAAAAAGAGAAATTTAAAGAAAGTAATATAACAAAATTATAATAAGTAATGGTAACATTAGAGGAGATTTAGACTTAAATGGCAAAATATACTAATTAGAGAAAAAAAATTTGAAAAACAAGAAAAATTGCATAGGAAAGCAGCATTTCAAGATACAAATGTGATTGAGTGTAATGTCCTCAATTGTGAAATTCACCATAAAATAGCAAGTCTTGTAAGGTGTGCAAAAATCATTGTAAAAAAATTTTTAAATCCTTGATTGTCAAATAAGGTGAAAATTGAAATGTGCCTAAAGTATGTTGAACCCATAAAAAATAAAATATTTAAAACTATTTCTATGTACATTTAACATGATAGAGCTCAATTAGATGAGTTCAATGATATTTGTTTCATGTCTAATGGGCATATTTTTGAATTACTATTATTTACCAAAACAGATTAAAATAAATAACAAGAAAAGATGTCCATGCCATAGAAGAGGATAATTATATATTTATAGTGATATATCCCATTAAAGAAAAGCATTTTAGAAATTAGATAATTATTATGAGGCGTTCCAAGATATTTAGGCGAATGAAGACGACATCTTTAATTATCTAATCAAGTACAAATTGAAATATCTTATAAAGCAAGCCAAAACATATAAAAACGAACTGTATATATATATATATATATATATATATATATATATATATATATATATATATATATATATATATATATATATATATATATATATATATAATATTTAAATAGATAGATCTCTTTGAGATGTGTTGAATGTTTTTCTTTCATCCCAATCATACCATGTTTGGAAGATGTGAACAATAAAATTAAATAGGCATAAATAATATTAAATTATTTTTTCAATATTAAGTAAATATATATTAATATTGAAATGAGAAAAACTAAAATATTATGTTGTACAAAAGTGATTGAGTGTAATGTCCTTGATTTTGAAATCAACCATAAATTATCAAACCTTGTAAGGCACGCAAAAATCATTGCAAGGAAATATTTAAAATACTAAAATGATTTAATTGTAAATAGCTCATAAATACTAGTTGTATGATATTTTCTTCATCTTTATCATATCTTAGTTGAAGTAACTACCAATTACAATGTAAAAAGAATAAATAATTAAGAAATTTCAAATATTATGTAAATTTATGTTAAACATAAATTTAATATTTTAAAAACAATTTAAAATTAAATTAAAAATTTAGGTGAAGGTCACATGGGATATTATTTAGAGTTTCTTAATAATATGATTAAAAGAAAGTGAAAAATTCATAGTAATGCCATAAATTTTATAACAATGTTGCTTTAAAAGATCTAAAGATAACAAGTATAATGTCCCTAATCATCAAATATGTAACGAATTAAAAAATCTTTTAAATAAAGCCAAACCCCTTCGTAATGAATATTTAAAATATGTTACAAGTAATTAATTGGATAGTGCTCATCTAGATGAGTCCAATAACAATTGTCCATCTCCATGAAACCATATTTCGAATTACTATAAACTAAAAAGTAAATTAAAATAAATAATATAAAAATATTATTTTAAAATTTGAGAAGTATAAATTAATGTTGAAATTAGATAAATTGAAGCAATCTAATAAACCTAATCAAAGTGGTTTAAAGTTCACAAAAACTTTTAATTACAAATTCGTTATAGTATAACCAAATCAAAGAAAGAAATTCGAAGAAATTAGATAAACTGTATTGAAAAGTTGCATTCTAAGAACAAAGTAGACTGAGTTTGATGCCATCAATCATTAAAGAAGGACAAATGAATTTTCACATAAAGCATGCAAAATTACAAAGTAAAAAAAATTTAAATTATATAAAAATAGGTTTTATGTTATATTGATCATTGGGATGTGTCGAACGACAATTGTTTCATCTCAATCAAGCCCCATTTAGAATTACTGTCAACCACCAAATAAAATAGCCATAAATAAAATAAATTATTGCATTAATATTAATTAAATATATATTAAGGAATATATGTCATAAATCGAAATTGTTTAATAAAAGTAACTCAAAAAGACCAATTGAAGAAATGCGATAAATTTTATTAGAAATTTAAATTTAATTATACTTTTGAGATTGATTATAATATTCTTAATCATCAAATCATGTATGATCCAAAATGCCTATGAAAGCATCGTAAAACTCTTTAAGACAACATATTTAAACATAATAAACTAACTTTTAATTAGTTTGCGCACATTCAGATGATTTTACCAACATTTACTTTTTCTTTATCGTACCTTTTTTTATATTACTATGAATTACCAATGGAAAAAATCATAAATAACTATAAATTATTACTTTTTTACTTATTAAAAGTGTTTTATTGCTTAAATGAGATAAATTTAAGAAACATAAGAAAACCAAACTAAAGCAATGTAATGGTCAGAAGAGAAAAAAAAGTTAAAGTTTCTAGCAACATGAATAAATCAAAGTGAAAACAATAGCAAAGGGAGATAAATTTTATAAGATAAAAATATTCCAAGAAATTAAGAAAATTGACCACAACATTATTCCTCATTAAATCATCTAGAAATAATACATTCTTTTGAAAGTTTCCAAAATCATAAGAAAAAGAAATATTGTAAAACATAATACTTAATTTGATAGCTCGTTGAAATAGGTCCAACAATGTTTTTCAACTCAATAAAACCTTTACTACAAATTAATATTGTAAATAAACATAAATAATAATAAATTTTTATTTAATATTATATATATATATATTTTTATTTAATGTTATATATATATATGTGTGTGTGTTTGTATGTTGAAGATCAAATTAGATGCATTAAAAAAAATCGATTAAAATAAGTACAAGTTATTTCAAGGTTACTTGACAAGAGAATATTTGTTTCAAAGTAATATAGCCAAGTTAAAGAGAAACATTTACAGAGATAAGATAAAAGAAAGTTGCACTATAACTTACAAAGTAAATTTGTTGGGGCATCCTAGATCGTCATATCTGGTGTGATTAATAATGTCTTATGAAAAATTCAAAAAAATAAAAAATAATTTTTTAAAAAGAAATAAATATTTAGTTGGTTAAAGCTTGCTAAAATGAGTTGAATGACATTTATTTCATCTTGATTATACCTACATTTATATTATTGAGAATTTCCAAATTAAATAAATATAAACAATAATTAATCATTTTTTAAAAATTGTGAAAAATACATATTAATGTTGAAACAAGATAATTTGATTAAATGTAATATAACAAAATTAAAGTAAAGTAATGGTAAAACGAGAGATTATTTTCAGTTAAATAGTAATACAACAAAATCTAAATGAAATTGTTAAAAAATGAAATAAATTTTATGGAAATATTGTTTTCCAAGATAATGAGGAGGTCAAGTATAACATCTTCTACTATAAAATTTGGTACAACTATAATGTCTTTTGATGCATTCCAAAAAAAAGCTAAAAATAAAGTTTTAAAAGTGTAACAAAAGAAACTTTTCATTGGATAGATCAGATTGAGATTATTCTAATGACATTTGTTTTGTCTCTATCAAAGAACATTTTAAATAACAAAAAGTTATCAAAAAAAATAAACTTCAATAATAATGATTTATTATTTTAATATTTAATATATATAAAATAAAACATTAATTAGGCAAATTAAAATAACGTAATATAAGCAAAACAATGTAATATAAAAGTCATATGAAATAACATTTAGAGTTATATAGCAATTTAGGAAAGAGATAAGAAAAAAATTTGAAGAAATTAAATAAATTTTTTGGGAAATGTGTATACCACGATACCATGGATATTGAATATAACATGCTTGATAAATAGATAAGTTACGAATCAGCAAGGCTAATAAAGCATGCAAATAATCATAGAAACTAAAATATTAAAAAAAACATAAAATTGAGTACATAATTAGATAAAGCTAAAATAGGCTTCAAATAAAATTTTGTTTCATTTCAATGAAACCTTATTTACAAATACCAAAAATTATAAAAGTAAATAACCACTAATAATAAATAAATTCTTTCTTAAATGTTAAAAAAGTTGATAAAAATTTGAAATGGGATAAGTCAAAGTAATATAATATGGTAAAATCAAAGTGATGTGTAGAACATTTGAGTGAAGATTTAGAGTTATATAGTAATATAACAAAATATAGGAACACATTTGATAAATTGTATAAATTATATAAGAAAGCATCATTCAAATATCCTAAGAAGGTCAAGTGTAAGACCCTTGATAAACAAATTTAGAATGAAAGAAAATTCTCCAAAATCATGCCAAAACTTGAAAAAGTAAAATATTTTAAAATAAAAAGTAAAATATTTAATTGGAAAGATCACTTTAAAATGAGTCAAATGGAGTATGTGATTCAAAAAAATAAGTATAAATAAATATTAAATTATCAATTGAATAATATTTGAAAAAATATTTAAAAAATAGATTAATTAAATTAGTGTAATATAAAAAAATCAAAGTGATGTATTGGTTAGTAAAGAAGAGAATTATTGTCTTATTATAATATAAGCAAATCAATGCAAAAAATTTGAACAAATTAGAAAATTTGTTTGAGAAAATTACATTATAAGGTAATAATTGGATCAGGTGTTGGTTGTCAAATAAGACAAAAAAAGAAAATCTCTCATAAAGTTTGTAGAACCTATGAAAAAAGAGATTTTAAAAAATATTTTTATTTCTCTTTAATTTGGTAAAGCTCAACCAATTGAGTCCAAAGACACATGTTTCACCTCCAATTGATATCTAATGAAATTACTATGATTTACTAATGTAAATAAAAATTAATAATAATAAATTTTTATTTAATTTTAAGTAAATTTGGTAAAAAAAACTAAAATGAGATGACCGAAAGATTTTTAATATAACTAAACTAAAATAACGAGATGATCACAAGAGAGGAGAATTAAAATTTTATACCAATATACCCCATATAAGTGAAACATTTTTATGAATTAGATTAATTTTTTCAAGCATTCTAGTGCAATAAGGAGACTAAATCTAACATTGTCAATCATCTAATCAAGTAAAAATCTAAATATGTTATAAAGCATGAAAAATAGATAAAAATAAAGTATAAATACATGTACATACAAATAAAAAGATATCATAAAATGTTTGAATCTGAGATGTTTCATAAAAAGGGTCAATTCAAGCATGAACAAACATGTTTCATAAAAAGTTTCAAAATTATAAGAAATAAAATATTTAAAATATAAAATTTGAACATTTAATTATATAGAGATTATGAGTTAGAATCTTGCAACATTTTTTTCATCTTGATCTGACTACTTTTCTATTATTACTTACTTCCAAAGTAACTAAGCATATACAATAATGATCTATTATTTCAATTAAATAAATAATAAGGAAAAATTAAATAAGATAAATTAAAATAATGTTACATAGCCAAACAAAAACAATATCAAAGTCACTTAGGAGTAGATTTAGAGTTGCATATACGCAAAAGAAATTCATTGGGAAATAATTAAAGAAATGTAACATGTTTTAAAAGAATTTTTCATTTCAAGAAATTAAATAATTGGAAAGTAAGATCAATAAAAATAAAAAAGAGAAAATGAATGTCTCATAAAGCAAGCTTGACAAGAAGAAAATAAAATATTTTAAAAAATAAAGAAATAGTTATTTGATTGGATACAGGTCATCTAGATGAATCTCGCGACATTTGTTTTAACTTGACCAAATCTTGTTTAAAATTATAATGAACTACCAAAATAATAACTACAAATAAAACAAAAACATTATTTTAATATTAACTAAATAAATATTAAAAATAAGAAGAAATGAAATAAAATAATTCAATATTACACAAATTAAAAAAATAATGGACACATGAGAATGGATTTAGGTTTACATAGAATTATAAACAAAATAATGGAAATTTTGTTTAAAAAATAAGATGATTTACAAGGAAAAGTTTCAATTGAAGGTACTTAAAAGGTTGACAATAACATCTTCGATTATCATAATAGATATGAATCCTAAAATTCTAACAAAATTTGTAAAAACCTCAAAAAACATGATATTTAAAATAATAATAATTAATACTTAATTAGATGGAGCTCATTAAAGTGCATTCGATGTCATTTGTTATTCCTCTATCAAACAACATTTTGAATTATTAAGAATTAGAAAGTAAATAACTTAAAATATTACTTTAATGTTTTTGTAAATATATATTAAATTAACGATAATATAATTTGAAGCAATGTAATATATCCAAATCAAAGCGATCTATAGGTCATATGAGAGGATAACAAGATTTTGATAATAATATAATGAAATGAAAGCAAAATATTTTCAAAAGAATATAAATTTTACGACAAAGTTACACTATTATATACTAAGAATATCGTGAGTAATCTCCTCAATTGTAAAACAAGGTAGGAATTAAAATATCTCATGAAATAAACAAAAATTCTAAAAATAATAAGCAAAATTATGAAAATGAATATTTGGTTGAATGGAGCACTTTGAGAGGCTTCCATTAACATTGTTTTTCGTCTAGACCAGACATGTTTTTTAATTAATATTAAACTATAAAATAAATTCTATAAATAATAATAATTGTTAAGTTGATATATAATAAAGCTAAAATGAGGTAAATTGATACAATTTAATATTTCCTAATTAAAATATTGTAGAGGTCATATGAGATGATAGTGGAGTTCCATAGTCATATATAACCAAATTAAAAAGAGATCAAGTCTAAAAAAGTTAACAATGGAATCAGATACGAATTATTAGCATGTCTTGTAAAACATGCAAAAACCATAGAGATTGAAAAAGTAATAAAAATATGAAATGGGATATATAATTTAATAAAACATATCAAAATTTGTGCAATCATGGATGTTTTGTCTTTAGTGAAACTTATTTAGAATTATTACTAATTATATAATTAAATAAGCATAAATTATAATAAATTAATTTTATTTAATAAGTAAACATATATTAAAGCTAAAATAAGATAAATTTGAATTAAATAAGATAACGAAATTAAAACAATTAATGGTCACATTAGAAGAGATTTAGACTTGCATACTAATATGCACTAGTCAAAGAAAAAACTTTAGAAAAAATGAGATAAATTACACATCAAAGTAGCATCCCAAAACCTCTTCATAACAAACTATTTAATGATACCAAAATAAGTAATTGACTGCAAAGTTCTGGTCTTGATGGGTCCAATGACATTTGTCCAATCTCCATGGAACCATATTTGGAAATACTACAAGTAGCAAATTAAAATAGAGTAAATAATAAAAAAAATTTAATATATTAAAGATGTAAAATAAAGTTGAAGTGAGAAAACTTGGAAGAATGTAATAAAACCAAATGAAAGTGATGCCAAGTTCACACAAAATTGGAATCACAAATTCATTATAATATAACAAAATAAAGAAAAGAATTTGAAGAAATTAGATAATTTGTATTAGAAAGTTCTGTTCTAAGAAACTAAGGAAGTTGAGTTTTGATGTCCTTAATCTTGAAATCAGAAACAAATAGAATTGTCACATAAAGCATTCCAAAATCTAAAAGAATAAAACTTTAAAAAATATAAAAATTATTTTTTATCGGATATTGCTCATTAGGATAGGTCCAACATTTGTTAGATCTTAATGAGACCTGTTTTGGAATACTATGAATTATGAAACAAAAAAATATAAATAAAATAAATTACTATATTAATATTAATTAATGATATACTAAAAATTAATTATGATAAATTTAAACAATGTAATAAAAGTGATTCAAAGCAAAATTAAGTTGAAGAAAAGTTATAAATTATGTTGGAAAGTAGCATTCTAAAATGACTAGTAAAACATTCCAAAACTCTTCAAAATAATATATTTAAAAATAAACACTTTTCTAATAAGTTTGATCTCATCAAGATGATTTTATCCACATTTATTTTTTCTTTATCATGACTAACTTGGAATTAGAAAGAATTAACTAAGAAAAGTATCATAAATAAAAAAATTATTATTTTTTTATTAAGTAAAGCTTAAGTGAGACAAATTGAAGCAATGCAAGAAAATAAAACTAAAGTAATGTAATGGTCACGCAAGAAAAAAATTAGAGTTTTGAATAATAAAGCCCAATCAAAGTGAAAACTTTCTCAAAATGAGATATATTTTATAATATAATAGAATTCCAAGAAATTAAGAAGTTCAACTATAACATCGTTAGTCATTAAGTCAAGTAAGAAAAAAATTTCCGATAAAACATGTTAAAATAAAAAATGGAAGATTTTAAAGGACAATTTTAAACTTGATGTCTAGTGAAGTTAAGTCCAACGATGTTTGCTTCATCTTAATCAAACTTTTGTTATTATTCATAATGTAAACAAACATATATAATAAAAAATATTATTTTAAAGTTATATAAATATATGTTAAAGATGAAATTAGATGGATTCAAAAAATGAAATAAACAAAAAAAAGTTATTTGAATGTTCCTACACCACAAAAATGAACTTAACAGCTTTGTCACTCATTGATTTAGATGGTGACTCATTAGGATTAGAATCAATCCAACAAGCTACCATTAGCATCTTCTCTTTCTTTTTTGCTAGGCAATTAGTTTGTGTAAACCCAAGTTTCTTGCAATCATGGTAGATGACTTCATCCCTTTTCTTTTCTTTCACCTCTTCTTTTTTTCTAAATACGTTTAAAAGATAAGTGTAATATGAAATAATAAGGGAATCAATATACTTATTATTTCTTTAGCATTCGTGGCAACAATTATGGAAACTTTATCACTTGAAATTTCAAGTATATGTGAGTATCTTGGTTTCCTTTCATTCAAGTCTTCATATAAAAATTTTGACTTTTTTTAAAAAATTTTGCATTTTTTTAAATTTTTCTTTAAAATGCTCAATCAACGCAATAAAATTACTTTCTAATTCAATATGAAACAGTTGACTTTCCTCATCACTACCTCTCCTAGATAATTAATCTCTTGACATGAATTACACCATATTCTATGGTTCTCCTCTTTCTCTGCTACTAGAGAATGATCCATGCTTTAATATGAGACAACAAATTTTCCTCATCTTCGTCACCGAAATTGTTTGAAGATTTTGATGATGGATTCAATTAACTCCAAGAAGAAGCCATTGCTTGCTCCTCATCTTTTTGAAATGTCTTCTTGATTTTCCTCTTCTCTATAAATTTTTGACAATTTGTGTGAAAATGACTAGGTTAATTGCATTCGTAGCTCTGTTGTATCTAAACTTTTTTAAAACACTTTTTCTTGGTCAAATTGTTTTTATTTTTAGCTTTTCTTTTATCCTATTACTTTACTATTTTGAATTAAGAATTTAATAAGGAGTTCTTGCTCTATATTACTAGTTTTTAATCTTCAAACAATGATGTAGTAGCCTTGAATGCCATGTTTTCCTTCTCCTTTTATGTTGGATATGATATCTCTTATCATGTCAATGCCACCACATTAACAATGACATGGCCATGTGGCTCATCTACTTTAAGAGGTTTAGTTTCCAAGATGAATTAATTATGCTCATAGAAAGGTAAAACTCTTTAATAATCACTCAAGTATCTTCCTTGCTTGATAACAAAAAAAACTATACCAAGATTTAAGAAACGATTTACAATATTAGTAAATCTACAATTATATTATTGGGAATTATTCATAATTTTTTCAAAATAACACAAAATCATTCATAAGAAAATATATTTTAGATGCTTTAACTTAAGTTACACAAATGTAGGTATCACCAAAGTTACTCTAAACTTTGTGGATAGATTATGGTTCCAAGGTGTATCACTAAGTAGGAGACTATGCTTTTCTTATGCAATGTGTTGGATTAATTCTTTTTAAGAATCTCATTGCCAATTATTTTAGATAGAGATTCAAATGCTTTTTCAACAATTTTCCTTAAATCAATATCTTTTATTAAAGATAATTTGTATTTTATAAATTCAACCCAAATTAAAAAACTATTTAATTAATCGACGCTAAAAGTACCAATCTCCCTCTCCAAAATGTCATATGCATTAACCATTGTGTAAGACATCAAAAAGAATTTTTTTACCATGATAATTGTTAGAATTGAAGAATCGGATGTGAAAAGAAGAGATAAGTAAATTGTAAGACATTAAAGTTTGGAACCTTTCAAAATATTTTGTGATCTCTTTCAATGGCTCCAAACCCCAACTATGACTCTCTTATAGCAATTTTTTAAAAACATAAAGTCTTCTCAAATTACTAATTACCAGTTTAAAATGAATAAAAAATTTATACCCATCATTCTCGACTTCACAATTTTTCTTAGGAACTATATTTTATATTCAAAGCATAAATTAAAAGAAATGTATAGTATGAATCCTCACATTAAGCTCACAATATAGAACCTACAAACAAACGAAATAAATTTATTGTTCATTAAATATCACAAACTATTTGAGCATCTTGTGTTCATGTTAAGCACTCTACACATTATCCATTTGCCTAATGTGTAAAATAATTTCAATTGAGTGTATTATACAATTAGAATGAAAGCTTTCAAAACTAGTTTTAACTTCACATATCATACCCTAAATCGACAAGCCTATTAAAGTGAACTAAATAGACTACATATACAACTAAAATGACAAACTTTGAAATAATTATTTTTCTTCATCTATCACACCTTAATCTACATGCTTATTGAGTTGAACAAAATTAATTTCTTGTTAATGAATAATATACCATATTTTATAAGAAATTGTACTCATTTTTCATATTTTGCAACCAAAGAATTTTGTTCATTATCAATTAACGCAAACAAACATTTTATTATTTTATTTGGCCTTTTTATAGGCATAAGACAATCTTTGAATGCATTTTGTATGTAAACAAAAGAATAATCAGTTGTGCTATTAATATGTTGAAAAGAATTTTTTTACACACTCGAAATAACTCTTCTTGTAGTGCATAAAAAATTTTGTTGTAGGACATACATTCTAAATCCTTATAGACATAACTCTAAAAAGTAACATCTCGAAGTGTAAAAAAGCTTCTTTATTGGTACTTAATTCATTCATACAAGAACATGCCACCAAAAATAATGAGACAGGTCTAACTCTTCAACTAATTTAATGATAATTTTGGAATACTTGATATGAAACACTTAGAGAAAATTATTAGCATAAGAACAAAATTGTTCTTTCTCCACCTAATAAGTAAAAAAAAGTGGACCAATTATTCAACAGAAATGATAAGTTTTTGTACTTTAATAAAAGAACTATAATAAGGAATCATTCATATTCAAAACCAATGCATCGATGAACTACTGAAAAGACTTGGATATCAAAAAGCTCACAAATAAAACATCTAATGACAACTAGCATTAACTTTCAAATAGAATATGAATGAAACATTAAAGATTTGAAAGTATATGAAGGATGTATATCATATTTCATCATGTTTTCAATTTTCAATTATGTAACTTAGAGAATGGAAACAATGATCTACATTAGATTTTATAACTTTCTTTACAAAATTCTCTTCCATGACAACCTAAATTTTTATAAAATTAAATAGTATCTTGTGGAAATAATTGTTAAAAACTTTATTTATCTCAACATTGTAAAAATTTGTGTGATGTAATCAAGCCTTATCTTAGGATGTTTTGTAGTTGTCCTTCACTATGACTAGTTTCATACTATAATAATTTTTGTACTATAGTTAGATAGATAATTCTTAAAAAATTCCTTGGACTTATATCACGGGAAATTTGAAACAAACTGCACGTAAAAACATTGTGATTTTTTAAGGATGTTGTAGTTAATGCCAAATCATGAGTGCACCATGCCTTGATGATGAAAACTATGTTGAATTTAGCAAATTGTTAGGTAACATTATCGAAAAAGGCTAAGAACACCTGTAATTTTAATTCATAAAAATAAAAAAAAATTTAACTTTAAATTTTGTTATAGCCACGGGTAGCCTTAGAAAGAGAAGGAAACTCTTGGGTATAACATTGATGAGAATAATGATAATCTTAGTTAATTGCTTATTTTATTCTTAATGATTTTTTTTGTGTGAACCTTAATGTAGCAATTACGGTTAGGGACATGGATTTATAGTAGTTGGTGAGCCCTTAAGAACATTGTATAGAAGAAACACAACCTATAACACTATTGAGTTTGATTGTAGATGGTGTTTCAGGTTAGGAGAACAATTGTATATTGCTTGAAGAAAGGTGTAGATCTTAACTAGATAATCATAAGACCATGAGTTTTCGTTTCAATGCCCTTAGTCCAAAAGATAAAAACTTAAATAGTGATATAAGCTTTAGAGGGACCTAGAGAAATCATTAGAAGAGTGTATTTCCATGGGTTAGCCTAATGTGTAAGGCGAATCATTAATGTGACCCATATAAACCTTATGAGGAATGGATTTGATGATAGTTAGAGAGTAAGTTTAGCATATATATTGATCTTAATGGATAATTCCTTAAGCTTAAAAAAAAGTTAAAATGGATTCCTATAAAAGGTTAAAGAGAATTACTGAGAAGTTGATAGACTGGTTAGAGACATAGGCTAAAATTACATGATGAATCTAGAAAGTTATGGTATTCAAAATTAAGGAATGTATTGTTTAAAAGAATTATTAGGTACTTGAAAAGCACAACTAGGTTCTAAGAAAACTTTATGGTATCGATAATAACTATTTAGTGGGTAAAATGACATTTAAGATGACAATAGCTATGCTGATTAAGGTTTTAAGGATATAATTAAATGCCTAGATAGGTTGGTAAAAGTTTAGAAGAAACACTATATACCATAGATAAGTGGTTTTTCGTTTGAAAAACAAATAAAATTTAAAGTGGTGGATGAGTAGGCCTAAGACTTAGTTAAATTCTAAATATGTTTGTTTGAGAACTAAGTTTACTTAGGGTTATGTTTCAAAAGAATACCAATGCTAAGGCTCAAAGAGTGGTCGCATAACTCAGTGAGAGGTAGAAGATATTGGCATACATTACAAATTCACGAACTTCACATGTCATTCGAGAAATCTTATGCAATTAGAGAAGCACAATTGTGAGCTATTAAGTGAGGAACTCAAACCTCTTTGCAATAAAATGATAGATTCCTATTCCATTAATATTCTATAATTTCATTTGGTATATAGAAGTTTTTTAGTGTGGATAAGAAAAGTATTTTCATGGAATGGGACCTCAACATGTTGAACACATTGATTATGCATAATTGTTAGAATGAATTGTTAGGATTTATTGTTAGAGGACAAAGTTGCGTTTGGCATCAACCTTGAACTAAGAGATACTTTATTGGTAAAGAATAATATTGGATGGCCATAATAGAATGATAAGAACAATGGTTAAATTGTAGAACTACGCAAAGATATGGTCCATTAGATCCAATGCTTTTGCTTTGGGCACCACTTTTTAAAAAGAAAGATGGTATTCTACATATATGTGTGAACAATTAAGTTCTTAAAATAGTGATAAACCAAAAATGATATCCTTTACTAAAATTGATGAATAATTAGATCATCTTCAAGGTCCTACAATCTTCTTCAAGATATATCTTTGATCAAGATATCTTTAGATATAAATTCAAAAGAGGATATGTCCTAGAAATATTGCATGTATGATATAGACATTATGATCTCATAGCCATAATATTTATGTATCTCTTGAACATCACTTTCTAGCCATACCTTCACTTTTTAATCATAGTATTTTATTGATTAGATTTTTGGTATTATTGGAGTATAGCTTAGCATATACGACATCTTTAGACTACTTTGGAGTTTCTTAGAAGAAAGTGGCTATATTAAAAATATTCTAAGTGATACTTTGTGTTAGATCTACCAGTTCTCCTTGGTCATCTTGTTAATGCCAAGAAAGTTTCAGTTGAACCCAGTACGATTCACGCTATTAATGTGTAGAAAAGAAGGGTTATAATGACAAAAATCCTTTTTTCTTGGGTGTTTTACAATACTATAGTAAGTTTTTGTTTATATTCTATAGTTAAAAGCATATGTTTCTGAACTAATAAAGTTGGTGTAGCTTCCTGTCTATTAGATCAATGTGAGCAAAGGTTTTATGAGCTTAATTAAATGTAGGATTGGCCTTTCAAGGTTTTTACCAATACATCTCAAATTTGTTTTTGTGTAGTTAATAAGTAGAAATGTAGGGTAATAGCCAACAGTAGTTATTCATGCATGAACTAAATTATGCAACACATGACCTACAGTTGCTACTTGTAGTGCCTAACCTAAACATTTAGAAACAATGCTTGTATCAGGTGCCCATTGAGCTCCATAATGATGATAAATGCCTTAAGTTTATTTTCTTATGCAAGGAGCTCGATCTGTTGTCAATGAAATTTATTTGAGCTCATTGATTTTTTTTCTTAAACATGAATTGCTTCTAGGGAAAATAAAGAACTTGTTGAGGAAAGATCTTGTGATGGTTTTTGTTGAGTTTCATCATAGTTGGTAGCATAGTCATTAGTGGCTCTACTTACTACTCTTCACATTCATGTTAATTGGATGAATTTGTTTATGATTCTTTAATGGGGACACACTATGTCATATAGAGAGATTGTCAAACTTTAATGCAATTATTGCAAGAAATTTGCATTAACAGACATTGCCTTGATTGAACAAAATAGGATTTGTATTTCATATCACTAGTTGTTTAGAGAGACTATTAAGGAAGGCATTTGATAATAGGTTAGCTACTTACCTAGGTCTATTAAGAAGCATTTATGACTAGAGAAGAGGTTGTAAGTGGTTTAGCACCTATAAAAGAAATACTTTAACGGAAAGCATAGATTAGTCATATTTTTTAATGGTGATTAGGTGTTCCTTAAGGTTCATTCAATAAGTAGATAGTTTTTATTTGGGAATGCATCAAAGTTTGACATCAGGATATTAAATCACAAAAAATTCTAAAGACGATTAGGTCCACAACAAACTAGCTTTAGTTGTTAGAATATTTTGTAATTATAATGAAGTCTTCCATGTCTTTAATTTCTAGATTTATTTTCAAAACTAAGTGAATTTTTCAATTATAGTAGGTTAAATCTTCTTAGGAGTGTCCAATAAGCAAAGGAGAGCATTATACTTGACAGCATAAGAATAAGTGGTTACCTACGCTAGAGTGCACTTGAGTATTCTAAAAGAAAGAGTGATTTCTTAGGAGTCACATAGTGAGTACATTGTAAATGGCCAATGCTATTCCTTAGATTCTTATGATTTTTTCCAATTAAGTGTTATTGTTATACCCCCATATTTAGGTATTTCTTAGCTTTTTGTGATGTATTTCCTTGGTTGATGTAAGGTATGCCTTTTCTTTATAATTGCTTATTCAAAATTATAAACCTTGGTAAGTTACTAAAAGTACTAATATTTTTCAATTTGTAAGGCTTGATATAATTATAAGAAAAGTATAAAATTTCAAATAAAATTTTAATATTTAAATGGTCAAGATGGGGTAGCATTAGAACATGTATATCTTTGGCCATGAAATGCATTTGATTTGCTAAAGTTAAGTTCGAAGAGCCAATAATTTATTTATGACTTAAATCATTTAAGTTATATCTTAATCGAAGTTCTTAGATAGCATATCCAACACAATTAAGTTCTACTAGTTATATAAATGATCAAGAAGTGGCTTTTGATGGACTTAAGAAAACATGTCCAAATTTTTAACAGCCATAATTGTGATGTAGAGGACAAAACTTAGCTATCAAGAGTAAGTGTAGAAGGGCTAACAACCATGAGGAAGATGAAGCCAAGCTTTTTTTGTCAAGTATATGATATATGATGAACCTTATTATATGAAGGTTAATTCAGTGTCACATTTAGGATTAAAAATTGGGCACTTTACAATGAACAAATGCCTTAATTCATTTGCTTTTTCAAAAGAATTTGAGGATAGACTCATGAATGGAATCTTGATTAGCTAAGGGATGATTTGATGTAAATTTGAGGATAGACTCATGAAAGACTTTCCTCTGATGTAAATTTTGTAATGATAAACTCGTTGATTTAAAAATGTTTTTAAATAAAAATGTAGAAAAATAGAAATTTAATTATTTTAAAATATTTTATATTTAACAAATACAATTTTGAAAATTTCTTTCGTATATTTTTTTAAATAAATATTATCATATAATACAATATAAGAACAAAAATAAAAATGACTAAAGTTTTTTAAGCAGTTCTTCCTAACGTATGCATACATGCAGCCCGAGTCAACCCAACTAAGATTCCACTATAAAAACTACTCTCTTTCACCATATACGATAAGAATACTTCACAAACCAGATCTTTTTTTTGCAACAATTGCTGCGCTTTGGTCAATGTAATTTTAATTATAAAAACAAAATATGCTAAGGCAAAATATTAAGTAATAATTAATCACAAAGTTTCACTACTAAATCCAAAAGCATATATGTCCTCGTTTTATGGATTAAGATGTTGGAATGTGAGTGCAAATATTAAAAAGTTTGAAACAACCTAAAAGGTATAATTTTGAGATATTAAATGCAAGATACTAATCAAAGGTGTTGCATTAGCATGATCTTTTTAAAAAATAAAAAAAAATCAGAAAATAGATAATTAATTGTAAAGAAGTCTCTAGTAAGATTTGCAATCAAAGAGAATGTTGGAGTATGAAAGGAAAAAAGTTAGTCACAAACATAGCTCAAACATTGACAATGAAATTGGAATGAAATGGTTTGTGCTTCTTCTAACAAAAAACAATTCATTTAGTAAGGTAAAATCATCTATTGTTAAACAATTATAACTACTCTATTTACATTAGAATATTTTAGATTAAAATAAAATTTTTTTAGTTGTAAGAAAAGTCAAAGAGATAGACATTAACATTTCAAAGATATAAACAAAAATAATCTGCATTTTATAATATTTATTATAGGAAAAAATAATGACCACTGTTCGATCTAGGTAGACAAAACAATAATCACTTGATCAGAATACTGAATAAATGGCCCATTTCTAATCTTGATGTGTGAGAGAATTGTTCATAAAGGCAGAGATTTTCTTAGCACTACAGTTGAGCTTTATGGATGGCTAGCTAGACAATCAGCACTGTTCACCAACATGGAGAAGATCTCAATCATTTGAATAGATTTTATGGATTGATGATAAGATGAAAATTATTATCCAAGTCGACAACACTGATCTCATCCACTTGATCAGGCTAAGTTATATGAATAGTTAGATGAAATCTACTATTCACAAAAGCAAATATTATCTTGTCATTTCATCATTAAAACATGTGATCAAGAGGCATTGGTTTGCTACACTTGAGAAACACACAAGACTATTTTTTAGTCCTTTATCAAAAGCTTATATATGATGTTTAGCATTGATAATACTTTCTCTCAACATATAAGTCAAGTGAAAGGGGTTAGTTTCTCCTTGGTGCTCTTGAGAGGTCACGACTCAAGTCACTTGTGCATTGTATATAGGTTCATCCTAACTCGATCCAATAACATGCCATATTATGAGTTAAACATGACCTATTATGTCTAAAATGGTCCAAAAATTATTTTCTAAATTGATTTAACCCCACCTTCTAAGGGACTAACTGGTACTTATGCTTGATCATACTCGATTCACCTAGTCTCCCATCCCAAGCCTCCTGAGTTCCATTTCTGAACACATTAGGCCACTTGGCACAATGTTTGGGCTTGTCATGTTTTGACTTGTTAGGATGAGATTTTGTTTCTTTCCTAAAACAATCTTGTATATATTTAATATTATTTAATTACTTTTAAAACTTTTTTATAGCTATTAAAATAACAAAATATTTTTATAACTACAAAAATAATAATGTATGTGAATAAATGATGTTGTGAAACCTAGTTGTGTTAGATATGAACAAGTTGAAAGATAAACTAACAATCAAGTAGATGTCTCAAAAATTAACTCCTAATGGTTAGTTACTCCATAAAAAGTTGGTCAATGATACCTTCATATGCCATGTAAGCTAGAGCACAGCCACCATACTAGTTTGCATGGTTTGATTTTTTTATTTCTCCAAAAGAGATCTAGTCAATACTCTCCAATTAGTTAATCAAATTAAAGAGGCTAACACTATGAATTTGTTATTGTTAAATAAGTGGTTCCATGACTAATGGTATAATAATATCTCTCATTCGATGATGGCAAAGCCAATGTCAAAATAGTGAGTTTAAAAGGTATAATTAAAGCAAGCATACATATGCTCCTCCTACATTCTTGCTCCCCCCTAAATATATGAAATTCATAAAATTATTATACAAATTTGGGATGTAATGAATTTTTTTTTCATACGTGTCTTTCCACCATTCTACTATGCAACAAATCATAGAATAATAGTAAAATACTCAAACAAGGGTCTGCACAATGATAATATTTGTGCATAATTTTTCTTTAAGAAACCAAGGCTACAATTATATCAATACAAATTTATTATTACTCATTCTATCCATGTTTAATTTAATAAAACATATGATTTTTTAACTTTGTTGCTCTCTTTATTTATTTTTTGATAATTCTTATAAAAACTCATCATGAAACAAGGTCATAAGATTAAAGATGCTTACATGGACTTCTCCCCCACTTAAGTTCAAAGAGGTAAATGGATATATAGAAGAACCATGGATGTGCATCTCTATAAATTCTAAGAACTACACATGATTCCTAAATAGCAAACCAATTGTTATCAATTCTAATAATAAAGACTAAGATAATTCAGTTATATAACTTAATTGCAACTCCAGCACAACTATATGGACTAATAACTATATATATCTCTAAAAACATTAAAGAACATTCTAGTCTTTATGCAAGGAAATTATTTATTTAAGCCAAATTATTGAATGTTTTCATGAAGAAACACTAAGGGCATATTTAATTACAAAACTCACTAGCTCCCCGAAAAAATTGGCTTGTGCTCCTTTAATTTCTAACACAATTATCACCTTTTTAATCACTCAAAATTGTTAATCATGCCTAAAAATAACATAATATTGTGAATGGTTCAAATATGTTACTTTCTGTAAAAAGAATCTTATATTGTTGCAAGAAATGCTACATTTCAAAATTCATCGAGAAGATGGACTAATTAAATAACTCTTATTCAAAATTCTTCTAATTTTTCAATAAATGTCATGGTTTTACACACCATTAGTTGTGTCCTTAGTTTTCAATAAATCATCTAAGAGCTTTACATATATAAACATTATATGTCACACTAAGCTCCAAGTTAAATTTTTTCCAATTCTATCTCTTGAACTTATAACTTATATCATTCCAAAAAAGCATGTGTACTTTCCCTATATGTCATCATTAGTTTGGCAAAGTCTACTTGACCTTTATGGCACGCAAATAGATTCATATTGCTTATGTCAACAACAAAATTAGTTGAAGCATAAAACCATCATTATCTCTTTATTCGTTATAGTAAATAAAAAATATCTTACTTATGGCACTCTCATCCTCCAAATTCAACCTAAAAACAAAATTATTATCTATACAATTTCTTAAATAGATATTAAATAAATATAAGTAAGCTACAAAGAAGATTACATCATTAATATTAAAAATAAGGACCCCTCACATTTTCTATGTGGGCCACATGCAAACTAACATGGCATGGCTTGTCTTCATAGGTCTTAATTATGGAGAAACACCAAAACAGCTACTCAAGTTTTAAATTTTTGAACAAAACTATCATGGATTTAATAGTAGTACTATGTGATTGGGGTGCTTTTACAAATGTATTTTTTGCACATGTTCCGTTAGGGATCCATTCTTGTTTATCCTACTTAAAAATAGATGAATTTATTAATTAACAAATGTTATGAAACATGCCCATAACTATCATAATAACTTCAAACAACTTTGGATTTAACAAAAAAAATAAAAAAATAAAATAAACATTTTTGTTAAAACATAGTTATATGATGAAGCAAGTTTGTGCAAACATGAACTATAATAACTTCTATTGACATTCACATGTACATGTCAACTTTTCAATCTATATTTTTTTAGTCAAATGAGATGTAAGATTAGAATTTGTATTCAAAAATTTATTGCCTCTATTCATTTCAATAATTGATGGAGAATGTAAGGCACATATAAATAGCAATAAGCATAAGAAGCAAAAGCACATGAATGTACAATAAATAACTTTTTTTCAAATAAATCAACACCTTTTTTTGTCAAGACTATTTTTTTTACTTTTTTTTCCAAAATTATATTTTTTCTTTAAGAAATATTTTAACATTTCAAATAATTAATACATTAATTTCCCAATGCTAAAGATGTATGAAATTTATCAAATTTTTTTTGCACAATAGTTTAATTAATGACATGTACAAGTTAATCACTTTGAAGCTATTCATTTCTAACTTTCAACTTATTATATGATCCAAGTGAAAGGTAAACATGATGCTCTTTTTCGTTATATTTCACTTTAAGTCCAACGTAAATCTTAATCAATTTCTTATGCTTAATTATAAGTTCATCAACACTAACATTATAAGTATCCATATTAATGGGGGAAAATTTTTCACACCTTTTGGTGAATAGCTTGTTTCAAAGGTGCATAATAGTTCTCTTTTTCATTCTCATTTCCTTTAACTTTTACTTCATATTTTATTGTTGACATTATTTAGAAACTCAACTAGTTTGTCATATAAATTCCACAGTTCTTTCATAACCTCAAAGCAAGTTCGTAGATGAAAAATCTTCATTCCAATTTTTTGATGTAAAGTAAAAAATAGAAAACTCATTCCTTTGGAATTTCTTTCCCATAAACTTCTAGATTATTCATTACAATCATTCGAGATAATAAAAGGATTTTCAAATAACAACCAAAAATCATCACTAATTATTAAACATCAATGGATCCATTAAGTTAACAATATAATCAACATTTCACCACACACATGAAATGAAAAAAGAGAAGATCTTCCCTTTTGGAATTTCCTCCCTTTATGTAACACATCATCGATACCACTTGACGTAATTTGTGCCTAATTAATCCACAAGAGGGGGTGAATTTTGATGTTAAACATATTGCTATTTTCAAATCACTTTCTTAATTGTAAAAGAAACACATTAGAAGAAAAGTAAGAATTGTTTTGTTTTATCATATTTTTTTAATAAAACTTTTACGCTTGAAAAAAATTTAAATTTTTTTTAAATGTGCTTTAAATTAATTATTATTACAGAAGAAAAATAACATAAATTACATAATAATGAAGAAAATAAAATTTCAAAGGATATGAATTAAAAATACCCTTTATTTATTACTTATAATTGTTGACATTATGATTAATACTAATTCAAAATGTAGTTCGATTGACAAATAACAAACATCAATGGATTCATATCAACCTGCTCAATCCAATTAAATAGTCTTTTATCCATTTTTAAATGTTTTGTTTTTAAGGGATTTAGACACTTTACATGTTATTTTTATTTATGCATAAATTGATGATTGAGCTTGTTGTGCTTGATTTACTTAACATGGTGTGCAACATTCCAATATAATATATCTCATTTCTTCAAATTATTTTTATTGATATTGTTTTATCACAACGAAACTTTAATTCATCTCTTAGCTGACCTTTACTTTGCATTGACTTACTCGTAAGATATTATTAGAATTTATCTCATTCCAACTTTAGTACATAATAACATGATATTAAAGTAATATTTTTTATTTATGCTATTATTTTGGTGTTTTGTACCAATTGAAATCACATATTAATAATATGAAAAAAAAAATCATTTGACATGTAAAAAAGAGCTCTATCTAATTAAATATTTATATTTTTATGTTTTTGAATATTTTATTGATTAGGGATTTGGCATATAATACATTTTGTTTAATGTGATTTGATGACCAGAGATGTTACACTCAAACTCTTTAGTTTCTTCCTATGCAACATTCCAACGCAATTTATCATTTTTCTTCTAAAGCTTTACAATTATTTTGTTATATTATTATGAAACTCTTAATTTCCTTTTAGGTAACCTTTACATTATCTTGGATATAATTGCATTACACTTCTTGAATTTATCTAATTTTAGCTTTAGTATACATTTACATAATGTTAAAATAATAGTTTATTGTTATATATTTTTTACATGGCAATCCATAGTAATTGAAAATGAGGTTCATTTGATATTAATTGAATGTTGTTAAGCTCATCTGAATGAGCTTCTTTTAATTAAGTGTTAATTATTTTTAATTTTAAAGTTATTTTTTACTTTTTTACCATCTTTTACAAGATATTTTAATTCTTACATAATGTGATGATTGAGCATGTTGCACTCAATGTCCTTACTATCTAGTAACATAAATTTCTAATATAATTTATCTCGTTTAATCAAATGTTTTGCTTTGATTTGTTTATATTACCATCGAGCACTAGATCTCCTCTTATGTGATATTTTCTTCATTTTTATTTGTTTATACAATGTTGTGTCACTTTATCTCACCTTATCAATATTATATATTTAATTCACATTGGAATAAGCATTTATTATTATTATTTCTTATTATTTAATTTCATAATTCATAGTAATTATAAAAAAGGTTTGATTGAGATGAAAGAAGCATTGTTAGACTCATTTTTTTGACCTTTATTTATTTAGATATTCATATATATTTTTACTTTTTTGAAAGTCTATACTTTTTAATGTTTTGCATATTTTATGATACATTTCATATTGTATATATTTTGATGAATGAGTATGTAACACTCAATCTCCTTATTTCGTTACTTCAGTTATATCATTAAGAAACTCTAATTCTCCTTTAATTTAAACTTCACATCTCTTTGATTTTTTGTCCTATATTGCTTAAATTCATCTCATTACAAGTTAATATATATTTACCTAAAATTAAATTTATAACTTTTTTATTTATGCTTGATTACTTTCATAATTTGTAGTATTCAAAAATGATTATGGATCAACATGAAATAAATAATGTTAGACTTGTGTTATTAAGCTTTATCTAATTAATTAGCTATTTCTATATTACCCCATTAATTATTATTTTCATATACTTTAATGTTACCCACTATGGCCTTATGATCTTCACATGCAAGTTTCTCATAAAATTTTTATCCTTTTTTCAAATTATTTTCTTCTATATAATTTTTTAATTTGTAAATAATTTTTTTTCTTTTATTCTTTACATCACTTTAATTTAAGTGTAATATATAGTTTAATTTTATCTTATTTCTAGTCTAACATATATTTACTTTATGTTAAGTCGAAATTGATTTTTATTAGTGCTTATTTACCTTTATAATTATAGTAATTTTAAATGCTGTTAAATGAGATGGAATAAACACTATGAATCTCATCATGATGAGCTTTATCAAATTTTGTATTTATTTTCATTTTTTCAAATAATTAATTTTTATTGTTTGTTATGCATTATAAGACATTTCAATTTGTAGCTAAATTAGTTAATTAGAATGTCACAATTGATGTCCATAGTATCTTGGAATGTATCATTTCCATTCAATTTATATCCTTTTTGTATATTTTTTTATTTGGTTATGTTATCTTACTATGTAACTCAAATTTATCTCGTGTTATGTCTAAATAGCTTTGATTTGGTTATATTATATTATTTCATGTTATCACATTTAAGCATTAATATATAGTTTATAAAAATTAAATAATTACTTATTATTTTTTATTTTCATTTACTTTTATGATTTGTAGTAACTCTAAATAAGGTTTGATCCAAATGAAAAAAAAATCATTGGATTTTTATAGACATTCTCTCACAATTTAAATTACATTTCTATTTTTTTTTAAAACATTTACTAGACCTTTAGCACATTTTGGGAGGCATTGTGATTCAAACTTTATTTTCTAATCAAGTACGTTACACTCAATGTCCTTAGTATCTTTAAGGACAATTTGTTTTATAATTTATCTTATTTATTCAAATTGTTTTCCTCAATTATTTAATCATGCCATTATGCTTTAATTCTACTACATTATGACTTTTACTTCAACTTGATTTAGTTGCCTTACATTTCCTCAATTTTTCTCATTTCTAAATAAATATATATTAAATCAGTATAAAAATAATAATTTATTGCTAATTATACTTATTTACTTGTTTATTCATATTAGATCTAATCAATGATGGACTTTTTTGAAATAAAAATCAATGGACTTATCTCATAGTGCTTTTATCTAATTAATCTTTTTATCTTTCTAAATATTTTATTTTCTTGTTCTTTTGGATTCTTTGCATGATATTTCAATTTGCACCTCTTTTGTTACTTTAGAATGTTTTACTCAATCTCTTTAATATCTTTGAACATGATTTTCTCATATGGTTTTTCATTTTACACTTATATGACTTTTATTTGGTTATATGATATAGTTTCAATTTATGTCATTCATTTTAGCTTTTATATATGCTTAATATTAAAATTACAATTTTTTAATTGTTTTTTGAAAATTTTGTAATTTGTTAAAATTCTAAATGATGTCAAATTGTGATGAAGCAGATGTGTTTTCTATCATCATTATATGATCTATCCATTTAAATATTTATTTTATAAAAAGTAAATATTTTTTCCTATTTTGGCAATCTTTATAAAACTTTTTGAATCATACATGATTTAAAGGTCAAGGACTTTCCAACTAATCATGTAAGTGACTTCGAAGACAAAATTCTTACATAATTTGTTTCATTTTATTTAGATGTTTTGTTTTAATTTTGTTATATTATTTTGCAACTCTAAATATCCTAATGTATGACAACATTACTTTTATTTTGTTGTATTATATTACCTCAATTTATCATATTTTAGATTTAAGAATTATTTAGTTTTTATTAAAATAATTATTTATTATTATTTATGCATGCTTAGTTTTGAAATTAGTATTAATTCAAAATAAGATCCAATTAAAATGAAATATATATTATTTATGTCATTTTAAAAGCCTAGACAAAATAAAATATTATTTTTCAATTTTTTAAATATTTTATTTTCTTTAATTTAGGAACTTTTTATAAAACATTTCAAGTAATTTAATATCAGATACGACGTCCATAATATCATGGATCATAACTTTCTAGCAAACTTTATCTCATTTCTTCATAAAGTTTTCTTTTATTTTGTTATATTATGTTCCTTCAATTCATTCCACATCAACTCTATTATATATTAAATTATTATTTAAATTATAATTTATAATTATTTATTTCTATTTTATTTCATAATTCATAAAAACTCTAAATGGCTTTTAGTTGAGAAGATATAAATGTTGTTATGCTCTTCTGAATATGTTTAATAAAATTAAATAATTACTTTTGTAAAGTTAAATGTTTTATGTTTTATTGTTTTGGGGTATTTTATGAGAGATTTTTATTTATATCAATTTGATGAATGATGTTGTCACATTTGATGTTCATTCCAGCAAAATTTTTTATTTTTTCAAATTTTTCTATTTGATTTTGTTGTACACCTTTGAAAAATTAATTCATGTCTTTTGTCATTTTTACATCACTTTGAATTGGTTATAGTATATCATTTTTAATTTATCTAATTTTTATTATAACATATAGTTATTTAATATTAAATAAATATTTTATTAACTTAAATATTAATTCAAATTTTAAATTCATTTTATTTCAAAACCAAGTGTAATTTATGCAAAGCAAATCTCATTGGTGTCATCTTGTCCAACAATATCCTAATAAATAATTATTTTTTATGTTGAAATGTTTTTCCTGGCTTTTGTGTGCTTTATGTGATATGATGATTTGTGGCATATTTCACCATTGTGCATGTTATACTACATTTTTTTGGGTTTCTTGAAATACAATTTCTTGTATAATTTACCCCATTTCCTTCAATGTTCTTGAATAATTTATTGTTGTTTATGTTGATGCGTTGGTAACTCATAATAGCTCCAAATGACGTCTGATTGAGATAAGACAATCACTTTCCTCATGTTAGTGAGATCTATCATATAAAACTCACTTTTATAATTTAAAATATATTTTTTTAAAATTATTTTTTCAATATATTACCATGAAACGCAAAAACTCTACACCTTTTACCTTGCTCTTATTTTCATTTGGTTATATTACGTTGTATTAATTTATGTCATTTTACCATTACTATAAATTTACTTAATATTTAAAAATAATTGATTATTAATTATTCTTTTTTAATTAGATAATTTACATTAATTCCAAAAGAGATTTAATCAAGGAGAAACAAATGTCGTCGAACTTGTCCTACTAACCACTATCCAATTAAACATTGATTTATGTTTTCTATATATTCCATTTTTTATAATTTTTGGATGCTTTATGACACATTGATTTCAACATAGTTTAAAGAGTGAGGTTGCTAAAGTTGTTCTCCTTACTATCATAAATGCAAGTTTTTCATAGAAATGTTCTTATTTCTTCAAATGTTTTCCTTTGATTTTGACATATAATTATGAATGTATAATTCTCATCCTTTATGACTTATACATTTCTTTGATTTGTTTATCTTAAATTGCTTCAATTTTATCGCATTGAGAACTTTAGCGTATATTTACTAAACATAATAAGAAAAATTTATTATTATTTATTTTTATTTACTTTGTAATTTGTAATAACTCAAGAAAGGCATGATGGAGGCAAAACAAATATCATTGGCATCATCTAGACTTGATCTACCTCAATAAATGTTCATGTATATATTTTAGAAATATTTTATTTATATTTTTTAAAATATTTGTAAGATATTTCAATTATTGCCATATCTAGTGATGGAGGATCTTACACTAGATGTCCTTTATGTCTTGAAAAAAAAACATTCACATATGATTTATCTTATTTCTTGAATATTATAATTTTTATTTTGGTATTATTTTTTATGGCAACTTTAAAATGCATTAATCTATTTAAATTACATATTATCAATTCATGACATATAGGCTTTAGTGTATATTTCTTTGTATTAAGGTAGCAATTTATTATTATTTTGTCAATTTATATTGGTAATTCTTTAGGATTCCAAATAAGGTTTGAATGAGGCAGAATAATTATTTTTGGTCATGTCTCGATGAGCTCTTGCAAATTAATTATTCATTTCAATATTTTTAGTTATTTTTTTGTTGGTTTTTGGGCGTACTTTTAATAGAAATTTTTGTTTATGCATGTAATGATGTGCAAGGATGTTATAATCAATATCATTTTATATGAAAAGACATGTTTCTTTTAAAATTAATCATGTTTTTTCAAATCTTTGGGATAGATTAGGTTGTATTACTATGTATATTTAAATCTTATTACGTAACTTTAATAATTCTTTAATTTTTTCATATTACAAAGATACAATTTATCTTATTTTTGTTTTAGACATTTTTAATTAAGGTTACAAATAACCTTATGTAACTATTTGAGCTTTAATAAACTAGTTATTATTATTGATGCTTATTTTTTTTGTAATTTGTGTAAGACAAAATGAACTTCAATCAAAATGAGGCAAATTTTGTTTGTCTCTCGTAGATGACCTATATCCAATTAAATAATAATTTTTAATTTATTTAAATATTTAATTTTCTCATGTTTTGGTTGTTTGCTGAAGTGTTTTGATTAAAACCTTATTTGAAGTTCAAGGGTGTTGCACTTGATTTCCTCAATATCTTGGAATGCAAATTTCTCATATGATTTATCTTGTTTCTACAATAATTTACTTTCAGCTAGTTATATTTTTATGAAACTCTGTTTCTCCCCATATGTGTAATTTGTATCATTTCAATTTGACTATGTAGTATTACTTTAATTTTTCTAATTTTAGATTTATTATATTTTTTATTTAATATTTAAAGGAAAATTTGTTATCATTTTTGCTCGTTTACTTTTGCTATTTATACCAATTCCAAAGGAGGACCATCCAAATGCTTATTTACAACTCATTTCTATTCCAACATGATTTCATGATGATAAACATAAATTTGATCTCTTTATTTCATTGCAATGTAATTTTGTAATAAAAATTATCTATTTTCTTCAAATGTTTTGAGTTTAGGTTTTTATATTACTATGTAAATCTAAATCTACTTTCGTGCAACCTTTTCATCAAATTGATTTGGTTATATTACAGTTCTTTAATTTATCTTATATTGGCTTCAATATATATTTAACTAATATGAATGTAATAATTTTTTATAATATATGCTTATTTATTTTATTAATTCATAGTAATTATAAATGAGGTGTGATGGAGAAAAAATAAAAGCTTTTGGGCAAAAATCAATGAACTCTATTGAATTTATTCTTTGTTTTTATATTTTTAAAGATTTTAATTTTTTATGTTGCAATAGTTTATGCGATATTTTGATCCACTAAATAATCATTCATATTGAACTCGATCCCCTCAGTATCATGGAATACAAGATTCTCAAATAATTTGCCTTATTTATTTAAGTTTTTTCTATGTAACTATAAGTCTTCTCTCATGTGATCTTTACATAGCATTGAATTGGGTTAATTACATAGTTTTAGTTTATGTCATTTTAGATTTAAAATATAATTATTTAATATTAAATAAATTTTCGATAATTCTGAATGTGAGATGGTTTAATTCATTCTTGTTGAAGTTTATAAATTTTAATTTAATATTTAAATCATAATTTATTTTATTATTTTTATATTTTATTTTATGATTCATAATACTCAAAAATGGGTTTTGATTGAGATGATATAAATGTTATTATGCTCATCTTGAAGAGTTCAATCAAATTGATTTATTACTTTTATAAAGTTTAGCATTTTATTTTTTTATTGTTTTAGTGTATTTTATCACATGTCTTGATTCATATCACATTTGATTGTTATCACATTTGATGTGTGTTGTAGTTTGAAATATAGCTTTCTAGCAAATTTATCTCTTTTTTCAATTTTTTTCTTTGATTTTGTTATATTAGTTTGGAAAGTTAGTTCTCCTCTCACATCATTTTTGTATCACTTTGATTTGGCTACATTATATTTTTTCAATTGATCAAATTTATATTATAATATATAGTTACTTAATCTTGAATTAAAATTTTATTATCTTTCATGTTCATTTAAATTTTGAATTTGTTGTATTTCCAAAGCAGGCTCAATCGAAATAAAGCAAATGTCGTTGGTGTCTTCTCCTCAAACATTATCTTAATAAATATTAATTTTTTATATTTATATGTTTTTTTGGTTGTTAGTATGCTTTATGAGATATGATAATTTTTGCCACATTTGACCACCATGCATGTTACACTAAATCTTCTGGGTACTTTGAAATACAGCTTTCTTTTATAACTTATCATATTTCTTCAAATTTTTCATTTTGATTTAGTTAAATTGCTTTCCAACTCTAACTCTTTTCTCATGTCAATAATTTGACAATATTAAATTACTTCATTTTACATCATTCTAACTTTAAAATATATTTATCAAAAAATTTATGATTTTTAATTTTCTTTTGTTAACTTAAATTGATAATTATAATTCTAAATAAGGGCTAATTGAGATGAAACAAACATCACTAGTGTCGATTAGTGAGATCTATCCTATAAAATAGTTATTTTTATAATTTAAAATCAAAATTTTTATGATTTTTTACCATGATTTATGGGACATTTCAATTTGTACCTAATTAGATAATTGAGCATGTTATATAGGATGTCTTTACTATCTTTGAATGCATCTTTCCAATACAACTTGTCTCATTTTGCCTATTGTTTTCCTTTTATTTCGTTATATCGCTTTGTAAGTCAAAATATTCTATCATGTCATCTTTAGATTTGTTTTATTTTGTGAAATTACATAGCCTCAATTTATGCTATTTTGGCTTTAAAATGTATCTCATTAATATAAAAAAAACTAATATTAAAAATACTAATTTATTATTATTTATGCTAGATTCCATTGGTTGTTTGGAATAATTGAATCATTTTTTAAGTGAGAAGGAATAAACATCATTCAACTTGTCTCAATGAGCTCTATGTCTCAACGTGCATTTTTATGTCTCTAAAAAGTTTTACTTGCTAGTGTTTTGGATTGTCTTATGAGACATAAATTCATATTTTACTTCACCAAAGAATGTGTTACCCTTGATCTTTCGAGTTTGTTGGAATATGACTTTCTCGTACAATTTTTCTCATATCTTTAAATTTTTTCAAATTTTCTCAATATGCGCTTAACATATACTTTGTTAACTTTAAAAATAATTTTTATTTTCTATGCTAATTTTCTTTGTAATTCTTAGTAATTTCAAATATCGCCTGATATAGACAAAACAAATAATGTCAGGCCTTTAATAATCTGTTCTATCAAATTAAAATTCATTTTTAAGTTTTTACAAATTGTTATTTTTTATTACTTATTTACTTTCGTAATTTATGGTAATTAAAAATGAGTTTGGCTAGAGATGAAATAAACTTTTTTAAACTCTTTTAGTTGAACACTACCTAATTAAATATTTATCTTTATATTTTTAGTCGAGAGTGTTATATTTGATCTCCTTCGTATCATGGAATGTAATGTTGATGTGTAGTTTATCTCATTTCTTTATCTTCTCCACTTTACACTAGTTATATTAACATGTCACTCAAAATGTATTACTATGTGACTTTCACATCACCATCATTTGGCTATATTATGTTGTTTCAATCTTGTTCATTATAACTTTATTACATATTTACTTGATATCAAATAAGAAATTTTTTTAATACTTGTGTTTTGTGGACATTTTTATTTGATAGTAATTCAAAATCATGTATGAGATGATGCAAATTTCGTTAGACTCAACTTGATGAACATTATATATTTAAATATTCATTTTTATTACTATGTAGCCCTTAACTTTTCCACTTGTAGCCTTTACATCACTTTGATTTGTTATATTAAATTATTTCAACTTTCAGGTAAATTTACTTGCTGTAAAAATAAGAATTAATCTTTATTCATTCTTATTTACTTGATTTCTTCAAAAAAATTTTAGATGTGTTCTTGTTTCGATAAAATAAATGCCATTTGAACTATCATGATCAGCCTTACCTAATTTATTTTGTAATTTATTTTTTAAAGATATATTATTTTTTCTAAGAAGTTTTCTTGTTTTGAGAGAACATAAATATTAAATTATAAAGAAATGAATTTTAAATTAGATAAAGCTCATCAAGATTAAGTACAACAATATTTCCTACAACTTGATTTGGCCACATTTTAAACTTCTAGGAATTAACAAAGTAATTGAGCATAAATAATTCAAAGAAATGCAAATTTATATTAATGTTTAAAATTGATAAATTGAAGTAAAGTGATATAGCAAAATAAAAGCTATCTAAAGTGGACACAACAAGTTATTCATAGTTACATAATATTAATAAACAATCAAAGCAAAACAAAATTAAGAAAGGAGATAAAATATATGGTATATAACATTCCAAGATACTAACAAAGTCAAGTATTTCATTCTTTATTATCGAATATAGTGTGAAAAAAAATATTTCATTAAGGATGTAAAAGCCATAGAAAATATAATACTTAAAAATATAGAAACAAAAGTTTTATTATGTAAAGCTCATTGTGATGATTTCAATAATGTTGTTTTCATATCACTAAGACCTCCTTTGGAGAAACTATGAAATAAAAAATAAGTATGAATGAGTAATAATAAATTATAATTTTAACAATATGTAAGTATATATTAAAGATAAAACGAGATAATTTGACAAATTTTATTGGGACCAACACTATGATACAAAAGTTATGCTGGAGTAGAACTAAAGTTTCATTATCTAATTGCATATCAAAGAGAAAATTTGAAAGAGTTTGATAAATATTTAAAATTATTGAAAGGAATATTTAATTAGAAATATCACTACCAAACTTTTTTAGCAATATCTAAATCATGTAATTCAAGCATCATTTTGAGTTATGAGAAAATACCAAAAGCAAATATGGATAAATTTTCCAAATTGTGATATTCATGTTAAGTAAATATATATAGAGGAAAAAAAGATAAATTGATACATTATAATATAACTAAAAAAATGTAAGGCTTACATAATAATAGATTTAGAAAAACATAGTAATATAAAAAAATCAACGCTAAAAATTTTAAAAGATGAAATAAATTTTGTGAGAAAGCTACATTCCATGATAATAAGAAGATAAAGTGTAACACTGTAAACCATCAAGACATGCATGAATAAAATTCTCCTTTAAAGCAAGCCAAAATTTAGAAAAATAATATTTAAAAATATTAAAATTTTTATTTAATTGAAAAGAGCCCGTTGAGACTAAAAAAATGACATCTGCTTCATGTCCATGAAATCTCAGTTGTGATATTTCTAAATTATATAACTAAATAGTCATAACAATAACATGCTTATTTGCTAACATCAAGAAAATATACACTAAAGTTGAAATGTGATATATTGAAGTAATGTAATGTAACTAAGAAAAAGAAAGGTAAATGTGACATGACAGAAGTAGTGTTTCATGATAAAAAAACCCAATATAAGAAAAATTTATAAAAAAGATGTATTCTAAGATACTATCATAATTGAGTGAAATATCCACTATCATCAAATTAGGTTTTAATTAGATTGTCTCTTTAAGCATTATATAACATAAAAAATAAAATTTATAAAAAATATCAAAATAAATTTTTAATTGGATGGAAGTCATTGAGATGGATTTAAGGACATCAGGTACTGCTCAATCAAACCTCAATACAAATTACTATAAATATTAAAGAAAAAATAAAATAAGTAATAAAACAATATTGTTTTAATATTAATTAAATATAGAATAAAGTGGAACTGAGATAAGTTGAAGGAATGTAATATAATTAAATAAAATCAATGTAAAGGTCACAAAATAGTGGAATTAGAGCCTCATAGTAACACAACGAAATCAATGAGAAAAAGTTAAAGAAATAAGGTAAATTATACAACAAAGTTACATTCCAAAGGAGTAAGAAGATCAATTATAAAATCATAAATCGTCAAATTAGGTACTATTAAAAACTTCCAACAAAATATGATAAAATACTAAAAATAATCTTTCAAATTGTGGAAATGAACATTTAAATACATTGTGGTCTTTGGAATGAGTTTAATAACATTTCTTTCATCTTGATACAAACTTGTTTGCTATTTCTATGAATTTTAAAATTGAATAACATTGGATACTAATAAGTGTAACTGTAACATTTAACAAAAACATAACATAATTAAAAGAAGATAAACTAAAGAATGTAATACAACCAACCCAAAGTAATATAAAGGTCAAAAGATAGAAGAATTGGAGTTTCACTTTAGTATGTCTAACCGAAATAGAAAACTAGAAGAATAAGATAAATTATGTGGGAATGTTAAATCTAGGATACTAAAAAAAATGTAATGAAACATCTTCGAGCATCAAATCAGGTATGAATAAACGTACGTTGTAAAACATGTAGAAGCCAAAGAAAATAATTTTTTTAAAACATAGAAATAAATATTTTAATTGGATAGAGATCATCGATGCATGTTTGTCAACATTTTCTTTACCTTATTAAAACTTCATTTTGTATTATTGTGTATTGCCAAAGTAAATAATCATAAATAACATTTGATAAATATTTTACTATATATAAAGATTTATACTAAAATAGAAACAAATCAAATTAAAGCAATGTAATATATCCAAATCAAATAGATATAATTGTCACATGGGAGGAGATTTAGAGTTTCATAAGAATATCTAATAAAAAAATGTTAAAACCATTTAAAATAACCTCTATATATATATTCAATTTGATTGAGCACATCAAAATGAGATCATTGTAATAATTTTTGTGTCGATTTATCCTTGTTTCAAATTGCTTTAAATTATGAAATTAACATATCATGAATAACATAAAATTATTATATTAATAAGATGTAAATATATATTAAATCCAATATTTTTAAAATTTAAAAAATATATTAAAGAAATAATAAAATAATTTAAAGGCCACATGTGAGGAGAGTTAGATTTTCATAATAATATAGCCAAATAAAAGAAATAATTTAAAAAAATTAGGTAAATTGTGTTAAAAAGTACATTTGATGATGGAGACTGATAACAATGTCCTAATTCATAAAATTATGTTTGGATCAAAATGTCTCATAAAGAATGGCAGAAAATAAAAAAAAAGTGAAATATTTAAATTACAAAAAATATTTCATTGGATATAACTCTTCATGGGGAGTCCAACAATATTTGTTTTTCCTCGATCAATGTTGGATTAGAATTACTATTAGTCACAAAATTAAATAAGCATAAGTAAACATAAAATATTATTTTAATATTATGAGAACAAATATAAAAGTGAAAAAAAAATAAATTCAAGCAAAGTAAATCAAAATAAAAGCAAAGTAAAATGTTACATGAGTAGAGATTTATAGTTTCACTATATTTGAAATAAATTAAAGCTAGAAACTTTAAGGAAATGAGAATGATTGCATGGAGATGTAAGACTCCAACATAACGTAGCGATCAAGTAAAATATCCTCTACACCTAAATCCATGTGAAATATTTAAAGGAAAGAGATTAATTATACAAGAAAGTTGATTTCAAAGATACTAAAGAGATCAAGCGTAACGTCCTTCACCATCAAATTAGGTATGATTTTAAATATTTCATAGATCATGAGAATCTTTTAGGCAAGAAAATACTTTCAAGTAACAAAATGAATTCCTAATTTTATAAAGCTTGACAACATACGTTTAATGGCATTTGTTTAAAGTTAATTGGGCCTTGTTTCAAATAATTGTAAATAACCAAGTTCAATATGCTTATGTAGTATTAAATTATTATTTTAATTTTTATAAATGAAAATTAATGTTAAAATAAAATAAATTGATGTAATATAATATAAGAAATTCAAAGCTATTCATAAGTCACACCAGAGGAGATTTGGACTTACATAGTAATATAATAAAACCAAAGCACAATATTTAAGGAAATGACAAATTATTTAAGAAATTTGCATTTCAAAATATCTATGATATTTTGCGTAACATCCTCTATTGTTAGATCCAATATGAATTAAATTGCTCTATAAAATGTGCCAAAACTAATGAAAGTTAATTTTTTTAAAAAATGAATTTTTTAAAATTATAATCTATGGACCACACTAAGAGAATCTGAATGATGTTTTTTGACTTAACAAGACTTTGTTTTGAATAACTTTGACATACAAATTAAATAACAAAAATAAAAAATAGCATATTATTTTTAAATTAAGATATTAAAGCAAAAATATTTGAGATAGTTAAATGAATAATAAGGGAATGTTGCACTCCATCATTATGTCTAATGGAGTGTAGCATTCTTGATCATTAAGTCATTCTTGACATTGAAATGTCTTCTAAAGTCTGTTAAAACATAAGAAAATAAAATATTTACAAAAATATATAAATGAATCTTTAATAGGCTAGAGGTCATTGTGATTGAGTCCAATGGCATTTGTTTGGCTTTGATCAGTCAACATTGGTAATTACTTTGAATTATAAAAGTAACTTATCAATAATTAAAATAAATTATTATATTAATATTATGAAACTTGTATTAAATTTAAATTAAAAAAAATCAAGCAATGAAATATTACCAAAGTAATACAATATGAATGTGACATTATAATAGATTTAGAGTTATGTGCTAATATTACTAATAAAATAATATTTGAATAAATAAGATAAATTTTAAGGAAAAGATGTATTACAATATATTGAGGACATTAAGTGTGTCATTCTTGACCACAAAATCAAGTATGAATCGAAATGTCCAGTCAGTTATACAAAAGCTAAACAAAATATAGTACCTAAAAATATAGAGTTGAATATTTAACTAGATAGTGGTCATTGAGACAATTCCAATGACATTTGTTTTATCTTGATAAGATTACATGTAAAATTATTTTGAATTAAAGAAAAAATAAGCATAAAATGTAATATGTTATTATTTTAACGTTGCATGATGATATAATAAATCTAAAATGAGAAAAATTCAAGATTTGTAATGTAACCAACTAAAATTGATATGAAGGTTAACTTCAAAAGAAAGAGTTTAATGACAATATTATCATATCAAAGAGAAATGTTTGAGGAAATGAAACAAATTGTTTGAGAAAATTGCATTCTCAAACTAGAATTAGTGTCACTTTGATGATCATAAAATTAGGTACTTATCTAATTTCCATGTAAAACATAAAATAATACAAAAAATAAATATTTAGAAATAAAGAAATGAATATTTAATTAGATTCAAATCATCAAGATGATATCAAAGATAATATTTTCTTCTAGATCAAACCTCATTTGAAATTACTGTAAATTACTAAAATAAAAACACATACATTTTAATGAATAATGTTTTTAATATTAAGTAAAAATATATTAAAAAATAAGATAAACATAAGAAATCTAATATGACTAAGTTAAAGTGTTGTGAAGGTTACATGATAATTGATTTAGATTTACAATGTAACAAATCAAATAAAAGCACTAGATTAAAGAATTGAAGTAAATGATATAAGGAAGCTAAAATGCAAGATACTACAAAGAGATCCAAATTAGCATACACAATCATTAAATCAAAAATGAATCAAAATGACTCTTAAAAGTTGCAAAAATAATGGAAAATAAAATATTGAAAAAAATTATAGAATTAAACATTCAATTTAATAGAGCTCAATGAGTTCATTCTTTTAGTGTTTGTTTTGTCTTAATCAGACGTCATGATGAATAAAAAAGAAATAAAGTATTAAATAAAAAATAATTTATTATTTTAATAATAAGTCAATATATATTGAAACTAAAATAAGATAAATTTAAGCAACATGGCGTAAACAAGCCAAACAAATGTAAAGATCTGACAAGCTAAGATGTGTAGTTGAATACCACTAAAAACAAATTAAAGTTAAAAATTTTAAAAATGGGAAACATAAAATGAAAAAGTTAAACATCAAGAATTTAAGAAGATCGAATGTAATATCCTCAGTTGTCAAATTCTATAAGAATCAAAATTTTTGACAAAACAAGCTAAAATAGAAAAAAATAAATATTTAAAAATATAAAATTTAATATTTAATTGGATAGATTGTATAGTGATATATGTAATGATGATTGTTTTCTCTTTAATAGACCTCATTTAGAATTTTTATAAATTATAAAAGTAAATAATGATAAAGAAAAATAAATTATTTTTTAAAATTAATTTTTATTAAAATTCAAGTTATATCTATTGAGGTAATTCAATATATCTAAGTCAAAGTATTGTAAAGGTCAGATGAGATGTGATTATGAGTTACATAGTAATATAACCAAATCGAAGCAAAATAATTTAAAAAAATAGATAAATTATGGGAGAAAGTTGTATTCTAATATAGTAAAGAGTTGAAGTTTGATATCCTTAATTATCAAATGAAGTAAGAATTGAAAGCTCTAATAAAGTATGCCAAAATGCTAAAACTATATATATATATATTTAATTGCACAGAGTATGTCTAGATGAGTCTAATGGCATTTATTTTATTTTTGTTTCACCATGTTTTGAAATTCTAAGAAGTATATAGATAAATAAAAAAAATAATATTTTTATTTTAATATTAATAAAAAATATATTAAAGTTAAAATGAGATATATTATTGCAATGTCATATAATAAAATGAATGCATTCTAAATGTTAGATTAGAGAATTTGAGTTTCATAGTGAAATTAGCAAAGGTAAAGTAAAATTTTGAAGAAATTAGTTATTATTACTAAAAAGTTATATTCAAAGGTACTAAGGATATTTATTGTAATATACTCGATTGTCAAATAAGACACATATCATATCTCATAAAGCATACATAACCCTAGAAAAAATATTTAACAATAATGTAAAACATTTAAATGGAAAGAGTTCATTGAGATGTGTATAGTGATGTTTATTTCAAGTCGAATGGAACACGTTATGAATTAATGCAAATTAGCCAATTAAATAAGCAAAAAAATAATGAGTTATTATTTTAATATTAGTTAGCTATATATTACAATGGAAATATAAAAAAAATATAATATTAAAAAATCAAAATAATGTAATGTCACACGTGATAATATATTGTGAAAATATTGCGAAAATCATAGTTAAAATGGAAGAGACGTAAGTTCACACGAGAAGAGAAGACATGTTGTTATATTACCAAATCATGGTAAAAATGTTGAAGAAATGAAATAAAATGGATAGGAAATTTTTATTTGCAGATACTAAATAAATTGAGTGTAACCAATTTGATTGTCCAATCTCGTATGAGTTCAAATATCCAGTAAAGAGTGCCAAAATATTTGTAAATGAGAAAAATTTATAAAAATTATTTAATCACATAAAACTTATGGAGATTAATCAAACTACTTTTATGTCACCACCATCAGACCTCATTTTGAATAACTAAAAATTAACAAATTAAATAAGGCTAAATAATAATAAATAATTAATTTAATATTAAGTAATTTTATAAACTAAATTTAAACAAGATAAAATAAAGCTACATAATATTGACAAATCAAAGAGTTGTAATTGTCACATTTATAGAGGATTAGATTTTCTTATTAATATACTCAATTTAAGGAGAAACATTTAACAAAATAAGATAAATTGTATAAAAAATTTGTCATCCATGATACTAAGAAAATTGAATGCAACCTGTTCACTCAAAAAATCAAGTATGAATTCAAATGCATCATAAAAATTACCAAAACACTAAAAACTATTGAAAAATATAGAAAAAAATATTTAAATGGAAGGAGGTGTGTATGAGGACATTTCTTCCATCTTGATGAGGCCATAATTGGAATTACTATGAATTTTTATAAGAAATAAATTAAATAATAATAAACTGGTATTTTAATATTAAGTAAATACATAATAAAGTTGAAAGAGGATAAATTAATATAATATAATATAATACAATATGACAAATGTAAAGTGTTATGCAGTCCACATTAGTGTGGTGTTAGAGTTTCATAATATTTTAACTCAGTAAAACAAAACAATTCGATAAAATGAGATGAATTGTGTGGGAAAGTGGCATTTCAAGATGGTGAGGATATCGAGTTTAACATTTTCTATTGTCAAATTATTTACATAAAAAATTCATAATAAAACATGTTGAGACCCAGAAAATGAAAGTTCTAAAAATATAAAAATAATATTTAATTTGGTAGAGTACATTGAGTTGAGTTCAACAGTATTGGTTTCATCTAAGTGAACCACTTTTAGAATACTATAAATTCTTAAATTAAATAGGCATAAATAGTATTATAATATTATCTTATTATAAATTAAATATAAATTTAAGGTAAAATAAGATATATTAGAGAAATATACTTAAATCAATGGAAAATAACATAATGATAACATAGGTCTTTTAAGTTATTTGGTAATATAAAAAATCCATAGAAACAAGTTGAAGAAAAATGAGATAAATTGTGTATGAAAGTTTAACTCTAAGACACTGAAAACATTTAGTGCAACCTCAATGATCATCATATCGAGCACACATTAAACTATCTCATAAGGTAGGATAAAACCATAGATGAGTAAAGTAATGCTTGTTTTCTCTGCATCAAACATCATTTGGAATTACTCAGAATTATGATGTAAAAAAATAAAAAGTAAAAAATTATCATTTTAATACTAAGTGAATATATATTAAAGGTGAAATTAGTTAAATTGAATGAGTCTAATATAATAGAATTAAAGCAATGTAAAGCTTGTGAGAGAGGAAAGTTATGGTTTAATAACAATATAAACAAATCATTGTGGCAAATTTACAAAAAAATAAGTTAACTTTTGCTAAAGAGTAACATTCCAAGCTGTCAAGGGGATCAGGTATAATAAGCTCATTCATAAAATAAAGTAAAAATCAAAATATCTCAAAAAGCATGCTAAAAAATTAAAAATAAAATAATTTAAAAAATAAATATTTAGTTTCAGATAGCTTACCAAGTAGAGTCCAATAGCATTTCTTTTTTTAAATATCACCCTCTTTAGAATTACTATGAATCACTAAGGTAAATAAAATAAATAATAATAAAAGATTTTTTAAACATTATGTTAATATATTTTAAAAAATGGACATTAATTCAAGTAAAATAACATATCCAAATGAAACTGATCTAACGGTCACACCACTCAAGATTTAGAGTTTCATAATAATATAACAAAATTGATGCAAAAACTTTAAATAAATGAGATAACTTTTATGAAAATGTTATGTTCTAAAACACTAAGAGAACAAGTGTAACTTAAGCAATCATCAAATCATGTGGCAATTAAAATGCCTCATAAAATTTTCCAAAGCTTAAAAATGAAATATTTTAAATTATAGAAATGAATATATTGTTACATAGATCTTAAAGGGACAAGTCAAATGGCATTTGTTCAATCTTTATCAAGCATAACTTGTGATTATTATGAAATATGACTGTAAACATAAATAATAATAATAATTTTTTTAACAAAATTTAAGTATATGAGTCTATTATAAGAAAATTGAAATTAACTTAAATAATGAAACATAAACAAATTAAAGTGATGTTAAAACTAGGCATGAGAAGATGTAGATTTATAAAGTTATATAACATAATAAAAAGACAAACAAAATTTAGATAAACAATGTGATAAAGTTCTTTTCCAACAAGCTAAAGAGAAAGTGTGCAACATTCTTGTTCGTCTAAATATATAATTGTATATTAAATTAGATAAAGCTCATAAACATGACTTTAATGATATTTATTTCAACCCAATAAATGTCCTTGGAAATTGCTATTAATTTCATTGTTAAAAGGGCATAAAAAATAATAAAAAATTAATATTTTAATAATATGTTATTATATATTAAATCTAAAAAAAGATAAATTGATGGAAGCTACTATAAGTAAATCAAAATGATGTGATGCTCAAATGAGTTAAGAGCTAGAATTTTATTGTAATATAACCAAATAAAAGAAAAACCATTGAGAAAGTGAGACAAATTACATAGGGAAGCTGTATTACATAATACAAAGCTTTTAGAAACAAAACTTTAAATGATTTAAAATAACAATTTATTTTGATAGAGTTTGTTGTGATGAGTTTGACAACATTTGTTTTGTCTCCTTGGGATCTCGTATAGAGTAATTATTAAATGCCAAAGTAAATAAGCATAAATAATAATAATTTAATTTTTAGTTTAAGGAAATATTCATTAATGATGGAAAGAGAAAAATTGAAAAACTTCACAAACCAATATTAAAACTACATAAATATAAGATGAGAGTTGATTTGGATTTACATGGCAAAAATATAATAAATTATGCAAAAAGCTTTCTTCATAAGATTCTAAGGAGATTAAAATTTTTTATAGTGAAATCATTCATGAATAAAAATGTATCATTAATTATGACAAAACACTAGAAAATTAAAAAATAAAAAAATTTAATTGGATATTTGGTAGCACTCATGGAGACAAGTATAATAAAGTTTATATTTACCTGTTTAGGTTTTGAAAAAAATTATAAAGAATTTCAAAAATATATTTACATAAATAATAACAAATAGTTAATTCAATTTTACAAAAATATATAAATAAACTTGAATTAGATATACTAGGTTAATAAAAAATAATGAAATCGACATGATTTTAAAGGTAAAATAAGAGCAAAACTAGTGTTTCATTGTAATATATTTCATAGTGATTACCGTAATGAAGTTCTTTTTTCAACTTCATTAAACTTCATTTATAATTTGCATGAAAAAGAAAAGTAAAGAAGTATAAAGAATAATAAACTATTAATGTATGAGAACATAATCAAATTGATGTAAGGGTCACATGACAAAATAGTTATAGTTTCTAGTTAGAGAACCAAATCAAAGAAAAATATTTAATAAAATTAGATAAAGTTTTGAGGAAAGTTGAATTATAACATACTAAGAAGTTCATGCTTTATCTCCTCCATTGCAAAAAAATGACCAGTAAAATTTTCACTAAAACCTTGCAAAAAATAAATATTTTTTTAAAATTTAAAAATTAATGCTGAGTTTAAGAGAGCTCCTGAAGGAACGTCCAACAATATTTACTTCATTTCAATTAGACAACTTTTCCATTTACTACTAATTCCCATATTTAAAAGACTTTAATAATAAAAAAATAAATTTATATTAGGTAAAAATATATTAAATCTAAAATGGTATAAATTTAAGCTATAAAATATGACCAATTTAAAGTTATGTAAAAGTAACATACGAGGAGAGTTAGACCTACATAGTAATATGATCAAATAAAAGAAAAACATTTCAACAAAAGAAATAATTTTTATAGGAAAAGTTGAATTCAAAACTACTAAGGAGATCTAGTGTAAATCTTCAATCACCAAATTGAGTATGAATAAAAGTGTCTTGTGAAATTTACAAAATCATAGAAAATAAAAGAGTAAAAAATATTAAAAAAATAATATTTAAAAGGGAAGAGATCATCAATGCATGTTTAATAAAGAATTGTTTCATCTAGATGAAAAATAATATTGCACTACCATGAATTACTAAAGTAAATTTTCATATGTAACAAAAGTTTTTTTTAATATTAAGAATAATGAAGCTAAAATTAATATAGTTGAAGTAGTACGCTATAATATGATCAAAGCAATGTAGAAGTCATATGAGTGGAGACGTGGAATTAAATTTTAATAACTAATTTAGCTATGTAGAAACAAAGTACATTGAGCACAAGGTCTATGATAATCAAATTAGGTATTAAAAAATGCCTTGTAAGTCATGCAAACCACCAAAAAAAGAAATTATTTAAAAATATAAAATAGATTATTTAAATTTATGGAAGTCATGGAGAAGTGTCCAATGACATTTGTTTTATATCCAATGTATGTCGTATCAAATTACTACAAAGCGGCAAAATAATCGATCCAAAATAACAAAACATTTTTTGTTAATAATAAAGAAATATATTATTTTTAGATAAGATAAATTGAAGAAATATAAAACAAGTAAATAAAAAAGTTGTAAATATCGCACAAGAATAGCTGTTCACATAAATAATAAAATAACCGAATAAAAGTAAAAAAATTAAAAAAATGAGATAAACTACATAGGAAAGTTGCATTTAAAGATACTAAGGAGATGAAACAACCTCCTCAATAGTTAAATTAGGAAGTGTGCCGAAGCCTTATTTAACAAAATATTTAAAAATGAAAAAAATGAATATTTAATTTGATAAGACTTGTCAAGAAGGGACCAACAATATTTGTTTACTCTTAATTGGACCTTGTTCAGAATTACTTTCAATTACCAAATTAATTAAACATCAATAAAAAAAATTTAATATTAGGTATATATTAAAACTAAGATGAGATGAATTAAAGCAATATAATATAACAAAAAAATGATCTATATGGCATATGAGAAGGGATGTATAGTTACATTGTAATATAACTAACAAAAGTCAAGAAATCAAATAAATTTTATGAGAAAATTACATTATGAGAACATTAAATGATCAAATATAATATCCTACATTATCATCAAATCAAGAAGAAAATAAAATTTGTAGCAAAGCATGCTAAATCCATTGAAAATAAATTATTTTAAAAACTAGGTATCAATACTTACTTAGATATTACTTGTTCAAATGAGTCCATGGACATGTTTTTAAGTCAACAAATCCTCATTTTGAATTATTTATTTTACAAACTAAAATATACAAAAGTAATAAAAACTATTGTTTAAATATCAAGTAAATATATATTAAATATAGAATAAAATAAAAAAAATAAAAATCCAACAAAATCATTGTTATATAATTTTTAAATGAAAGGAGATACTAAGTTACTTAGTGAAATACAAAAAAAAAGGTGAAACATATAAAGAAATAAGATAAATTGAATAAGAATTTTATGTTCCACAATATTAAGGTTATTATGTTTAACATCCTCTATCATCAAATCAGATACAAAAAAAATTAAATAAGAAAACTTGCAAAATTACATGAAAAAATAAATAAATCGCAAAAATGAACAATTAACTATATTGAGCTCATCGTGATGACTCTAATAATGTCTGTGTCATGTTGATTAAACACCATTTAAAATTGTAATGAATTAAAAAAAATAACTATAAATATAATAATTTATTATTTCAGATTTAGGATAATATATATTAAATTTTGACTGAAATATATTAAAATAATCATTATAATCAAAATCGTAATTAAAGAAAAAGATTTTGTGAAAAATCATAAACTTTTTTAAAAAGTATCATTTTAATATACTAAGGATAATGAGTTTGACATCTACATTCACAAAATCTTGAAAGAATAAAGATGTTTTATAAAATATGGCAAAAAAAAGTGAAGAATAACAAAAAATTATAAATGAATGTTTAGTTTGATAGTACTCATTAAGTTGACTTTAGGCACTTATGTTTCATCTCGATTAGACATCATTTAGAATTACTATTAATTATAAATATAAATAAAGATAAATAATAATACATTACTAGTTAAATATTAAGTTTACATATATCGAAACTAAATGAAATAAATTAAAAACACTTCAAAACAACAAAATCAAAGAATTGTAAAAGTCATATAGTAGAAGATTTAGAGTGGTGTAGCAATATTTCCAAATAAAAGCAAAAGGTTTAAATAAATGAAATAAATTGAATAAAAATGTTGCATTAGAACACCCCAAAATATCCACAACTATCAAAATTCATATGAATCAAAATATCTCATAAACACCCCAAAATAATTAGATGTGAAATATTTAAAAAAATAATAAAATAAATATTTAGTTAGATAGAGTTGAATGTGACTTTCTCAATAATGTTTACTTTTTCTTGATTGGACCTCATTTAAAATTATTTCTAATTACCAATATAAGCACAAAAATAAAAAAAAATTTTTAATATTAAGAAAATATATGTCAAAATGGGTAATAAAAAAATTGTTATAATCTCATAAAACTTATTAAATATAATGCAAATATGATAAGAGAGGAGATTTAGATTTACTTTATAATCTAAACAAATCATAAGAAAAATTTCAAGAAAACACATAAATTATAAGAAAAAGTTACAGTTCAAGATGCATAGGAGATCATGCGTATTATGCCTAACCAGCAAATGAGGTACCAAAAAATAGCTCAGAAAATGTTCGAAACTTTTCGAGAAGAAAATATTTAAAAAATAGAACAAAATATTAAGTTAGAAAGAGTTCATTGAGATATTTCTAATGATTATTTTTTAATGTCAATTAAAACTCATTTTCAAATACTATAAATTGTAAAATATATTAGAAAAAATAGTAATAAATTATAAATTTATTTTTAAGCAAATGACTAATAATGTTTGAATGAAATCAAATAAAGATATACCATAAAACAAAATTAGATTTAGTGTTTCATACTATATAACCAATCAAAGGAAAATATTTGATGAAATTGTAAAAGAATTTTTTGAAAGAATAACTCTATGAAAACGTGATTGAGTGTAACATTCTCATTTATGAAATTTTTTATTAATCAAAATATCTCCTAAAGCATACAAAAACTTTAGAAAATAACATATTTTAATGTATACAATAGAATATTTAATTTGATAAAATGTTATGGAAAATGTAATGAAATGTTTTTCATCTTCATTGGTTTTCATTTGAATTGATGTGAATTGCATGAAGAATCAACATAACTATCAACAAAGTGTTTTATTAAATTTAATAACTATATATGAAAGATGGCATGAGAAAAGTTGAGTCAATGTAATACAAGCCAAAAATGGTGATATAATAATAGTAGAAGAGATTTAAAGCATATAACAATTAATATTTAATTTAATTTCACATGTTTATATCTGTTTAATTATGTTTATTTTGTCCCGATCAAATCTCATTTGGAATTACTATGAATTATAATAGTATATAACAATAATTAATAAATTTTTTGTTTTAAATTTGAAGTAAATATATATTAAATCTAACATTAGGTAAATTTAAGTAATACAATATATCCAAGCCAAAGCAAAGTAAAAGCCATTGGGGAGGAGATTTAGAGTAATATAGTTACACAATAAATTAAAAGAAAATAAAAGAATATATAAGATAAATTATAGGCAAATGTTGCATTGCATGAAACTATGGTGATTAGGTGAAAGCATATTCACCAAATTAGGTATGGTTCATAATTTCTCACAAAAATATTGAAATCTTAGAAAATTAAAGATTTCATTCTAAAGGAATGAAAATGAAATTGGATATATCTCATAGAGATGAGCCCGACGACATTTGCTTTGTTTTGTTTGGACAAGTATTGAACATTTGCAAATTGCAAAAAATGTAAATAGAAAATATTAAATATTTATTGTAATTTTGAACAAATATAAGTTAATGTTGAGAAGCAATAAATTAAAGCAATCCAATATAACCAAATCTTGATGATGAAAAAGTCATATAGGAGAATAGATGTACAGTTGCATATTAAAAAAACAAAGGCAATTCAAAAAAGTTCCCAAAATTAGGTAAATTCTAAGTAAAGATTGCATTCCATTGTATCAAGGACATTGAGTGCCACATCCTCTATCATCAAATGATTTACAAATAACAATATTTCATAAATCAAGCCAAAGCCTCTATAAAATAAAATTTAGAACGTTGAAGTAAAATTTTATAGGATAGGGTTCCTCGACACAACTCAAACAACATTTGCACTGTCTCTATCAAACCACCTTTAGAGCTACAATGAATTACCAAACTAAATAAGAATAGATTTTAATATAATATTGTCTTATTATTAAATATATAGATATATATATATATATATGAAAAATAAAATTACATAAATCACATCAAACAATTGAAATTACTGTATTAATATAATTATTAAAGAAGAGATGTTTAGTTACATATCATTGTAACAAAATGAAAGCCAAAAAATTATGAAATAAGAAAAATTTAATAGGAAAGTTACATTCTAAGATTCAGAGGAAACTGATCATAACACCCTCAATGATTAATTCAAATAAGATTAGAAATGTCTGATGAATGGCAGCAATGCACTAGAAAATATATTATCTAAACCTGAAGAAATAAAAGCTTAGCCTCAACGAGCACATCAAGATGAGACTAATGACAGTTGTTTTAACCCAAATAGAAATTGTTAAAATTTTTTAAGAATTAAAGAAGTAAATAAGCTTAAATAATGATAAATTATTATTTTTTATTCAATAATTATATATTAAAGTAAGAAATAGAGAAATTGATATCGAATAATATAACCAAATTGAGATGATCCAAATGGCACATAAGGGAAGATGTAATGGAAAAATTAGAAAAGTAATGCAAAAAGTTTCAACATGTGAGATAAATTATATTCAAATGTTGTATTAATTGAAATAAAGAGGATCAAGTGTAACATCATTTATCATGAAATAAGGAAAGAAACAAAAAGACATGTGAAGAACATGAAAATGTTGTAAAGGCCAAATACAATTGTTGAAAAAATCTAATACAACAAAATAAAAATGTCATAAAGGAAGAAATGTCATAAAACCAAATCAATGATAATGGATCATGTGTAACTTTCTCAGTCATTAATTCAGTAAGACTCAAAATCACTTCTAAAGCGTTCCTGGTCCATAAAATATAAAATATTCAAAAATTTAAAAATAAAATTTAGCCGTATAAGGCTCATATGGATGAGTCCAATAATGTTGACATAGTTTAGATCAATCTTCCTAAGGAATTACTGTGTATTGCAATAATAAAGAAGTATAAATAATAATAAATTTATATGCTAATAAGAAATAAATATTTATTATATTTCAAACGAGATAAGTTGAAGCAATGTAATATAACCATATAAAATTGATGTAAAGTTCAGACGGGAGTATACATACAATTTCATATTAATATAACAAAATCAAAGTGGAACATTTTAAAAAATTAGATAAATTTTATAAGGTAATTTCCATTAAAGATAATAAGAAAACTAAGTGGAACAATCTCTATTAATAAATAAGGTATGAATCAAAATATTTCCAATAACATGACAAAATATTTGGATATAAAATGTTTACAAATATAAAAATGGTTATTTAATTAGATAGAACCCATTAACATATGTTTAATAATGGCTCTTTAGTTTTAATTAAACCTCGTATTAAAATACAACAAGTTTTCAAGTTAAATAAGCTTAAATAAGAAAAAATAATTATTTTAATTATAAGTAAATGTATCCTAAAATTGAAATGATATAAATTGAAGTAATGTAATACAATCAAACCAAAACAAGATTACTAATAAAATTTGAAACATTATACGAGAAAGTTACTATCTAGCAAACTCAGGAGATCGAGTTGACATAATTAATCATTAAATGAAGGGTGAAACAAATAGTGTATAATGTGCGAAAAAAACAACATAAAAAAGAGAAATGAAGTTCTTCTCAGATATAGGTCGTGGAGAGTAGTCCAATGATATTTGTTTTTTACTAATCAAACCTAATTTTGAATTATTATGAATATAATATTAAATAGGAATAAATAATAAATAAATTATTTTCTTAATTTTATGTACATATATTTTAAAAATGAGATGTGTAAATTGAAGGATTGCTATGTAATAAATTCAAGGCAACGTAAAGGCCATAATAAAATATATTTGATGTTTCATAGTAATATAATAAAATCAAGGCAAGGAATTTGAAGATATGAGATAAATTGGTTAAGAAAGCCACACTTCGTGATACTATGGAGATGAAATGCAACATTCTTAACCTTCAAATGACATGCAAATCAAAAGTTTTTTTAAGGCATGCCAAAAAACACAAGAAAATAATAATTACAAAAATACAAAAATGAATACTTGATTTGATATAGCTCACCAAGATTGGTAAAATAACATTCTATTTGTCTCCATTGGGCCTCATTTAGAATTATTATGACTTAACTAATTAAAAAAGAAATAATAAAAAAATGTTATTTTAATATCTTATAAAATATATATTAAAATTAAAATATCATAAATTGAAGTAACATAATTTAATCTAATACAAGGTTGATAAATGTCACACAACAAAAGAGTTAGAGTTTCTTAGTAATATAATGAAATCAAAGTAAAAACTTTGAAGAAATTAGATAAACTTTTAGAGTTGTGACATTCTATGAAACTATGGAGACTGAGTCTAACATCATTAATATCATGCCAACTTTTAACCTAAAAAACTCAAAAACTATAACAAAATAATAGAAATTAAAAATATTTAATTAATTTTTAATTGCATAGATCTCGTCCAAAAAAGACTAACAACCATTGTTGTTTTATCACACATTGTTTGAAATTGTCCTAAATTGCAAAAGTAAGCCCAAAAAAGATAAATTTAAGCAATGTAATATATCCAAGTCAAAGTGATGTATATGCTACATGACATGCATTTATGACTTACAATATAATAAAACCAAATCAAAGTTCAAAAGTTGATGATATAAGATAAATTGAATAAGAAAGTGGCATTCCATGACACCAGGGAATCAAGAGTAATGTTCTTGATAGTTAAATCTGATGAGTGAAAATAACTCATAAGGTAAGCCAAAACCATAAGAATAAACTACATGCAATTTTAAGAATGAATATTTAATTAGATAGTGTTCCATAAGAAAGGCCAATGATGTTTCTTTCATCTCAATCAGACCTTGTTTTCAATTATTATCAAATACCAAAGTAAAGAATTATAAAAAATAATTACTAATTTTTTTAGCATTATGTGAATATATATTAAAGCTTCAATGTCATAAGATGGTCGTATGAGAAGTCACAAGTGATGTGAGCTATAGTTCAATAGAAATATAACTAATTCACAACAAAAATTTAGAATAAATCAGATAATATTTGTAAAAAAAATATTATTACAAGATACTAAATTGTACAAACTAACATCTTAGACCATAAAAATAGGTACAAATAAAAACATCTCATAGAGTCTTCCAAAGCTATGAAAAATAAAAATATTTAAAATATAAAAATGAATATTCAATTATGTCAACCCAATCTAAATAAGTGCAAAGATTTTTTTTTTGAAGTGGACCTTTTTTGGAGTTACTACAAACTAAAAAGTTAAATATCAAAAAATAATGAAGAATTATCATTCAAATATTAACTAAATGTATGTTATAGCTAAAAAGAGATATTATTAAGTGATGTAATATAACATAAACAAAGTGAGGAAAATACCACATAAGAACAAAATTTGAGTTTCATTTTAATATATCAGAATTAAGGAAAAAGAACATGAAAAATAAGGAAAATTTTTGGTGACAGGCATTCTAATATACCAAGGTCATTGAGTGAAAAATCCTCTATCATTAAATCTGATATAAATCAAACTCATTAATAGTGCCTAAGCTAAATAAAATAAAAGTTTAGAAATTTAAAAATGAATATAACTTGTTGAGGTGAGTCCAATAATATTTATTTCATCTTGATTTTGTGTTAATGGGAATTATTATTAATTACTAAAATAAATAAACACAAATACTAATGCTTTTTTAAAATTTTATTTAAATATATATTATTGCTAAAATGAGATTAATTGAAGTAATATAAAAAAACTAATTCAAACAAATTTAAATGTCTCAAAGGGATTTAGAGTTATACAATAAGATACAAAAATTAAAATTGAAAAAAATCTATCCAATTAAACAAAGCATATGGGAATAGTGCATTCCAAGATACTAAAGAGAGCTAGAGTGACTTTTTTGATAGTTAAATTAGATACAAATAAAAATAATATATAATAAACATTACAATTGAATATTTATTCTGAAAGAGATTCCCAAGGTTACTCAAATGATGATTACTGCATCTCGATCAGATCCTTGTTTTGAATTACTTGGAATTACAATGGTTGATCAAAATAAATAGTAATAAATTATTATTTTAATCATTATGTGAATATATAATATATCATATATGACATAAATTGAAGCTATGTGATATAATCAAATAAAGATAATGTGGAGGTCATAATAGAGCTAAATTTGAGTTCCACCACAAAAAAAAGAAAGTGAAATTTTTAATAAATATGTTAAATTATATGAAAAATTGATATTACAAGATATTAAAATTATCTAGAGTAACATCGTTGGACATAAAATTAAGCATGATTTTAGATTTCTTACAAAAAATGATAATGTTATAAAAAATAAAATAATTTAAAATTTTAATTTGAAGCAATGTTATATAATTGAATCAAAGCGATATATTGGTTACATAAGATGAAATTTAGATTTATATAGTGTTATAACCAAATAAAATAGAAAACATTGATGAAATAAGATAAATTTTATTGAAAAGTTAATTTTCAGGATAGAAAGGAGATCAAGTGTAGTATTTCAAACTATCATACAAAACTTAACAAAAAGAAGAGAATATTTAAAACTATTAAAATGTATTTTTAATTGGATAAGGCTCATCAACATGATTCAAAGTACATCTAATTCATCTTGAGCAAACCAAGTGTTCAATTATTATAAATTACCAAAGTTAGTAAGTATAAATACAATTAAAGTTTTATTTTAATATTATGTAAATATATTTTAAAATTGAAATGAGATAAATTGATGCAACGTAATATAAGCAAATCAAAATGATTTAAAGGCCATAAAAGAATAGATTTAGAGTTTTTTGAAAATATAAAATTCAAATAAAAATATTTTAAGAAATTGAATTAATTATAAGAGGATGTTGCATTCCAACATACAAAGAAGATCAAGGGTTACATCCTTGAGCACTATATTTGGGACAAATTTAAATGACATGTAAAGAATGCCAAACCATAAGAAATTAATATTCTAAAGAAATAAAATAAATATCTAATGGGATAGAGCTCATCGAGACAAGTGTAATAAAGTTTGATATAGTTTTATTAGAAGTCCGATGGATTTACTTTAAATTACCATGATAAATAAGAGAAAATAAAAGTAATTTTTTAATGTTATGTAAATATATAATAAAGCTTAAATAAGAGTAATTAGGCCAACATAATATTCGTAAAACTAAGTAGTGTAAAGGTCAAGGAGAGTACAATTATAGTTAAATTGTAATATAGCCAACAAAATGGAAAACATTAAAAACAATAACATAAATTTATGAGAAAGTTGCATGTCACAGGTACCAAATAAATTTAGTGTAATAATATAGATCACAAAATGTTGTAATAATTAATATTCTCAAAACTACTTCAAATCTTTAAAAAAATAAAATATTTAAATATATGTTGAATTCAATATCTAGTTGAATAGAGCTAATTGAGTTGAATCAAGTAACATTTGTTTCATTTCTCTTGGACTTTGTTCCAAATTACTATAAACTAAATATTAAATGATATTAAATAATAACAAGTGCCTTTCATATATTTTTTACAAGATATACAACAAACATTCAGCAAGATAAATTATGGTAATGTAATATAAAAAATAAAAGCATTGCATTAGTCACATGATAATAGATTTGGAGTTTCGTTGTAAAATAACAAGATTAAGGCAAAAACATTGAAGAAATAGGAGAAATTGTACGTGAAAATTGCATTCCAAATGCTAAAGAGATTGATTATAATATTTTTAATCCATAAATCATGTGTTAATTGAAATATATTATAAAATTTGTTAAAATGATAGAAAATAAAATGCCTAAGAATATGAAAATGATTGTTTAATTCGGTGCAGCTTGTCAAGAGTAGTCTAACGGTATTGTTTTTTTGTGTCTATTGAACCTCATTTTTAATTACTATGACTTATTAAAGAAAATAAGTGTAATTAAAAAATAAATTATCATTTTAAGATTACGTAAATATATTATAAAGCTAATGTTAGATAAATTAGGGGAATGTAATCTTACAAAAATATAGCAATTTGAAGATAAAATAAGAGGAGATTTGATTTTACATAGTACAACTACTAACTGAAAGCAAAAGCCATCTTCAACTAAGATAAATTATACATTAAGTATATAATATAAAATACTTAATAGATCAACTATGTCACTATGATCATTAAATATGATATAAATTTAAATATCTCATAAGTATAAGATAGAAATTGAAAATAAAAAATTTTAATAATAAAAATAAAACAAAAATATCATACAAATTATTGAGATAAGTCCAACAAGGTTTGTTTCGTGTACATTAGGCCATGCTTAGAAAACTAGTAAATTACAGAAGTGAATAAGTATTAATGATAACAACTTAATATTTGAATTTTTAAATAAATATGTAAGACTTCCAAAATAAAATAAACTAATGCAATCTTATATTAGCTAGTAAAAGTTATGTAAATGACACCTCAAGAGAGATTTATAGTTCAAATCAAATAAGGAGATTACGATTAATCTCCCCGATCGTTAAATATGTAAAAAATAGAAATATATCGTAAGGCATGACAAAAGCCTAAAGAATAAAAAATTTAAAAAATACGAAAATGAATATTTAATTGGATAAAACTAATAAATTTATGCTTGATAGCATTTACGTTGTCTCTTAGACCACTCTTGGAATTTCTAAAAATTACTAAAATAAATTGAGCATAATTAAAATAAAATATTATTTTAATGTTTTGTTAACAAATAAAATACTAAAATGAAAAAAATTGAATAAAATAATATAACTAAATCAAAGAGATGCAAAGGTAATAGCATGATACAATTAGAGTTCCATAGTAATATAAATTTATTAATGAAAAAAATTGAAGAAATAACATTAATAATATGTGAAAATTACATTATAACATAGTACAAAGATTCATTGCAATATTTTGGATCATAAAAATAGAATCAATTAAGGTGTCTTAAAAATGCGTAAAAAACCATAAAAAATAAAATTTTTAAAAACAAAAGAAATTAAGTTTTTTTATAATACTTTTTTACATGCGTCATTGTTTCATCTAAATTAAACCTTTCATGGACTTTTTAAGAATTAGAAAGTAAATTATTATAAATATTAACATATTATTGTCTTAACATTCAAAAAATAATTATTAATGCTCAAATGAGATGAAATTAAAGCAATATAATTACCACACAAATGGAGATTTAGATTAACTTATTCATAAATGAAATAAAATGAATATTTTAAGAAGTAAGACAAATTGTACAAAATGTTGCATTCCAAGATGCTAAGGAGTGGAAATGTAGTATTTTCAATCATCAACTCTGACCAAATCAAAATATTTGTAAAATATACCGAAACCTTTGAAAATAAAATATTTTTAAAAGTAAAAAGCAATGCTTCCTTAGATAGTGCCGATTGAGATTACACCATCTAAATTTGTTTCATCTAAATCAACATTCATTTTGAATTACTAATAATTCTTAAACAAATTAGCATATGAAATAATGAAATATTATTTTTAGCATTTAAAATTTCAAAAATAAAAAATTAAAGAATTTATTCTATGAAAAAATTGATGCAAGATTTGAACGAGTGGTTATTTAGAGTTAAAAAGGAATATAACCAAATCAAAGACAACACATTATAAGTTAAAGATGCCTTTTTAGATAATAAATATATTAAGTGTAACATCTATGAAATAAGTCATAAGAAATGCTAAAATCCTTAAACATAAATTATTTAAAATTATAGAAATGAATAATTAATTTGATAGAGGTCATCAAGACAAGTTTAATGATTTTTATTTGATCTCAATCAGATGTCAATTGCAACTATTAAAAATTATCAAAGTATATATGCATAACTAATAATAAATTATTTTGATAAACTTAAATAAATATATATTAATGCCAAAAAGAGATTACTTGAAACAAAGAAGATTAACCAAATGGAGATGATTTAAAGGAAGAATAATAAGAGATTTTGAGTAAGAGAGCAAAAAAATTAAATCAACACGAAAGAATTTAAAAAATGAGATAAATTGTGAAAAATAGAATTCCATAATAATAAAGCAATTTGAATGAACTTATTGAACTCCAAATTAGGTATGATTGAAGATTTCATGTGAACCAAGCAAAAAAAATTAAAAAATTTCAAATTTAAACATGAATATTTGTATGGATAGAAATCAAGAAGAGTCCAATGATCTTTCTTTTCACTATTTCAAAAATCTCTTTGAATTATTGAAAATGACCAAATTAAATAAGCATAAATAAGAAAAAAATATTTATTTTATACTACGTACTACAAAATTATATATATATATAACAAATTTGAAATTAGATAATTTTGAATGATATAATACAGCTAAATCAAGGTATTGTAAGAAACTCATGCAATGAGATTTTAAGTTATATTATATTCTAACCAAGTCAAAGTGAAATATTTAAAGAAATGATGTAAGTTTTATGGGATAGTTGAATACCAAAATATTAAGTGGATGATATGTACCATCATCTATTGCCAAATAAGTTATAAATTAAAATGATTTATAAAGCATGCCCAAAGCTTAGAATACAAAATATTCAAAATTATAAAATCAAATATTTGATTTAATAAAGCTCATCTAAATGATTCAAATGATTTTTTTTAATCATATTGAAACCATATTTAGAATTACTTTGAATTAATAATGTAAATTAGCAAAAAAATTTTAAAATAATAATTAAATATATATTGAAGTTAAAATGAAGTAATGCAACATAAAAAATGAAGGAAATGCACAAGTAACCTGTTATTAGATATTTAGTAACATATTAAAATTACCAGATGATAGTAATATGTTATAAGGAGTAAAATATAGAGATTGAGTGTAACTTTCATGGCCATCAAATTAGGTATTAGCAAAATGTCTCACAAAGCATGAAAAACTCTCAACAAAATACTTAAAAGGTAAAGTAAAGAATAATTAATTTTTTAGTACTAATAAAAATTAGTATAACAACATTTTTATCATATAAAAAATAACATGTTTGGTAGAGCACATTTAGACAAGTTCTACCAAGTTTTTGTTGTCTTCATCAAAAAACATTAAAATGTTTTTTGAAGTTCCAAAATAAATATGAATAAATTAAAATATATTAGTTATTTAACATGAAGTAATTAAATATTACAGTATAATTTATGCTAGATTGAAGCACTATAATAAAACAAATCACAGTGATAAATAAACCATTCTAGAGAACAATGAGAGTTTGATGACAATATGACAAAATCAAATTATAGGATATGATGAAATATGGCAAACTATATGGCATTACTAATCCTAAAGTGCTCAATTGTAATACCCTTGATCATTAAAGCCTATATAGATAAAAAAAAAGTCCTATAAAACATGCCAAAAAAAATAAAATAAAATAATTAAATTACAAAAAAAATTGTGTAATTTAATAGCACTAATCTAGATTAGTCTAATGTTGTTTACCTTATCTCAATCAAACAACATTTAATGTTTTTATTAAATACCAAATTTAATAAAAAAACTAATAAATTATTATCTTAAAATAATTCAAATAAATATTAATGATGAAGTAAAATTAAATTAAGAATTGTAATGTAACATAATCAATTAGTGTAAATGTCAGCGATTCAAAGTCACACAATAATACAAAGAAATTAGGGCAAGAAATTTCACAAAATTTGACAAATTATAAGGAATGTTGAACTCCAATATACTAAGGAGATTGATCATAGCCTGCTTGATCATTAAATCATGTATGACTCCAACAATCATGTATATTAAGCAAAATCAAGAGAAAATGAAAAACATTTATGAAAATGAGAGCAATTACTTGACTCGATAGAGCTTATCAACATCAGTCCTACAATAATTATGTCATCTCATATGAACCTCATTTAAAATTACTTAAAAATAAAAAAATTAAAAAACATAAATAATATATAACTATTATTTTATTATAAAGTAAATATTTATTAAAGTCAAAATTAGATAAACTGATGCAATATAATTTAACAAAATCATATGATTATTTCATCACATGAGAATAGAATTTTTGTTTCATAGTAATACATAAAAAGTAAATTAAAACCATTTTTAAAATGTAACTGATAACATGGGAAAGTTGCATTGAAGGACACTAAGGTGTAGAAATGTACCATCCTTTTTCATCATGTTATTTAAAATTTGAAATGTTCAATAATGCAAGCAAAAAAAATAAAAAAACTTTAAAATTTTAAAATTAATATTTAATTTTATAAAAGTCAATGTCTTAAATCAAAAAGTATTTGTTTTATCGCAATTAGACCTCATTTTAAATAATTACAATTAATAAAATAAAATAAGCATAAATAATAATGAACTACTATCTTAATTTAAAGAAAATATATATTAAATTTTTAATAATAAAATAGGAGTAAAATAATATAATAAACAAAACAAATCTAAAGGGCACATGAGAAACAAAGTAAAAGTTACACATTAATATAACTAAATAAAATAATTGAGGAATAAGTTAAATTATTAAGAAAAGTTGCTTTCCAAGATACTAAGGGGATTGATTGTAAAACCCTTCATTATAAAATCTGGCAAAAATCTAAATGTCTCACAAAACACCAAACCTTTAGAGAATAGAAAATTAAAAATTACAAAACATTATTTAATTAGTAGAGCCCATTATGATGAGTTTACTGATGATTTCTTTCTTAATCAGAACTTGCATAGAATTTCTTCAAAATACAAAAATTAAAATGCATAACTAATAAAAGAAAGATAACTTAATATTAGGCAGTATGTTTATTAAATTTCAAATTAAATAATTGAAGTTTTGGTATATAATTAAATCAAAATGATGTAAAGATTTCAAAAGAGAAGAATTAAAGTTTTATAGTAATATAAATAAATCAAAGGAGAGACTTTTGAGCAAGTGAGATAAACTATGCTAACAAATTACATTTGAATGTAATAAAGACAATGAATGTAATATCTTAAATCATGAAATGAGTCATAGATTAAACTATGTCATAAAACATGGCATAACACTTGAAAAATTAAAAAAATTAAAATATAAAAATTAAAATTTAATCCGTGAAAACTTGGTGGGACTTGGCCAACAACATTTATTATATATCAATTAGACCTTGTTTGGCATTGCTATAAATTATAAAGGAAAACAAGCATAAATGATAATAAAATATTAATTGAATACTATATAAATATATATCAATGGTGAAATAAGATAAATTGAAGCAACAAAATCAAACCAAATAATAGACATTTAAGGGTCTCATAAGAAAGATTTGGACTTAAAAATTAATTGTAAAGCTTGCAACAAAGAAAATAAAATATGTTTAAAAAAATATTATGTAATCGGATAAATCTTTTCTAAAAAAAGTCATTTGGAATAGTTACATAACAATATGTCCAAATAAAAGCAAAAAAGTTAAAGAAATAAGATAAATTATTTGGAACAGTTTTAGTTCATAACATTAAGGAGATCAAGCATAACATTCTTTATCAAATATTGTTCAAGACAAGTTGACTTATAATGTTTGCAAGAAAATTTTTGAGTAAAATATTTAAAATTATAAAAAATTCTTTTTATTTTGATAGAGGTTAGTAAAAGTAGTTTGATGTTGTTTGTTTCGTCTCCATCCAATGTCATTTGGAATTATTATGGAATACCAAAATAAATTAGAATAAATAATAATAAAATTTTAATTTAATATTAATTAAAATAATAATAAATATTAAAGGAGAAAAATTGAAGCAATGTAATGTAACAAGATAAAATTAATTTAGTGATGTCATAAGAGAAGATTTAGAGTTTCATTTTAACGTAACAAAATCAAGAAAAAAACTTTCAAGAAATGAGGTATGTTACATAGTAAAGCTACATTTCTGTAGGAACAATGGGTGTAACATTGGTAAACATCTAATTAGGAAAAAATAAAACTCCCTCCTTGAACATCACAAAAGCTTAACAGTAAAATATGTTAAAAAAAATTGAAAATAAATAAATATTTCGATAAAACTTGTCAAGACTACTAAATTGACATTTGATTCATTTGTGCCAAAACTTATTTGGAATTACTATAAATTTCTAAATTAAATAATACTAAATTATTATTTTATTATTAAGTAAATATATGTATGTATATATATATATATATATTAAATTTTAAATAAAGAAATCTAAAATGTTTAATGTAACGAAATCAAATTGATGTAAATTTTAGTAAAATTACTAATTCAAATTTTCTTTTGCTAAATACAATGGTCATTGAAAAAACCTTAAGAGCTTAATTGTTATAAAATTATAATAAAATGATAAAAAAATAAAAGTCAAAAAAAATATTTGATAAAACTAATTAAGAGCTTCTAAGAACTTTACTTTCATCTGAATTAGATTTTGTTTAGAATTTTTACTACATAAGAAACTAAATAAGCATAATTGTTAAAAAATAATTTTAATATTAAAATAATGTTTGTTAAAGTTGAAATGATTTTAAGTAAAGTGCTATAATTTATCCAAATCTAGGTAATGTAAATGTCACTAAATAGGAGATTAAGTTTTTAGGAAAAGTTGTGTTCCAAAATACTAGGGTACTTGGGTATAATATTACAAATCCTAAAATTAAGAAAAAATTAAATATAATATTAAAAAGTTATAAAGTTACAAAAAAATTTAAAAATAAAAACATAAATATTTAATTTAATAGAGCTACTCAAGATGAGTCCAATGATTTTTGTTTCATCTCAAATCATGGTAACTTTGAATATCTATCAAATTCCAATATAAATGAGTATTAAAAATAAAAAATTTATATTTTCAATATATATAAAAATGTATTGAAGCAATGTAAATGTCACATGACACATGGTTTTCAATACATAGTAATTTAAAAAAAATTTATCTGAAATAAAAAAGATAAATTATTAGAGATTGTCTCATTCATAGAGCCTTAAGATATAAAGTATATTATCATTAAATGAGATACAAATAAAAAAGTTTAAATAAGTTTGCAAAAAATGAAGTTTAAAAAATATTTAAAAATATAAAAATTAATATTAAATTTAATATAGCACATTTAGATGAGCCAAACATTGCCTATTTCAACTTGATCTTATGTGATTTTTAATAACTACGAATTATGAAAGTAAATAATCTTAATTAAGAATAAATTATTATTTCAATGCTCAAGAAACACATATTGAATCAAAAATAAGAGAAATTAAAGTAGTGGAACAAAACTAAATCAAATGATGTTATGGTCACACAAAATAAAAAAATTTAGTTTCACAAAAATATAAGCAAATCAAGGTAAAATATTTTAAAAACTAAGATATATTCAACAAGAAAGTCTCATTCCAATATATTAAAGAGATTGTGTGTGACATCCTTAATCATCAAATCACTTGCAAATGAAAATGATTTGTAATGCTTCAAAAATACACTAAAAAGGTATTTACAAATAAAAATAAATTTTTAGTTAGAAAGCATTGTTCAAGGAAAGTCAAATTATGTTGGTTATGTCTAATTGATCCTCATTTGAAATTACAATGAATTATGAAATTAAAAAAAAATAAACAATAATAATTTTTAACCATCTAATTAACGAACTTTTTCGTACAATTTATCACTTTTCTTCAAAAGTTTTGCATTGATTTAATTATATTGCAATAAAGACCTAATTCACCTCTTGTGTGATCTTTACAATGCTTTGAGTTTGTTATATTGCTATGCTTTATTTTATATCATTCGATATTAAGAATATGTTAACTATACAATGAAATAATAATTTATTATTGTTATGCACAATTTATTTACGTAATTAACAATGATTCCAAAAAAGTTGCAATCAAGATGAAACATATGTCATCACACTCACGAAAATGACCTTTTTGTTATTAAATTATTAGTTTTATATTTTTTTAATTATTTTATGTTGTACCTTATTCGATCATCAAGATATTAAATGATGTTAGCATTTTAGAATGTTAGTTACCATATAATTTGTTTCATTTCTCTCAATGTTTTCATTTTATTTTTATATATTACTACAAAACTTTAATTCTCCTCTTGTGTGATCTTTGATTTACTTAAATTTAGTTGTATAAGATTACATCAATTAATCTTATTTTGGATTTAACATGTATATGTCTGGTATTAAAACTATAATTTATTATTGTTTATGTAGATTTTCTTTAGAAAATAGCATTTATTTGAAATAAGGTTTGGTGAAGGTGAAAAAAATGTTGTTAGAATCACTTTTGTAAACTCTCTTGAATTAAACATACTTTTCTATTTTTACATATTTTACCATATTGAATTTTGCAACACCATACGAGGTATTTTATTTTGTATCTAATTTGATTATTGGGGTTGTAACACTTGATCTTATTTCTATATTGTAGTCAGACTTATTAAATTTACATCTTCTTGCGTTTCACATTTATTTTGATATATCACTATGTAACTACAAATTTTCTCCAATGTGATCTTCAAATTATAGTGATTTGGCTATATTTTATTACTTCAATTTACCTCATTCAAGATTAATATTTATTTACTTAATATTAAATAATTATTTGTTAATGTTTATGATTTTTTTCTTTGTTAATTTTTAGTATTTCTTAATGACGTCTAATCGAGATGAAATAAAGATTGTTTGATAGTTGACAAGATTTATACAATTAAATTCTTAGATTTATATTTTTTTAATATTTTTATTTTTACACAATTTATAAATCTTTTTATTTTTATGTAGTTTAGAACTCATAAATGTTATACTAGCTATTTATAGCACTTTGGTATGTAATGTTTCTATAAAATTTATCTCATTCTTTTCAAAAATTTCACTTTCGTTGCATACATCATTAGGATTATAAATTCTCATCTTTTGTGACAAAAAAATCACTTTTATTTATTTATATTAAATTATTGTAATTTATTCAGTCAAAATTTTAATGTATATTTCTTAAATTTCTAAAGAATAATTATTTGTAATTTATGTTTAATCAATTTTTTAATTCGTAGTGATTCAATATGAAGTCTACAACAGACAAAATAAATTTCATTTGACTCGTCTCAATAGGCTCAATCAAATTAAATATTAAATTTGATATTTTTAAATATTTTATTTTCTAACCTTTGGGCATGTTTTATGAGAAATTTTGATTCAAACTAATTTTGATGATAAATAATGCTATAGTCATTATCATTAGTAATTTAAAACATAGTTTTCTAACATAATTTATCTTATTTTCTTAAGTGTTTCACTTTTATTAGGATATATTACTATGAAACTCAAATTCTCCTCTACTTCACCCATTCATTTCTTTGATTTGGTTGTATTATATTTTATCAATTTATCGGATTTTTATCTTAGTTATTCATGTCTTGTTTGCCTTGATAATTTCGAGTAATTTTGAATTAGATTTGATGGTGATAAGAAAAATGTCATTTGAATTGCCTTAATAACCTCTTTAAATTAAATATTAATTTTAATATCTTTAAATATTTTAATTATTATTATTTAGGCATATTGTTCAAAACATTTTAGTTCATATCTTATTCTATGATCAATAATGTCATGCTTGATCTCCTTAGTATCTAGTAATAAAAATTTTTCTTTACAATATCTCTTTTCTAAAAAGTTCTTTAATAGAATTGGTTATATTACAAGTTCACTCATATTCCCTCTTTGTTAGACCTTTAAATTATTATGATTTAGATACATTAAATTGCTTAAATTTGTCTTACTTCAACTTTAGCATATATTTACTTCATATGAAAATGATAATTTATTTTTTTTATTCTTATTCAATTTAGTAATTTGTAACAATCAAGAATGAGCTCCAATCAAGAAGAAACAATCATCAACGAACTCATCTTGATGAGCTCTATCCAATTAAATAATCATTTTTTATATTTTAATATCATGTACTTTTTAGTTTTCTATCTTGATTTGTTAAAAATTTTGATTCATAAAAGATTTTTCAATCATTGGTATTACAATCAACTCAAAATATTTTTTTGTCTAGCTTTTATGTACAATCTTTTTTTCAAATGTTTCATTTAGATTTTGTTGTATTACTTCAAAACTCGAATTTTTTCATTTAGATTCTTATATGATATTACTTCGATTTGTCTTATTTTAACTTTAATATAGATTGCTAAATTTAAAACAATAATTTTTTTTATTATTTTTTATAGTTTCTAAATATTTCATTTTCTCTAATTTAGTGTTCTTTAAGTTACATTTTGATATGTATCTAATTTGACAATCGAGCTTGCTACACTCACTCTCTAGCACTTTGAATGCTATATTCTTTTACAACTTATTTCATTCAATGTAATTTTTTCACATTAAATAGGTCATATTATAATGTGTCTCTGAATCACCTCTCTTGTGAAATTTACATTACTTTAATTTTGTCATGCTAGATTGCTTCAATTTATCTTATTTTTTACTTAAAATATAATTATTTAATATTAAAATAAAACTTTATCATTATTTATGTTTACTTTGTTTGGTAATTCAAAGAAATTCAAATTGATATGTGATCATGTGAAACCAATAATGTTGGAAATTTTTTTATGAACTCTACCTACTTAAATTTTTAAGTTTTATATTTTTAAATATTTTTTTGATGTTTAGATCCCTTAAGTTTTATAGAATATAACTTTCTCATACAATATATCTTTTTTCTTTAAATGCTTTCATTTGAATTTGTTATGTTCCTATTAAACTCTAATTCATCTTTATTCTGAAAATAGCATCCCTTTGATTTAGTCATGTTACAATTCAACAATTTATCTAATTTAAGCTTTACTAAATATTTTCTTAATATTATAATAAAAACTTTTAAATATTTAAGCATATCTAATCTTGTAATTTGTGATTGTGCAAAATGTAGTCCAATTAAGTTGACACAATCATTCATTCAACTCTCTAGTTAATTTTTTTCAAATTTAGTATTTTATTTTTTTATTTTAAGTATTTTATTTTAAGAGTTTTTGGAACACTTTCTGAAAGTTTGAATTAGTACCATATTTGATTATTGTGGATGTTATGCTCAATCTTTTTTAAACCCTACAAAAAAACTTTTTACAACATTTATCACATTTTCAATTTTTTATTTTATTAGGCTATATAACTATGTTACTCTAAACTTCTTTAAGTATTTTATTTTTTAAGGATTTGGCATAGTTCCTAGAAAATTTCTACTTGTACTTGTTTTGATGCTCAAGGATTTTAAGCTTGATGTCCTTAGTACCTTGGAATGGAAATTTGCTAAACAATTAATCTCGTATGTTCAAATTGTTTGGTAAGAAGTTTTTAATTTACCATGAAACACTTATTTCCTCCTGTGTGATGTTTACATCATTTTATTTGATTATGTCAAATTTCTTCAATTTATCTCATTTAGGTTCAATATATGTTTACTCAAAATTACAAAATAATTTAATATTTTTTATACCTATTTAATTTGGTTATTTATAGCAACAACAAATATGGAAATATCAAGATGAAAGAAACTTTGATAACCCAGCTCGATGGGATTTAATCAATAAAATTTTTTATCGTATATTTTAAAATTATTTTTATGATTTTTAAATTGTTTATGAGTCATTTCCATTTGTACTTAATTTCTTTTGATTTTGTTATTTCATTACATCAATTTACCTCATTTTTACTTTAACATATATTTCCTAAACAATAAAATAATATTTTTAATTATTTTTAATTATGTATTTCTTTAGTGACCAAATATACCAAAAGAGCTCAAATAGTGACTAAAGAAAGATCATTACCCTCGTTTTATTTGTTTCATCTTGGTAGGACCAAAGTTGGAACTTCTATAAATTATCAAATTAAATAATCATAAATGATAAAATAATATAAGTTTAATATTAACTCAATATAACATAGTTAAAATTAGAGAAATTTAACAAATATTGTATAATCAAATTTAAAAAAATTTTGAAAAATGAAATAAATTATACAAGAAAATATAAGTCCAAAATAATAATAAGATTGAACAATTCATTTGATTTTATTAAATTAGGTGTGATAAAAATATCTTATAAAATATGCTAAAATTTTAGAAAAAAATAATATATATATATATATATATATATATATATATATATATATATGTATATATATATATTTAGTTTGATAGGGCTCATTATGACATTTTTAATCATGTTTGTTTCCTCTTTATCAAACATTCCCTTGTAATTGCAAATAATTACTTAACTAAATAAAAATAAACAACAAAAAATTAATATGTTAATATAAAGTAAATATGTATTAAAGCATAACCAATTCAAATTGAAGTAGTGTAATATAAGCATACAAACTTATGTTAATTTCACTTGAGGCAAAATTTTGAGTTACATAGTAGTATTGTTAAATCGAACAAAACAATTTGAAAAATTGAGATATATTTTATTGTAAAGCAACATTTGAACTTATTATGGTGATCCTGTGTAACACCCTTAACTGTTAAAAAAATAAAAAATAAGATAAAAATCATTCATATTATTCCAATGATTTTTCCTTTCTCTTGATCCAATTTTATTTTGATTTATTAGAAATTAAAAAAAATAAATCTAAAAAAATAGAATCTTTTTAATAATAGTTATATATTAAAGTTAAAAATGAGATAAGTTGAGGCACTATAGCATAATGAAATAAAAAAAAAGTGTTTTTGAGAGGTGAAGTATAGATTATAGTAATATAGCAAAATTTAAGAAATAATTCAAATAAATCAAATGAATAACACAAAAAAGATGGGTTCAATGATGCTCAAGTGATCAAGTGAAACATTTGCAATCATCAAATCTTGCTAAAAATGAAATGTCTTATAGAGTATGCCTAAATAAAAATTAAATAAAATTTTTGAAAGTATAAAATTGAATATTTAATGATATCAAGTTCATTGAGATGATTCAATTGAGATTACTTCTTGTTTGATTTGTCCACATTTGCGAGTAGTATGAATTACTAAGGTATACCAGTATAAAAAATAACAAATTATTATTTTAAAATTAAATAAATACATATTAAAGGTAAATTATTTTAAATTAAAGCAATATCAAAAAAATGAAATCAATCCAAGGTACTAGTCACATGAGAGGTGATTTAGAGTTACAAGGTAAAATGTCTAAATAAAGGAAAAATATTTGAAGAAATTATGAAGAAAAGTTGAAAACATAGTTAATAATCAGTTTGACTGCATGATTTAGATAACCAAATTAGATACAAATCAAAAGGTCTCGTATTCTTTCCCAAAATAGTAGAAAATAAAATTTTAAAATAAAGAAAAATGATGAATCAATTAACGTTTATTTCATGTAACTTAGAAATCATTTAGAATTACTATCAATTACCAAAGTAAAAATACATAATAAAAATAAATTATTACCTAAACATTAAATAAAAAAAATTAATGTAGAAATGTGATAAACTAAAGTAATGTAATATTTTAAATCATAGTATTGCAAAGTTCACTTAAGATGAGATTTAAACATACATAGTAATGTAACAAAATTAAAGCAAAACATTTAAAGAAATATGATAAAATTTACATGCAAATTGCATTAAAAAAACCAGGGTGATCCACTACCACATCATTGATTAAAAAATCATATACTAATTATTATGTTATTTAATGATTTTTAAAACCATAGAAAAAAATATTAAAATATGTCAAGACGAATTTTTAATTTAAAAGAGTCCATTGAGATTAAAGTGAAATACTAAAGAAATTTAGCATTAAAAAATTACAAATTTAAAACTAATAAAAAATATGAAAGATAAAATGAGATTTATCAAAGCTATGCAAAATAAATAAAAATGCATTATAAAGTTCTAAATAAATTTAAATATTTATTCTTATGTGTTTAAAAAATATTTCTTATTAGATAATTTAACAATTTATGAGTCATTTTATAACATACGTTATTTAGTGAATATGTTAAACTCCTCTTTAGAAACATGGAATACAACAATTACATAAAATTTGTGTCATTTTTTAAAATTTGATACCTTGATTTGGTTGAATGGCATTGCTTGAACTTATCTTATACAAGCTTTGATATAACTTTTTTATATAAAAAAATATTTTTTATTATTTATACTCACTATCCTTTGTAAATTATGATAATTCATATTGAGATGGAGTGGAGACAAAATAATGTTCGTTGTAGCAAACTCGACATGCTCTATCTATTAAGATAGTCACTTTTATATTTTCAAACATTTTTATGGTATTCTAAATATTTTACAAGACATTTTGATTCTTAATGTATTTCTCTATCAAGGATGCTTCACTGAAACTCCTTCGTATCTTAAAATATAGGATTATCAAAAAATTAATCTATTTTGTACCAATTTTTCTTATTTATTTATATTACTATGAAACTCTAATTTTCTCTCACGAGATCTTTTTATTGCTTTAGGTTTATGATAATAAATTCCTTTAATATAAAGATTTACAACATTAACATTTCTTTGCTTAACTTTAAAATAGTAATTTATGTTAATTATGTTTTCTAACAATAGTGATTCAGAGTAATTCCAAATGATGTTTGATCCAAGCAAAATAAACTTTTGTGGGCATATCAACTACCTCTATCTATTAAACATACACTTTTTATATTTTCAAATATTTTTTTCTTAACTTTTGAATGAAATATTCACATCAATTTATTGTTTTTTTCAAACCTTATTACTTGTAGTTTGTTATATTACAATATAACTCTAAATCTTCTCTCATTGAACTTTTATATTTTTCTGATTTATTAATATTACATTAACCTAATTTATCTCATTTAAACATTGATTATTGTTTAGTTTAAATTCAAATAATTTTTTATTAGGCCTTATTTAGTTTTGTTATTCATAGTAGTTACAACTCAGGCTTGATCAAAGATGGAACAAATGCAATTAGATTCATCACAAAAGCCTCTGCACAATTAAATGTAATTTTTTAATATTTTTAAAATTTAATTTTTTATGCATTTGGTTTTTTTAGAACATATTTAAATTATACTTGAATTAATAATCAAGAGAGTTCTAGTTATTCTTCCTAGTATTTTGTACAACAACATTCATGTCTAATATTTCGTTTTTGTTCAAACAAACTTCTTTGGTTTTTTTGGTGTACAGTATAAATTTTCCTCTCGAGCGACTGCTATATTTCATTGAATTGGTTCCATTATATTACTTTAATTTATCTTACTTTAGCTTTATTATATACTCACATTATATTAAAATAAGAATTTATAATTACTTATAAAAATTCACTTTAATTACGATGAAACAAATATTATTAAAGTTTTCTCCTAAATGTAAACTAAAAGTGTAGGGGTACTTTTTATTAGAAGAGTCTCATTTTAAGAACTATATATATTTTTATAGATTTCATGTCCATAGACTTTTTCATGTTCTAGAAGTCTTTTTTCTTTTTGCATAAGTTGAGGATTGATTGTTGTTAAACACTTTCAAGTTTATTATATTATACCATAACATTAACCTCAGCATGTGTGGCCATTAAATTACTTTTCCATTCTAATTTAATAATACCATATCTTTTTAAAACTTTGGTATTTACTTAATATTAAAAAAATATCATTATTTATTTTTTAATTAATTTGGAAATTTTTTAGTATTCCAAAAGAGGTCTAATTAAGACAAGAGCAAGGTCATTGGTAAGGTCTAGATAAGTTCTAATAAACAAAATGTTAATTTTTATATTTTTTAAAATTATTTCTTTCATTTGTTTTGTTTAGCACTTTATGAGATATTTTGACTTATATTTAATTTAGCAGTCAAGGTTATTATATCAATCTTCTTAGTATCTTGGAATTGAACTTTCATGCTAAATTAATCTTATTTTTTGAAAAAATTTTCTATGATTTAGTTATATTACCCTATAAGTCCAATTATCATCGTTTAGGGCATTCATGTAGGCTTAATTTGCATATGTAAATTACTTTAATTTAATTGAATTTAGCATCAATACATATTTAATTAATATTAAAAATAATAATTTTTAATTATTTATGTTTATTAAAATTTACAATTCATAGCATATCAAATGAGATTTGATTAAGATAAAAAAGTGTTATGGGAGTCATCTCCTCGAGCTCTACCAATTAAATATTAATTTGTACATTTACAAATAATTTATATAACCAAGCATGTTGAACACTTTAGGAAACATTTTTAATCACAACTAATTTGATGATCTAGGATGTTGCACTAAATCTCTTAGGCAATTTGGAATGTAACTATGTTTATTAATTTAACTCAAATATTCAAAGTTTTTACTCTAATTTTATTGTCTTGCTATGCGGCTCTAATTCCCTTCTTCTGTGACTTTTCCTGCATTTTGTTGGTGTTCAATAAATTTGTTTAAATTTGCCTCACATATATTTTAATATATATATATATTAATTATTCTTATTTATGCCCATTTACTTTGTTAATTAATGGTAACTCCAAATGATGCCCAATCGAATAGACATGATTAGATTTAGCACATGATATAAGAAAATTTGAAACATACCTCATTTGTCGATTGAAGAATTTAAACTTGATCTCGTTAGTATCTTAGAATGCAATGTTCCTATAGAATACTTCTCATTTCTTTAAATGGTTTTCTTTGAATTGGTTATATTAATATCAAACTCTTATTCTCCACTTGTATTGTCTTTATAATATTTTATTTAGGCATATTACATTGCCTAAAGTTTTATCATTTTAGCTTTATTATATACTTACCTAATATTAAAAATTATATTTCAAAATAAGGCTTGATCAAGAAGAAATTGATGTCATGAGACTTGCCTTAATAAACTCTATCTAATTAAATGATTATTTTTGTATTTCTAAATATTCTATTTGGCTAAGGTTTTGGCATATGTTATGAGGAATTCTGATTGAAACCTAATTTGTCAATGAAGGATGTTGCCCATAATCTCCTTATTATATTTGAATGCAACACTCCTGTATGATTTATCTTATTTGTTTAATGTTTCACATTGATTTTGTTGTATTATTATGAATGTTTATTTCTCTTCTAATGTGACATATCTTTCTCTTAGAGTGATTATTTTACTTTTACTCAATGTATCTTATTTTTTGGTTTAATATATTTACTTAAAATGAATAAAAATAAAATTTTATTATGCATGCTTTTTTACTATGGTAGTTTGCATTAGTATCTAACTAGGTCTAATTAGTTGAAGCAAGAATCATAGGGCATGTCATAATGTGGTCAATCAAATTAAATGTACTTTCTAATATTCATAAATTTTTTAATTTCTCAGGTTTTGACATGCTTAAGGTGACTTTTTGATTCATGCTTGATTTGATATTAAGGAAGTTACACTTGATCACCTTATTATTTTTGAATGCAAATTTTTTATAAAATTAATGTAATTTCTTGAAATGTCTCAGTTTGATTTGGCTATATTACCACAAAGCTCTAATTCTCCTCTCCTACAGCATTTACTTCACTTTGAATTGTTTACATTATATTTCTTCAATTTTCAATAATCCCAATTTAATATATAAGTACTTAATATAAAAAAATAATTTTATTATTTAAGAATATTGTTTTTACTAGCATTAACCCAAAACATGATCCATTCTAGAGGAAAGAAATGTCATTAAACTCATTTTGGTGAACTTTTTCTATTTAAATGTTCATTTGTTAAATATTTTTCGTTGAGTTTTATCTTAGTTAAAGAGATACTTGAACAAGTAATTGGCATGGAGATCAATGATCTCCCACTAAATACACTTATTATCTTGAATGAAACTTTTTGATATATTTTGCCTTATTTCTTCAAATGTTTTCATTTGTTTCATTTTATTTATATGAAACTCTTGTTATGCCATAAAATGTCATTTACATTACTTAGATTTTAATTTATTACAAAGCTTATGTTTGTTTAATTTCAACATAAGTATATATTTACAAAATGTTAAGATAAATTGATATCGTTATTTATCCTTATTTACTCAAATTTTTTATGATCTTTACAAATGAAGTTGGAACAAATCTAAACAATAAACATTGGATTTATAGTAATGAGCTCATTCTAATTAAATATCAGAGTTTGTTAAAATATCTTTTTTATGGTTTTTCCATGCTTAACAAGAGAATGTGATTAATTCAAAATTTGAGATTGAGAATGTTTCATTGACTCTTTAGAAACTTGTGCAAATTTTTCATAAAATTTATCAGATTTCTTAAACATTTTGCTTTTATTTTGTTATATTACAAAGTAACATTAAGTGTCACTTGTGTGACCTTTATATTGTTTTCATTTTCATATATTATATTACTTCTGTTTATTTTATTTTTTCTTTAATATATATTTAATTGTTATTAAAATAAAAAACTTCTATGATTTACTCTTATTTTCTTATTGGTAATAATTCCAAACAAATTCTAATAAAAAATATAAAATGTTTTTAGACTCGTTTCAATAAGCATAATCTATTTAAACATTTTTTTATATTTTTAAATATAAGTGTCTTTGGTTTTGACATGTTTTACAGGACATTTCAATTCATACTTAATTATATGACCAAGGATGTTAGATTCACTCTCTTTATTGTTTTGGAATTCAACTTTTTTATATAGATCTCAATTCTTAAGATGTTCCATCTTGATTTACTTATCATATTATGTAACTCTAAATTTCCAATCATGTTTCTTCATTTTATTTGGTTAAATTTCAATGCTTTAATTTATCTAATATATTATATAACAAATGTTTACCTAATATTATGTTAATTATTTTATATTATTTATATTTATTAATGTTGTAATTAATTGTCAATCAGAATATGGTCTCATTAAAATAAAACTAATGTCATTGCACTCTTGTCATTGAGTTCAACCTTATTAAAAATTTATTTTTATGTTTTCGAATATGTTAATTTGTACGGTTAGTCACGCTTTATTGGTCATTTTCTTTTGTACCTACTTTGAAGATCGATGATTGATGATGCAAGACTTGATCTACCTTGTATCTTAGAACACAACTTTCTTGTAATTTTTATCTCGTTTCTTAAAATTTTAGCTTTAATTTATTTAAATTTTTATGTAATTATAAATCTCCCCTCCCTTGATCTTAACATAACTTTTATTTTGTTATTTTACTTTTTTCAACCTATCTTCATTAAATTTTAATATCAATTATCTTATTATTAAAGAAATAATTTGTTATAATTTATGTCAATTAACTTTAGTGATTTTTTATAATCGCAATTGTGGTTCAATTTAAACGAAACAAATTGCGTTGGACTCAACTCAATGATCATAATGTAATTAAATATTAATTTTTTTCTTTTTAAAAATTTGAATAATTTGATGATTAGGGATGCTTTACAAAGTCTTCTTAGCATCATAGAATCTAGCTTCCTCAAAGCTTTATCTCATTTTTTAAAACATATTTTTTTATTTTTTGACAATGTTACTCTAAATATCATCTCATTTAACCTTTGAATATTTTTTAATTTGTTATATTGTATTTCTTGAATTTTTCTCATTTTAGCTTCAACATATAAAATGTTATCGTAATAATTTTTTTTTTCAAATGTGTATTAACATTTGTAATTCGTAGTAATTTTGATAAAGGTTTAATCATGCTCAAATAAAAATAATGTTTTATTTTATATTTTTAATAGAGGTTCAATGCATTTTATCCAATTTAATATTTTTTAATTTTTTTAAATATTTAATTTTTTATTGTTCTGGCACCATATATAAGACATTTTGAATTCTACCAAATTTAAAGATCGAGGATGTCACACTCAATCTTCTTAATGTTAGGGAATGCAACTTTGCAACACAATTTTTAACATTTTTTAAAACTTTTTTTTAGCACATTACCCTTTTGTTTACTTATCTAATTTATTAAATAAATAAGTGTACCAAATAACATTAAATAAGGACTAAACAAATATTTTTAGGCCTATCTTAATCCTTTATTCAAAATCACACCACCCTTAGAATTATTGGAAATTAAAAAGTTAAAGACTATAAATAGGAAAAAATAAATTATATTAATTTTTAGTAAATATGTATTGTAGCTAAAATTAGATAAATAATGTAATATAATATAACCAAATAAAAGAAAAAAAATTTAAAAAATAAAATAAATTATGCAACAAAATTGCATTCCAAGGTAATAAGGAGATTGAGTATGACACCCTTGATAGGATAATTTGGCATAATCTAAATATCTTATAAAGTATATAAAAATCCTAATAAATAAAATATTTTAAAATATAAATTAAATATTTAATTTCATGATGGTCATCATGGCATGCTTGATCAGATATACCATATTTATAATTACTATTAATTACAAAATAAATAAGAATAAAAAGTTGTTATTTTAATTCAAAGAAAATATACATTAAAATTAAATGTTCACAAATTGAATCAACATAAAATAACCAAGTCAAATATATGTTAATGTCACTTTAGAGTACGATTTGACTAGCATTATAGTATATCAAAATCTATGCAAACAAATTAAAGAAAGGAGATATATTTTAACGAAAAGCTACAGTTCAAGATACTAATAAGTTTGACATTAACATCCTTGATCAAGAAATAAATTTTAATTCCAGAAAACCAAATCATAATTGCCCAACAACTTTTTCTCACTCTATTAGTCTTAATTTAGAGTTACTAGAAATTAGAAAATCACATAAGCTTAAATAATAATAAATTATTATTTTAATTAATAAGTAAATATATATATATATTTTAAATCAAACGTGATAAAGTGAAGCACTTCAATGTAATCAATTCAAAGAAAAGTATATGACACACGAGATGAAAATTACATTACCATAATAATATAATTAGAATAGATAAACAAAATTGAACAAATCAAATAAATAATATAAGAAAGATGTATTCCATGATACTACAGAGATCATGTGTAAAATCCTTAATCAAAAATAAGTTATTCAATTAAATATCTTTTAAAATAAGCAAAAATATAACTCAAAGATATCCCTTAGTCGGACCTTATTTGCAATTACTAAGAACTATTAAAGGTCATATGAAAGGTTATGTAGAGTTACATAGTTATTTGTCAAAATCAATGTAAAAATATTTTAAAAAGTGGAATACATATTATGAGAAATTTGAAATCTTAAATACTAATTAGTTTGGGTGCATGTCGTTGATCATCAAATTAGATATGAATCAAATTATCACATAATGTACACCAAAATATTAATATATAAAATATTTACATATTTAATTAGATACAGCTCATCATGTTAAGTCCAACTATGTTGTCTTTAAGTCCATTAGGCATTGCTTGAAATTTTTTTTGAACACCAATGAAAAAAGCATAAATGAAAATAAAATATTATATCAAAATTAATTAAATATACATTAAAGAAAAAGGGAGATACATTGAAGCACTGCGATACTTCTATATCAATGCGATACAAAGATCAAATGGACGGAGATTTGGAGTTATTACAAAGAAAAACTTTTATTAAAATGAGTTAAATTTAATAGGAGAGCCACACCTCACGAAACAAAGGAGTTTGAGTGTCACATCCTTGAACTCCAAATTAGGAAAAAATAAAAATATCACGTAAAAATGTTAAATTTTACATAAAAAAATATTTTAAAATATAAAATTAATATTTAATTTAAAATATCTCATTGAGATACGTGTATTGAATTTTTTTATGTCTATCAAATCTTTTTTTGAATTGCTATTAATTATTAAAGTAGTTAATCATTAACAATAATAAATTAATATTTTAATATTAATTACACATTATTAAAGAAAAAATGAGAAACATTTAAGCTATGTGAAGCAAGTAAAACAATGCATTATAATGAAATGAATAAAATTAAATATTCAATCTTATCTATTTAAATTATTTTTCTCACATTTTTATATATTTTATGTGTTACATAAATTTAAACCTTATGTGATGATCTAAGAAGTTGCACTTTATCTTTTTACAATCCTTGAATGCAACGTTCAATTACAATATAATTATCATTGCCCTCGACTCAATAGGCTCTATCTATTTAAATCTTCACTTTTTTATTTTGAAAATTTTTTTCCAGGTTTTTCAATGAGTGATTCACTTCAATTTCTATCTTATCTAATGATCGAGGACATTGCGCTCAAACCCCTTAGTGTTATAAAACATTACTTTTCCACACAATTAATCCCTTTTAGTCTCATTTTTTTATTTGATTATATTACTGAGAAAATCTTATTATTTCTCATGTAATCCTTAGACCACTTTCTTTATTTATATTACATTACTTCAATTTATTAATTGTAAGTTTAATAATTATTTATTGTTATTTATGTTTATTTACTTTAAGAATTCATCAGAATTCTAAATGATGTCTAATCTAGATAAGACAAACTAAGTTGGCCTCATCTCAACAAGCCCTATCATTTAAATAAGTAATTTCATGTTTTAAAATTTTTATTTCTTAAACATTCACAAGCATTACAAGGCATTTTTTTACCTGATTTGATCATCTTGAATGTTGCACTTGATCTACTTAGCATCTTAGAATTAAATATTCTCATACAATTTATCCATTATTTTCAAATAGTTTTCTTTTATTTTATTATTTTACAATGTAATTCTAAATCTCTTCTTATGTGACATTCACTTTAGTTTCTACTAGTAATGTTACATTACTTTAACTCATTTTATTTTAACTTTAATTTATATTTATTTAATATGATCATAAAAATTTATTATCATTTAAATTGATTAAACTTTTTAATTATTAGTAATTTCAAATGAAGTTTGTCAAGATGAAACAAATATTGTTCATCTCATAGCAACCAACTCTATGGTTCTTTAATTTTTTTTTGTTAGAATTTTTTTGTACTTGACTTGATAATTGAGATTATTATACTAGATATCCTTTGTATCTTATAACACATCAATTTTTTATAATGTTTATCATTACTTAAAATATGTTTTTTTCATATGGTTGTAATGCTACGTGACTCTAACTGTCTTCTTAGGTGACAATTACATCAATTTGATTTTATTCAATGAAGTTATTTCAGTTTATCTCATTTCATTTTTAATATATACTCAAATAATATTAAAATAATAATTTATACTTATCTATCCAAAATTACTTTTGCAATTCGTAGTTTTTCCAAATGTGGGTTGATTGACATGAAATAAGTGTCATTTGACTCATCTTGAAAAGATTTATCAAATCAAATATATATTTCTATATTTTTAAAAATTTATTTTGAAGTAGTTTTGATGATTGATGTATCACAATTGCTTTTTATTTTGTTATAAATCTATCCAACATTAATTCTCAACACATGAAGACCTTAAGCCAATCTAATTTTGAAATTTTACATTGTAATAATTTGTATTATTTTAGTTTTAGCACATATTTACTTAATATTTAAAAAATTTATTTTGTGCATATTTAATTTCGTAATTAACGGTATTTTGAATGAGGTCTAATTGAGACAAAAGTAGCATCATTGGATGAGTCTTATAGAGTTCTAATCAATTAAATATTTATTTATATATTTTTAAAATATTTTATTTTCTTAAACTTTGTTTCACTTTAAGAGAGATTTTGGTTTTCCATTATTTGATGGTCAAAGATGTCACTAGTGATTTCTTAGTACTTTGGAATTCAACTTTCTTACATCATTAATCATAATTTTAAAATTTTTTTTGTTAGAGTTTTTTATGTTATCCTATAACTCCGTATCTCCTCTTACATGACCTATAGAATGCCCTGATTTGGATATAATCAATTGCTTAAATTTATCTAATTTTTTAGTTAATATAAATTTAAAAATAATGTAATAATAATTTATTATTATGTATTATTAGTTGAGGTTGGAATGTTTAGCATTCCAAATGAGGTGGAATTGATGGGAAAAAATGTTAGTGGACTCATTTAATGGAGCTTTATAATATTAAATATCCATTATTATGTTTACAAATTTTTTATATGGATAATTGTTTTGTATACTTTATTGATGTTATTATTTATACCTGATTTTATAATGTAGGACATGACACTCAATCCTTTTAGTATCTGAGAAAGTAACGTTCCTATATAATTTACTTCAAAAGTTCAAAATTTGAACTTTGATTCGATTATATTACTCTGAATGCTAACTTTTTTCTTTTGAGATTTTCTCTTTATTTTAATCTTTTTAATAACTTAATTTTTATTTAATTCATTTCTAATTTGATGTATATTTATTTAATAGAAAAACAATGATTTTTTAGAATTTTTCTCAAAGATTTTATTAATTTGTAATAATTCCAAATAATGCTCACTTTAGTTGATGTCGTAGGACTATTCTGAAAGAGTTCTATCAAATTAAATATATTTTTTAATATTTTTAAATGTTATGTTTCAAAGGATTTAGCACACAATGTGAGAAAAATTGGATCACGCATGATGTATTGATTGAAGATTTCGAACACGATCTTCTTACTGTCTTGGATTCCTTGTTTGATATAAAACAAGCCTTAATTCCTCAAATGTTTTGCATAAATTTGTTTTTTTAATTTGAGATTCCAATTCTATGCACATGAGACCTTTTCATAATTGTTTTTGGGATATTATATTCCTTCAATTTATCTTATTTTAACATTATTATTAGTTTATATAATATTAAATCAATAATTTATTATTATTTATTCTTATTTACTTCAAAACTTTATTGTCTTTCTAAAATATTGTTGATGAAGATGAAAAAGGTGTCTTGGACTTGTCTCGACAAGCTCTACTTAACGAAATTTTTTATTTTTCATATTTTAGATATTCTATTTAACTAAGGTTTTATCTTACTTTATGAAGAATTTTGATTCAAAACTGATTTAATAATCATGGAAGTTGCACTCGATTTCTTTGGTATATTCGACTACATTATTCCGATAAAATTTATATCATTTATTGAAGTTTTTATTCAATTAGATAAATTATTACGAATGTTTAACTCTCCTCTTATGTGACCTTTACTTTAATTATATGTTGTTATATTGCATTCCTTGAACTTATCTAACTTTTTCTTTGACATATATTTACTTTAAATTAAAAAATGTTAATTTTATTATTTATTCTTATTTACTATGCTAATTTGTAGTAATATCTAATAAGCATTAAAAAAAAATCTTACTTAACAAAATTTACTTTTTTAATTAAAATTAATCCCAAACAACGTGTGAGCGAGGTGAATAAACTATCATTAAACACATTCTAACGAGATTTCTCTAATTAAATGTTCACTACTATATTTTTTTTAAATATCATATTTTTTTATTTTAAGAATCTTTTAAAAGATATTTTGATTCGTAGTTTATTTTATGATAGATGATGTTATAGTTAATCCACTTTGTACCTCTCACAGAAATTTTCTCTTATATTTAACATCATTTTTAAATGTTTTCTTGATTTGATTATATTTATAAGAATTCTGATTTTGTCCTCAAATTGCCTTTACATTGATATTATTTGAATAAATTATATTGTCTAAATTTATCTTATTTTAACATAAGTTTATATTTGTATATTATTAAAATAAATATTTACCATTATTTAATGTTATTTACTTTATTGTTCGTAGTATTTAAAAATGGTGTTCGATTAATGTTAAACAAGTATCTATAGAGTCATCTTAATGAGCTTAGGCAAATTAAATTTTCATTTTTTTTTTGGGTTTAACTATTCTTGCTATGGCTTTTCTAATAGTAATTAGAGATTATGACTTATTCATGATTTTATTATTTTTGTCATTAAACTTGATCTCTTTTGCATTTCATAATTAAACTTTCTCCTGAACTTTGACTAGATTTTTAAAAATCTTTTGCTTTCTTTTGGTTATATTACTAATACTAATTCTCCCCTCATAGACCATTACATCACTTTCAATTGGCTATATTGCACTGCTTTAATTTATCTTATATTAGTTTTAATATAAGTTTACTTGACATTAAAATAAAGTTCAATTATTATTTTTCTTATTTTATTTTTTATTAGTTGTAATTCTAATGAAAGTCTTAATAAAAAATAAATGTAATTGCACTCATCTTTATGAGCTTTATCAAATTAATTATTTGTTTTGTTATTTTTAAATATTATTTTTTACAATCAATTAGTACTTTTATGAGACATTTCAATCCTTTCCTAATTTTGACTATTTAGTATCTTATCCCAAATCTCTTTAATATATTGGAGTGAAACGTTGTCATACAATTTATCTAATTTCTTCTATATTTTATCATTAATTTATTTATGACATTATTAAATTATAAATCTCCTCTGGTGTGAGTCTTAACTTAGTTTTATTTTGTTAAATTTCATAGCTTCAATTTATCAAATATATTCTTTCCTATGTTTTTACTTATGATTAAACTAATTTTTTTTATTATTTATTTTTACTTTTTTGTAATTCATTGAATATCTAAATATGGTATGACTAAAACAAAATAGACGTCATTGCACTCAACTCATGAATTTTTATCTAATTAAGTATTTATTTTTATTTTTTCAAGTTATTATATTTAGAGCTTTGCAAAATTTTATTAATCTCTTCTATTCATATCTTATCTCATGATTGAGAATTCTACATCCAATCTTCTTAATAACTATGAATGCAACTTTCCTGAAAAATTTCTCTTTTCTTAAACTTTTTAGCATTAGTTTTGTTACATTAATATGTGACTCTAAATCTCCTCTCCTCTAACATAAATTTTAATTTTTTTTGGTTATATAACACATTTTATTTTAGCATTAATATATATTTACTTATTATCAAAGAAATTAATAAATATAATTTATGTTGGTTTTCTTTAGCAGTTTGGCAAAATTTTGTCCGAGGATAGATTTAGACAAAACAAATATTTTTATAATTGTCTCAAACAACTCTATGTCAGTAAACAATAATTTTTATATTTTGAAATAGTTTAGTTTCTAGGGATGCGTCGTTATTTCGTTCATACCTGGTTATGTGTTTCGTGATGTTACACCTAGTCATCTTTGAACCATAGAATGTTTCTTTTGTATATAATTTCTCTTTTTTTAAAAATTTTATTTATTTTATTTTTTAAAGGTATTGTGTTATTTTAAATTTCATCTCACATGAATTTTTTATAACTTTGATAATGTTATATTATTTTTCTTGAATTTACCTCATTTTAAATTTAATATATATTTCCTAAATATTTAAATTTTATTATGTCTTTATTAATTCTTACTTTGTAATTTGTAATAATTTAAATAAAGGTCTTATTAAGAAGAAATAAACATCCTGGGCCTTTTTTATTGAGCCTATTTCAATTTCTTGTTCAATTGAAAAATTTTAAATATTTTATATTTAAAGCATCTTCATCATGCATTAGACATTTTGATTAGTAAATAATTTTATAATAGAGGATTTTATAGTTTATCTCCTAAGTATTTTTTAATTTAACTTTTTTATAATAATACCTTATTTTTTTGACATTTTTGTTCTACTTTTGGTATACTATTATGGAATTTCAAATCACATCTTGGATGACCACTATGTTGCTTTCATTTTCTTACATCATATTTATTGAATATATCTATTTTTTTCTTTTAAATTTGTTTAATTTATTAAAAAATAATTTAATATTATGTATCATTAATTTTTTTTTAAATGATAATAATTGAAAAGAAGGTGTGATCGAGTTAGAAGACATCATAGGTCTTGTCTCGAATAACACTATTTAATTAATATTCCTTTATATTTAAAAAAAATTATTTTGTAGGGTTTGGGCATTTTTAATATACATTTCAATTCTTTCTTGATTTGACAAAATAGTATGTTATATGAGAACTCCATGGTATTTAAGAGAGAAACTTTCCTATTAAATTTGTAATTTCATCTTATTTTATTTATCAATTTAGTTACACTATGTAACACTAAATCTCTTATTATATGTCTTTTATATAGCTTTTCTTTTGTAATATTACATTGCTTAAATTTATCCCTTTTAGAGTTTATATAATTTTTCTTGAAATTATAATATTAATTTTTTACGTATATTTATTTAATTTTATAATTTGTAGTGATTTTAAATGAGATCCAATTAAGATGAAAAAATCTCATTGACCTTTACTTAATGAGCTACATCTAATTTAACAATCAATTTAATTATCTTAAATTATTTTATTTTAGATGGTTTTATTTGCCTTGCAAGAGATTTTTATTTGTACTTCATCTTATAATCGAGGATGTTACATTTGATCTTCTTTGTTTGTTGGAATGCATTTCCTTTGATGTAGTTATATTACTTTATAACTTTAAATCTCATCTTCTACAACCTTCATACCATCTTTATTTGGATATATTAAATTATTTCAATTGATCTTATTTTAGGTTTAATATATATTTAGTTAATATTAAGGTGTTAATCTATTATTATTATAGTTTTTCAATCTTGTAATTGGTAGTAATTCCAAGGGAGGTTTGATGCGAATGGAACAAACATCATTGTTCTTTTCTTAATGAGCTCTATACAACTAAATATTTTTTATATTTTGAAATTTTTTATTTTTAATTGTTTTAGACATGATTTTTAAGCGATATCAATTTGCACATTATTTGATGATCATGGATCTTACACCATATCTTGTTAAAATCTTTGAGGACAAGTTTTCCAAATATTTCAACTTATTTGTTCAAATTTTTTCTTTGAATTATTTAAATTACTATGTTATTATTTGTGTTATTTACCTAGGTAGTTCAAAGCAATTTCAAATGGTGCTTTATCAAGATGTATGACACAATGATGAACTCATCTTTATGAACTTTATCTATTTACTTATTTATTTTTATGCTTTCTATTTCACAATGAGCTTTGCATATATTGTAAGATAATATTCTTTGAACCTACTTTAAAGATCACAATTGTTATACTAAATCTCTATAGAATATTGGAATGTAACATTCTTTTATGATTTATCTCATTTCATTAAATATTTTTCTTTTATATGGTCATATTACTATGAAACTCTAACTCTACAGTGACATTTATATCTCTCATATTGGTTATATTACATTACTTAAAATGGTCTCACTTTAACATTATTATAATAATTTATTTGTCTCTTATATTATTTCAATTTATCACATTTTAGCTTTATTATTTATTTTACTTAATATTAAAAAATATTTAATTATTATTTATGATTATTTACTTTAGAATTATGTTGTAATTTCAAACGAGCTCCAATCAAAATGAAGCAAAGCTCTGTTAAATTCAATATTCAATTTGGAATTTTTAGCTATTTTACTTTGAGTTTTGATATGCTTTATGAGGCATTTTTAATTTGTGCCGAATTTGATGTCAATAATGTCACACTTGATCTTTATGTCTTGGAATCTAACTTTTCCATATAATTTATTTTTTTTCTTTGAACTTTTCTCTTTCATTTTGCTATATTAGTATGCAATGCTAAATCTCCTCCCATGTTAGTTTCACATCACTTTAATTTTGTTGCATACATCACTAGCATTTAGATCATTTCAAGTTTAATAGGTATTTACCTAACATTAAAAATTGTTTTATATTTATTTATGTTTTTTTATTATGGCAATTCGTATTATATCTAAATGTGGTAAAATTAGGACAAAATTGATGTTGGACTTGTCTAAAAAAGATCTATCCAACTATATACTCAATTTGAATTTTATATTTATTTTATTTTCTAAGATTTTGGTGCACTTTATGAGACATTTTTATTCATACATAATTTTATGATCATGGATGTTACATTTGATCTTAATGTTGCACTTGGAACAGTTAGCCGTGTTTTCTTATTCGATAATAACAAATCTTAACTATTTATAATGAATATGTTTAAGTGATTTTCTAGAATTTATATCGATGAAGCTTGGGTTCATGGAAGACTTGATGAAAACGAGTAGCAATGATGGAATTCCTAATGATCAACATCGTTTGAGTGCAAAGGACTATGAGGTATAATTTTAATTTAATTTTAGGTATTTAAATTTTTTTATTAAAAAATATAGAAGCTATTCTAACCATTATTTAAATTATTTAGAATATTTTATTTAAATAATCCTTTTTAATTAAAAAAAGTTACTGAAGTATTGAAAACTATTTTGCCAATTTGGTTGGTTTTTTTTAATAATAAAAAATATTTGTAAATGCTAGATTTTCTTGGTGAAATGGATTAATGAATTTGTTTCACAATTTTAGGAAATTTTTCAAGCCATAAAATTCAAAAGGTTCATAGCCCATGGTTTTTATTGCTTCCACACATTGCATATTTTAATGTTCAAACTTCTAATTGTACTTTATTCTAAAATTAGTACAATTAATAATTTTCTTTATTCGTAATTTATTTAATTAGGAAACCTTTTCCTCTTTTCTTATCTAATCAAGTATAGAATTTTTGACTTATTGACTTATATTTTATGTCCTTAAACATTTTTCTTCAATTACCATTATATTTATTTACTGGGGTGGATGTGGGCTTGTTTCAAACGAAATTACCTAAAAAGACATTGTTGGGAATTTTAATTCTTGTTGACTTTTCAATTTCATAGTTTTTATAAAAATTTATTATTAAGATGAAAAATGAATATTTGTTGAATTAAATTCAAATTTTTAACAAAGCTAATTTTAAAGATTTACTCATGGCCTTTAAAAATATTTTTGAACTATTTCTTTAAATATCATTATATGAAATAAAAAGTTTTATTTTTAGTAGTTGACCATTTTTCACTAAACCACACTTAATTATGTATCCTTCAGTGCAACCTTTCCATACAATTTATCACATTTTTTCCAATATTTCAATTTAAATTTTGTTATAATACTTGAAGCTCAGTTTCTCTTTCGGTGTCACCATTACATTGCATTGTGTTTAGATTGCCTCAATTTATCCAATTTTAGATTTAATTTTTATGTAATTAGAACCCATCGAATAACTTATTACAACTTATGATTTTTTTTAGTTTTTAAATTCATAGATACTCTAAATAATGTCATATTGACATAAATGAACTCTGATTGGACTCATCTTGATAACCTCTATCCATATAAAAAAATCAATATTACGATTAGAAATATTTTTTTAATTTTTGTAAATATTAAGAGATATTTGGATTGTACTTTGTATGGTTATTGAGAGTCTCACACTTAATCTCATTAATATTTTAGAATTAAAATTTCTTATACAAATTTTTGAATTTTTCAAATGTTTTATTTGATTTTGTTCTATTAATATGAAACTCTAAATATCTTCTTTTGTGGCCATTAGTTGTCTTCAATTTTGTTATTTTTTATTTGTTTATGTACTTTCATTTTAACCACATTATATGTTTATTACTTAATTTTAAAAAAATAATTTATTTTTTTATGTATAATTATTTTCATATTTCATAATTTTTAAAAATTAGATCCAATTAAGATGAAATAAATTTCATTAGACCCATCCTCATGAGCTCAATCTAAATTAATGTGCAAGTTAAAATATTTATGTATTTTATCTTTTATGGTTTTGGGCCATTTTGCAAAATAGTTTAATTCTTACTTGATTCAATGATGAACAATGCTATGCCTCGATCCCCCAAGCATCTAAAAATGTCATTATCCCACACAGTTTATCTCATTTCTTCATGTTTTTCTCTTTTATATTGTTATAATCCTATCAAACTCTAATTCTCCTTTCTGATTATCCTTACACTTAATCTCCTAAGAATGTTTAAATGATAAAGCCTTATATAATTTGTCTCATTTATTTGAATTTTTTGCTTCAAATTTTTTATATCCATATTTCACTCCAAATCTTTTGACATCTTTACTTCATATTTGTTTAACCTAGTTTTTTCTAATATTTTAATTTGTCTCACTTCCTCTTGAAAACATATTTCCTCCATATTAATATAATAATTTTCTATTATTTATATTATTTACATTGAGAATTCACAAAATTTACAAATGTTGCATAATTCAAACAACACAGATAATCCTAGATTTACTTGAGAGCTCAATGAAATAAATTATTCAAATTTTTATTTTTAATCTTTTTAATATCTATGATTTTTATTTATTTTATACGAAATTTTATTTTGTACTTGATTTCATGTTGATAGATGTTATAGTCAATCTTCTTTATATCAAAGAATGTAACTTTCCTATAAAAGTAATTTCATTTTTCAAAATTTAGGTTTTCATTTAATTATATTATAATGAAAATATAAATATGCTATCATGTGATCTTAACATTACTTTTTTTTTGTTACATTGCATGGCTTCAATTTATCTCTTTTTAGTTTTAATATTTATTGGAATAATATTCAAAAAAATTACTATTATTATTTTTATTTAATTTTGTAATTCATAGTTTAGCCAATTTGGATATGATAGATATGAAACAAATAAAATCATTATATCTATGTTCTTAAATATTTTATGTTCTAATGATTTTTGATATTTCATGACTTATTTTTTTTACCATTTATTCGATGATAAGAATGATATAATCTATATCCTCAATATCAGGGAATGAAACTTTCCTATGTAATTTACTTATTGTTTTAACTTTTTTACATTGATTTGATCATATTACAGTCAAACTCTAATTCTCATTTGATGTGAATTCTATATAACTCTTAGTCAAATTATACTATTTTAATTTATCTCATTTTAGTTTTATAATATACTTGCTTAATAGTTAAGTATGTATTTTTGCTTATTTTCGTTCGTAATTGAATGAAATACCAAATGACATTTTCATCGAGATCAAACAAGCATCATTTGACTAATAGAGTCTTCAAATGCAACATTCCAAATTGATTAATTAATCTCATTTCATCAATTTCTTTATTTTAGTTATTTTTATTATTATGTGATTTAAAATCTACTCTTGCGTGATATTTACATCATTTTTATTTTCTTATATTACATTTACATATACCATATACATGTTTAAATTGAACTAATAATTTATGCTCTTTTAATCATTTAATTTTTTCCACCAAATATGATCTAATAAAGATGAAACAAAAGTAAACGGACTTATCTCAACAAACATTATAGAAGTAAATATCCATGTCGATATTTTTAAATAATTTATTTTATATGTATTTTTTTATGTCTAATGGGACATTTTAGTTTGTATATGATTTCAAGATAGAAGATTTTACAAACAATCTCCCTAGTGTCATTGTACACAAGTTTCCCAAAAAATTTAAGGATAATTTTCAAATTGTTTTATTTTATTTGTTAAATTTCTGTGTAATTGTAATTCTTTTCTCTTATGACCATTACATCAGTTACATTTAGATACAATACAATACTTCTGCAATTTTTCTTTATTTTTACATTAATATAAAATTTGTTATTAATAGATTTTTTATTACTTTTTTAATTTTATTCTATCATAATTCATAAAAATAAAAAATGAGAAATGATTGAGATGAAATAAATATAGCTAGATTAACCTGGGTAAGACCTCTAATAAGATATTTTTTTTAAAGCTAAAATATTTTTTAAAATTATAACACATATTGTGAGGCTTTTTTGTTCGTTCCAAATTTTGTGATGGAGGTTCTTATGCTCGAATTTTGTGGTGTCATAGAGTGCAAACTTCTTATATGATTTTTCTCATTTCTTTTAAAATTTTTAGATTTATTTTAGTTTTATTAAAATTAATCTCTAATTCCTTCATTATGTCAAATTTACATCACTTTGATTTGGCTATATTACATTACTTCAATTTATCTTATTTTAAGCTTTAATATATTTTTTAGATAATTTCAAAGTAATAATTTTTTATTATTTTTTTTTATCTAATTTTGTACTTCGCAATAATTAAAAACATTGTTTGATCAAGTGGGAAAAAGACATTATTGGAATAGTCATTGCATGCTCTGTGTAACTAAAAACTGATATCAATATTCATTATTTTTTAACATTTAAGATTTTGACACCTTTTAAGAAAAATTTTGATTCAACCATATTTAACAATCGAGGGTATTACATAGGTTGTTATTCGTATTTTGAATGCATCCTTCTTATACAACTTAAATTATTTCTTCAAATGCTTTAGTTTTACTCAGCTAAAGTTCTATGAAACATTAGCCATCCTCTCTTGTGATGCTTTAATTGGTTTGATTTTGTTGTATAACATTGCTTTAATTTAACCCATTTTAGCATTAATATATATTTTTTTAACAATAAAAATAAAATATTTTTATTTTTATTGCTTTGGTGATTTATAATAATTCGAAACATGATCTAATTGAAATGAAAAATATATTGGACTCAACTCACCTTACTTTCTATCCATTTAAACAATCAATCTAAATGTTTTTAAATATATTAGTTTTACAAATTTTATAATGCTCTGTGAAGGCATCATACCATATACCATATTTGATAGAGGGTTTTAACCATTTTCGTAGTATTTTTTAGTGCAACTTTCCTATATAATTAATTTAACTTCTTGAAATGTTTCTCTTTCATTTTGTTATATTACAATGGGATATTAAATATTCTTCCATGCAACTTGGATATTGTTTTTATTTTTTTATATTACATTTCTCAAATAAAACACACTTTAGCTTGAATATATATCCACTTAATATTTAAATAATAATTTACTTTTTTTTATAATTATTTATTTGGTAATTGGTATTCTTTCCAGATGAGTTCCAATGGAGACATAAAAAGCATCACTAGACTCATGTCATCAAAATCTCTCCAATTAAAAATATATTTCTATATTTAAAAAATTTTATTTCTAAAGTTTTCACATACTTTGAGTCATTTGGATTTCTACCAAGTTTGTTCATGATAATGTCAAGCTAGATATTCTTAGTACTTAGGAATGCATCTTTAAAAAGAATTTTTTCTAATTTCTACAAAATTATCATTCTCCTTTTTTTATATTAATTTAATTTGGAAAGTTTTTATTTTGTTATAATGAATTAAATCATTTTATCACTTCAGATATTTAATTTATATTTACTTAATATTAAAAACAATTTATTATTATCCATGCTTATTCTCTTTGGAGATTCATAATGATTACAAATGAGATCCTTTTAAATGAAAAAAAATATTTATACCACATCTTGATGAGCTCCCTCCAATTAAATATAATTTTTTACTTTTTTAAATATTTTATTTTCTAAGATTTTAACATGCTTTAAGAGACATTTCCATTTGTACTTAACTTGACGGTTGAAGTTATTACACTCAGTAATGATTAGTGTGATGGAAAGAAATTCTCACATAACGTTTTTCTCATTTCTTGTGTTTTTTGCATTGTTTCAGTTATAATGCTATGAAGCTTTAATTCTCATCTCATCTGACCTTCACATTACTTTTATTTGCTAAAATTTATTTTAATTAAGCTTTATTATAGCTTTACCATATATTAACATGATAACAAATTAGCATGTAGTTTTTTATATTTTTGTAATTCATAGTAACTTTAAATAAGCTTCATTTTAGATGAAACAAAAGTCATGAAAAACATCTAAATGAATAAATTGCAAATAAATATTCATTTTTATATTTTTTAATAATTTGTTTTCTTGGATTTTGCCACTCTTTATAGTATCATTCATTTCATACCTAGTTTGACTACCAAAGATCTTAGAATATTTTTTCTTAGTGTCTGGGAATTTAACTTTTTTCTATAATTTATCTCATTTTCTTAAATATTTTTCTTCAATTTGGTTATATTACTATAAAACATAAATTCTCCTCTCATGTGATCGTCACATCGTTGTGATTAAGTTGTTTTACATTGCCTTAGTTTATCTCATTTTCAAATTTTTTAAATAATTCATAGTTATTCTTAGTAATTCTTAATTGATGCAAAATAAATGTTTTTACACTCAACTAAATGACTTCTATGCAACTAAAAGAAATTTTATTTTAAATATTTTATTTTTAGAGTTTTGGCATGTTTAATGAGTCTTTTCTATTCATGCCAAATTTGATAAATGTGGATTTTACACATCAACTTCAAGTATCTTCGAACGAAACTTTTCACTTTCAAACTTTGCAATAAGGTTAATTTGTGACAAAATGAAAGTTAGTGGAGTCATCTCCATGTGACCTATGTAATTAAATATTCTTCATATACTTTAAAGTATTTAATTATGTTTTAACATTTTAGAAGATATCTTGATTGGGCATTTTTTGCTTGATCTCCTTACTAATCTTTGAATCACACTTCCTTATACAATTTTTGTCATTTCTTTAACTACTTCTCTTTTATTTTGTTTTGTTACTATAAAATTATAACTCTCTGTTAATTATTCCTTCATGTTACCTTCATTTGGCTCAATTAGACATCTTCAACTTATCTCTGTTCAACATTAATTTGTAGTTACATAATATGAATATAATAAATTATTTTTATTTATACTTATTTAGTTTGTTGAGAAATAGTAATTCTATTTGAGATTTGATCAAGATAAAACAAATGTCAGTGGGCTTTTTCTAAAGAAGCTCTATACAATTAAATCTTCAATTCTAAAGTTTAAAATATATATGTTTTTACACACTTTGTAAGGTATTATGATTTATATGTCCTTTAATTATCAAAGATGTTATACTTATCTCCTTGGTATCTTGAAATACAACTTTGTTATATAATTTATTTTATTTTTTCAACTTTTTTGCTCTAATATTGTTATATTACATTGAAACTTTCATTCTCCTCTCATGTGACCATTATATCACTTTTATTTACTTATATTAAATTATATGAAGTTGTCTTATTTCAACTTCACTAGTTATTAAATTAATATTAAAATAACTAGTTATTTCAACTTCACTAGATTTTATGATCAAGAATGCCATAATAAATCTCTTTTATATATGGTAATCAAACATTCATACACAATTATATCATTTCATGAAATTTTTTGCATCAATTTTGTCATAATATTATGAATAACTAAATATCATGTCATGTGACTATTACATTACTTTCACTTGGTCACATTACATTGCTTCAATTTATTTTTAACTTCGATATTTATTTTTTACTACTAATATAAACATTTATTATTACACAACTCTATTTAATTTAGTGTTTCATAATAATCACAAAAAAGGTCAAATAAAAAAAAATAAACATCATCGAAATCACTTGATTAACTTTTTCTAATTAAAATCTTAATTATGAAATATTAACTTATTTTATTTTCTATGATCATGGTATTCTTCACGAGGTAATTCAATTGTTACCTAGATTGATGATCGAGAATTTTACACTTGATTTCCTTAGCATCTTTATTTGAAAATTTTGTGCTAATTTATGTCACGTCTTCAATGTTATTGCTCTAGTTTTGTTAAATAAATTTAAAACCCTTATTCCCCTCTTGTATGATCCTTATATCACTTTGCTTTTGTTACATTGGATTACTTTAATATACCTAATTTCATATCCATCATATAAATACTAAATATTAAAAAAAATATTTTATTACTTACGTATATTTATTTTGCTTTTTCACAAATAACTTTGATAGGGGTGAAACATATGTCATTAAACATGTCTCAATAAATTATGTATTAATAATATAATTTTTATAAGCTAATGATATATATATATATAATTATGACACAAATAAGAATTTAGTATTATTTGATCTTATTTCTATTTCTAATTCGTAGTAATCCCCCAAAAAAGTCTGATAAATATGATAAAAAGTCATTATGCTTGACTCGATAAGCTCTTTCCATTTAAAGGTTTATTTCTATTTCTAATATTATTTCATTTTCCTTTTTTTTGTATGCTTTACGTTGTTTTTTATCATACCTTATTTGGAAATCAAAGTGTCTATACTCAATCTTTTTAGTATATGAAATAAATTCTTTCTCATATAATTTATTTATGTACTTCAAATTTTTTCTTTTATTTTCTTGTAATATTATGTAACACTAAATCTCCACCAATGTGACCTTCAAGTATGATTTTTTTATATTATATGATTTTAGTTTATCTCATTTCAAATTTAATATATTTATTTACATAACAATAAAAAATAATTTAGTATCGGTAATGCTTATTTTTTTCACTAAGTCACGTATATTATAAACGAGATATGATTAAGATGAAATAAATCTCACTAGACAAGTCTCGAGGAGGCTATGTAGTTAAATTTTCAATTCAAAATTTTTAAATATTTTATTTTCAATGACTTTGCTAGGTTTTCCAAGGCATTTTTATTCTTACCATGTTTGACAATGAAGTATGCCACACATGACATCCCTCTTTATTTAGAATTGAACTTTTAAGTGAAATTTATCTCAATTTTTTAAATATTTTACTTCAGCTTAATTATATTACTATTGAACTCTTATTCTTCTATTCCATAACCTTTACATCATATTGATTTGGTCAAACCAATTTCTTTAATTTTTTTAATTGATTTGGATTTATTACTACATCAGTATAAATCTCCTCCCTTATGCCCTATGTCACTTTAATTTTGTGACATAACATTGCTTCAGTTTATCTTATTTTAGTTTTAATAAATATTTTAATAATATTAAAATAATAATTATCATTATTTATGCTTATTATAATTTATTAATATTTTTCTTTCATATGGTATTATAACAGTTTTATTTTATATTTTAAAGTATTTCGTTAATTTGTGAGACAATACTCGTACCTAATTTATGATCTAGAATGTTAAACTTGATCTGTTTAGTATCTTAGAATGTAATTTTCTCATTTTATTTACATAATTTCCGTAGTTGCTTCTTTTATTATAGTTATATTACAGTGAGGTATAATTCTCTTCCCATGTTACTATTATACTTTTGAGATTTGTTAATATTAAATTTCAAAAATTCATTACACTTTAGCTTTATAATATATGATTTAATATTAAAATAATAATAATTAACTATTATTTATGCTTATTTATTTTAAAAATTCACAGTAAGTGATAACAAGATCTATTTACGATTAAACAAATGTCATTACACCTATCCAGATGAGCTTTAACCAATCATACATTTATTTTTATATGTTTCTTAAATATTTGTTTTATCTTCTTAATAAACTTTTTGATATATTTTTATTTGTATTCAACTTACAACACCAGAAGCCCTATTTTTTCTCATTAGTTTATTGAAAAGGAGCTCTCCCATTAAATTTAATTCACCTCATGTGACCTCCATTCGTATTTAACTTTCATTATTTTTTCTTTATTGTATAATTATAAATTCTTAAATTAATATTTTACTATGATTTATTCTTATTTGGTTTGTTAATTCATAGCAAAACAAAAGTTGCCACCATCGAGATGAAACAAAGGTCATCAGAGTCATCTCAAAAGCTACATCCAATAAAATATTTCTTTCTAGGTTTTTAAACATTTTATTTTTCAATGATATTTGTAAACCTCATGAGAAATTCCAATTCATAAAAAATTTAAAGATCAATGACATTAATGCCAAACTACTTATTATCACAAAATGCAACTTTCTCACACAATTTATCTCTTTTCTTCAAGATTTCTGCTTCATTTTGTTATATTACTATGTAGTGACAAATCTCCTCTCGTGAAACTCTTGCATTTCTACTATCTAGTGGAATAACATTGCCTCATTGTTTCTATACTTAGGTTAATATATATTAAATTAATAAAAAAATAAAAAAATTTATTACTTATGTTTTTTTTATTTTGTAATCATTTTAATTCAAAAAACGTTTTATAATGGTGAAGTATACATTATTGGAGTCTGCTCAAAAAGTGTTATCTAATTAAATATTAATTTTTATTTATTTAAATATTTTATTTTATTTTTGTTGCTCTAACATATTTTATGTGATATTATTTTTCATGTCTGATTTGATAATCAAGGAAGTTACATTATATCTTTTTAATATCTTGGAATGTAAGTTTTCTACAAAATTTGTCTCATTTCTATTACGTCATATTACCATGTTATGCTAATTTTTGTATTGTTTGACATTTACATCACCTTGATTTTTATGTAATAAATTTCTTCAATTTAGCACATTTCAACTTTGCTATGAAATGTTACATAATATTAAAGTAATAATTATTTATTATCAATTCTTATTAAGTTTTTTAATTCATAGTAATTCTAGAAAAAGATTAATTTAGATGAAACAAATGTGCTTAAGTAATCATGATGGGTTCCATCCAAGTAACTATTAAATTATATATATATATATATAATATTAAATTTTTTAGTTTTTAGCAAACTTTGTAAGACATTTTTTAAGTACTTTATTTGACAATCGAGGACTTTATACTTGATAACCATTGTGTCTTGAGGGCAACTTTATCACACAACTTATCTAATTTCAAGAAATGTTTTGCTTTGATTTGTATATTTTATTACAAATTTTTTATTCTCTTCTACTATGATCTTTACATTGTCATGGCTAAGTTATATTATATTGTTTGAATTTATCTTATTTTAACTTTATTGTATATTTACTTACTAAAATAATAGCTTATTATTATTAAAGATTGTTTAATTTTCTAATTATAAGTCAAAATAAGACATATTTACGACATATTTCAATTCATATCTCCTTTAATGATTAAAAAGGTTATAATTGATCTCTAAGTATCTTGGAATGAAACTTTGACCAATAATTTATTTGATTTCTTGAAAATTTTGCATTTATTTTTGTTTATTGCTATTAAACTCTAATTCTCCTCTATGTGGGCCTTACATAAGATTCATTTTATTATATTACAATCTTAAATATGTCTAATATTATTTTTAATTTACATTTACCTACTAATAAAATAATTATTTTATTATTTATGCTAATTTACTTTTATAATTTGCAATGATTAAGAAAGAAATGTGATCAAGATGTAGCAAATATTCTTTGACAAGACTTGATGAGCGTTATTTAATTAATTAGTATTTAAAATATTTTTTTAATTTTTTATTTTGAAGGATTATTACGTGCCTTATCAGGCATTTTGACAATCAAGGTTGTTGTGCTCAGTTTCCATAATATCTTAGTATGGAAATTTCTTATGCACTTTATCTCATTTGTACAAGTTTTGTTTTCATTTCATTATATTACAATTACAGTACTTTGTTATTGTCAAAGTATATTTGCCTCAATTTATCTTATTTAACCTTTAACATATAATTTCTAAATTTAGATAAAAAAAATTATTATTATTTATTTTTAATTAATTTTGGAATTCAAAGTAACTCCACATTAGATAAAAAATGTTGTTGCATACTTTGTGAGACATTTCAATTTATACTTGATTCAATAATATAAGATGTTACATTTGATTTCTTTACTGTCCTAGAATACAATTGTTTAATTCCATTGATCTCATTTCTTGAAATGTTTCACTTTTATTTTATTATATTACTATGAAACTCAAATCCCCTCTTATGTGCCATTCATATCGCTTTGATTTTGTTATACTAAATTACTAAAATTTATTTTGCTTTATCATTATTATAAATTTATTTATCTTAAAATAATATTTTATAATTATTTGTACTTGTTTGTGTTTTAAAAATAATAGTAATTCTAAGCAAGATCCTCTCTACACTAATAAAATGTCATAGAAAAGCTCTTAATAAGCTTCATCCAATTAATTATTCATTTCTATATTTTAAAATATTTTATTTTCAATAGATTTAGCACATGTCACCAAACATTTTAATTTGTATGTTATACGGGATTAAAGAAGTTTATCTTGATTCCCCTAGCATCCTGGAATCCTACATTTCCTTACAAGTTTCCTCGTTTCTTATATTCTTTTTTGCTTTTGTTTTGTTATATAAGTTGTTAACTCTATATCCCCTATAATGTATGTTTTACATAACTTTGATAAGAGTTTTTGAAATTACATAATTTTAGTTTTAAAATCTATTTTCATAATATTAAAATAGAAATTTATTATTATTTATGAATAGTTAATTTTATAATTCATAATAATTTTAAAAATTAGTTTGAATAGCATAATGCAAAATGTAATTGAACTCATTTCAATGAGCTCTATCGTATAAAATATTTTCTTAACTGCTTAAAATATTTTATTTTCTTTGGCCTTTTCATGGTTCATAAGCCATTTTGGCTAGTGCTTAATTTGATGATAAATGACTTTATAATTGAGCTCTATAGTATTTTGTATCGCAACTTTTCAATTCAATTTAAATCATTTATTGAATTTCTTTAGGTTATATTAGCTTGTTACTCTGAATCTCATTTTATTTAATCATTTGATTTCTTTGATTTTGTTATATTATATTTTAATAATTTGACAAATTTCAACTTTAATATATATTTAGAAAATATTTTATTAACATTTACTATATTTTTGTTTATTTAGTTTGGCAATATGTAGTAATTCATAAGGAGGATGGATTATGATAAAGCAAGCATTGTAAAATTTGGCTTAACAACCCATATCCAAATAAATATTAATTTCTATATTTTTATTTCATTTTTTATGATTTTAGCACTTAGCATACTTAATGTGAAATTTTTATTAGCATCAAAATTTATGATAAAAAATGTTACACATTATCTCCTTAGTTTCATGTACTGCAACCTTTTCATACACTTTATCTCATTTTGACAAAGTTTTTACTTTGATTTGGTTATATTCCCATAGATTTATCAAATAACTATCTCTTTTTGCACAACCAATACATCACTTTGATTTGGTTATAACACATTGCCCTAATTTATGTTATTTTAGGTAGAACATCTATTTTCCAAATATAAAAATATTAATTTTTAATCAACTTGACGTAAATGTCATTGGACCCAGTTTGAAAGGCCTTATCTAGTAATATATTTATTTGTAATATTTAAAAATATTTTATTTTTTTGGATATTAAAATTTTTTGGTGATATAATTCATGCCTTATTTTTTTTTTGAGAATGCTACGCTTGATCACTTTAGCAACTTTAATGTAAAATTCATATAAAGTTTTTGTCATTTCTTTGAATTTTCACTTTTACGTCATTATGACATTTTTTAAATGTATGTTCAATGAATAAAAAATAATAAATTATTATTATTTATTTTTATTACCATGGTATTTTGACCCAAATCCTTTTAAATTTTTGTTACTACATTTTGAAATATTTTATTCTCAATTACTCTGAAAACCTTTATAAGAAATTTTAATTTGAACCTAATTTGAAGATTGAGAATTTTATACTAGATCTCCTTAGTATCTTCGAATGCAACTTTATTAGACAATTTATCTCATTTCTACAAAACTTTATCTTTTTAACAATATTTCTTTATCTCTTTAAATATCCTATCATGTGACCTATCATCAGCTTTGTTTCATTTTACTAAATTGCTTCAATCTATCTCAATTTAAATTAAATATGTTTTTGCATTATATTAAAACAATGCCTTTTTATTATTCATGCCTATTGAATTTTGAAATTCATAGGAATTCCAAATAATGTTTAATCAAGATGTAATAATAGTAATTGGACTCATCTTAGTGAGGTCTATTAAATTAAAAATTTAATTTTAAAATTTTATGATTTTATTTTTATAGCTTTGGCAAGTTTTACATATCTTTTTTATTCTTACCTAGTTTTGGGATCGAGGGTACAATGCTCAATCTTCATTGTACGTTGGAATTGAACTTTCTTGTAAAGTTTATCTAATTTTATCAAATATTTTTCTTTCCTTCCTTATATTACTTTAAACTCTAATTCTCTTAAGGTGTGACTTTTACATTTCTTTTACCTCTTTATGATACATTTTTTTTATTTAGCTTCTTTTACTACTATTATAAATTTACTGAATACAAAAACAATATTCTTTTATTATTTGTTCTTATTCACTTCTGTAATTCTAGGCAATTCTAAATAAGGTTTGATCAAGGCAAAATAGACTTCAATTGATTATACTAAATTGAGCTTCATCCATTAAAATATCTTTTTTAATATTTTTTCAAATATTTTAATTTCTATGGATTTTGTAATTTTTTGATATAATTCAATTTGTATAAGATACAACATTAAATGTCATATTTGTTTCTTCAAAATAGCTTTCCAAAACTAATTAAATCATTTCTCTTATTTTTTTCTTTTATTTTGCTATGTTAATTTGTTAACTCTATTTCTCATGTTTAATAACCTATACATAATTTTTATTTTGCTACATTAGATTGTATCAAATTAACACATTTCAGCTCTAATAAACATTTACTTAATAATAAAACAATAAGTCATAATATTTTTCGATAATTCACTTTGGTAATTTGTAATAATTCTAAATGAACCATAATTGGAGCAAAAAATGTTGTTAGACTTGTTTCAATGAACTTAATCAATGAAAATATTTGTTTTTATATTTTTAAAACTTTTATTTTCAACTTCTTTACAAAGCCTTATAGGAAATTTCAATTTCTACCATACTTGATGATCTAGAATGTTATACTCAATCCCCTTAGTATCTTAGAATGCAACTTTATCATGTTGTTTAACACATTTCATTAATATTTTTTGTTTAATTTAGTTATATTACAATGTAACTCAAAATCTTCTGCTATGTGATGTCACAACACTGTTTTTGATATACTGTATTTCTTGAAATTTTATTATTTAGCATATCATTAATATTAAATTATAATATTTTATCATTTATGATTATTTAAATTTGTAATTCATAGAAATTCAAAGTGAGAATTGATTGTGAGGAAAAAATCTCCTTGGACTTGTCTTGATTAGATTTATCCAATTAAATATTCTATTTGAAATTTTTTTGTTGTTTCTTTTCTATGATTTGTAACACTATACTAGCGATCTCAATGCTTACATTATATGATGATTAAGGGTGCCAAGGTTGACCTTTACATTACCTTTTTTTGACATGGTAATAAACTTCAACAAATTTCTTTCAAAAAATTTTCATTGATTTTTTATAATTTTATGAAACTCTAACTCTCTTATTGTTCAACCTTTATATCAGTTTGATTTAGTTATATTATATTAATTCAACTTATCTAATTCCAATTATAATATATAATTACTTCACTTTAAAATTATAATTTCTTATTACATGTGCTTGTTTACCTTAACAATTCATCGAAAATTAAAATTGAGGTACGATCAAGAGGAAAAAATGATTCTACTCTACTAGAGGTGCTTAATACAGTTAAATAACATTTCTATGTTTTTTAATTTTTTTAATATGATTTTGGCTAGCTATATGAGATATCTTAATTTTTTCCATATTTTGCTATCTAGCGTGCTGTATTAGATCTCCTTTATTCTTAAGAATGGAATTTTCTCATGTAATTTACTTCATTTCATCAAATATTTTTCTTTGATTTGGATATATTACTATGTAAGTCTAATCTCCTCTCACGTGACCCTTACATATCATTGATTTAGTTTTATTATATTGCTTCAATTAATCTCATTAAGCTTTAATCTCTACTCTCCTAATATAAAATTTAAACTTTATTATTATTTTGCTTATTTAAATTTCTAATTTTTAGTAATTCAAAATAAGATCAAGTTAAATTGAAACCATCTTCATTAAGCTCATCTCAATTAACTTACTCTAATAAAATATTCATTTCTAATTTCTTGAATATTTATTTTTCTTGGATTTTTTGATTATTTTATTTGTTATTTTGATTCATACCTAATTTGATGATCACGAATGTTGCACTCAACCACTTCTATAAGTGGATTGCAAAATTCCCATATAACGTATCTATTTTTCTAAAATATTTTCCTTTGATTTGGTTATATTGTTATAAAGCTCTAATTTTCCATTAATGAGACCATCACATTTTACTAATGTTTTGATATTATTTTTATAAATTTGTCACATTTCATCTATAACATTTCTTTACTTAATATTTAAGTAAAACTTATGTATTATTTATTCTTTTTTACTTGAGTGATTAAAACTAAGTCCAACTAAGTATTAATTAGATGAGGCAAATGATGCTCAATTAGGCAAAATGAGGTTCATCCAATTAACTATCTAATTCTTAATTTTTAAATATTCTATTTTCTATGACTTTGGTATTCTTATTGAGACGTTTTGAATAATGCAAAATTTAACAATTGATGGTGCTTACTTTATCTTCTTATTTCCTAAGATTGTAACTTCTTAGTATAATTTATCTCATTTCTTCAAATATTTTTCTTTGATTTGGATATATTGCTATGAAACTCTAACTATCCTCTTATGTGAACCTTACATTACGTTTATTTCACTATGTAACGTTGCTCAAATTTATCTCATTTTAACATTAATATATATTCACTTTGTATTAAAGAAATAATTTATGATTTTTTTGCTAATTTCACTACATAAATTGAAGTAATTTTTAATGAGGTCACACCATGAAGAAAAAAAAATCACTACACTGATCTTCCTTAACTTTATCAAAATAAATATTTTTTAGCATTTTATTTTCTAAAGTTTTTTTATGTTTTACAAGACTTTTCATTTTGTAAATAAGTTGATTATCTAGAATGTTACATTCGATATCCTTAGTATCTTGGAATGCAATATTTCTACTTAAGTTTTCTAATTTCTTCAATATTTTACTTTGATTTGGCAATACTGTTATGACGCTCTAAATCTCCTTTCATGTGACCTTTACATCATGTTGACATGCTTTACAATATAATTTAATTAGTATCTAGTATGATAAGTATTGAAGTTACACTCAATCTTCTTTGTTTTTTGGAATGTCAATTTCCATAACATTTTTCTCACTTATAAATAATTTTCACTTTGATATCATTGTATAGCAATGCAACTTAAAATCTCATCTCATTTGACTTAGACATTTCTTTCATTTAATTATATTACATTACTTTAATTATGTTATTTCAAAATTATTATAATTTTATTTAATACTAAAAAGATAATTTATTTTTTTATTCTTATTTATTTTTATAGTTTGTAATAATTATATTCAAAGTCAAATCTATATATAGAAAAAATATTCCTCTCTAGGTTTCCAAAAAATATTTTATTTTCTATGGTTTTCGTAGGTATTACTAAATATTTTATTTTACATAATATTCATTTGCTTAGATTATATTTCTTTAATTTGTCTCACATTATCGTTAATAAAGTTTTACTTAATAATAGAATAATAATTTGTTATTATTTATTATCATTGAAAAATTTGTTCTACACCACATTATCAGCTCTATCAAATTAAATATTTGCTTCTATATTTTTAAATTTTTTAATTTTTTATTAATTTGACACATGTTAGTAGACCTATTAGTAGCCATCAGCTTTAACACATTTGATGTTGTAGATAACCTCCCATTATAATATATCTCATTTATTTAAATCGTTTTATTTGATTTTAATACATTATTTAAGCACTCTAAATCTTGTCTTCAATGACCTTTATAATACATTTATTTGGTCATATTATATTTCTTCAATTTTGTCATTATAGTTTTATTATATATTCACTTAATCTTAAAATAATAAAGTATTATCATTTGTGCTTCTCTACTTTTTTCAAATTCTATAATTTTAAATGTAGTGCAATCATGATTAAACAAAAGTTTTTTACTCATCTTCACAACAAGCTCAATACATTTAAATATTAATTTTTTTAATTTTAAATACTTTACTTTCTATTTATTTTGAATTCTTCATGAGATATTTTGATTCTCACATGATTTATTAATTGAGGATGTTACACTTGATCTCTTTTTTTTATCTAGGATAGAAATTTTCCTTAAAAATTGAGCTAATTTCATTGAAATTTTTCTTTTAACTTAATTATATAATTATATAACTATAAATCTCCTCTTGTGTGCTTTTTGATCACCTTGATTTTGTTATACTATATTACATGAATTTAACTGATTTAAACATTCCTGTATTTTAATTTAATATTAAAAAAGATTCATTATTATTTTAGCTTTTGTAAGTTTGTAATTTGTAGAAATTCCAAATAAAGTTTGATCAAGAGGAAAAAAAAAGTTGGACTCATTTTAATGAGCTTTCTGAAATTTAAGCTTTAATTGAAAAAATTTACATATTTCATCTTCTATGATTTTAACTTAGTTTAAATACTTGAAGGATGCCACATTCGACATCTTTAGCATCAGCTCAAAACTCAATTTTTTTTAATATAATTTCTTGTTGCTTCAAATATTTTATTTTGTTTTAATCATATTATTGTGAAATTCTAATTGTTCTATCTTTTTTAATCAATATCGTTATGATTTGTTTGTATAACATTTCTTTATATTTTTTAAATTTTACAAATAATATATTTTTACATATAATAAAGTATTTATTTTTTTATTTTTGCTCGTTTATTTTATTAAGTAGTAATTTAAAACAAGGTTTTATCGAGGCCAAAAAAATGTCATTCGATTAGAATTGATGAGCTTTAACAAATTAGATATTCATTTTTTATATTTTTTAGAATTTTAACTTCCATCATTTTAGCTAGCTTTTTTTATATATTTCATTTATACTTGATTTATTGATCATGAATACTACAATTATTCTTATTATTGTCATAGAATTAAGCATTCTTATACAATTTTTCTCACATCTTAAATTTTTTTATTTACATATATAACTAAGTTGAACTAAATCTCTTGTGTGACATTTACAGCACTTTTATTCACTTGTATTATATTGCTTCAACTTATCTCATTTTTTATTTATTATATATTTACTTAATAATAAAATTATTATTATTTTTATAAAGCTTATATTGTTTAGTAATTTAAGTAATTTGAGATTTCAACAGAATAATAGAAAACAAGTGTCACTTAACTCTTTCCAAAGTGCTGTGTCTAATTAAATATTCATATTTATTTTTTAAAAATTTTATTTTCTAAGATTTTTTGATTCTTTATCAGGGATTTAAATTTGCACTAAATTTGATAAACAAAGATATTACTCTCAATCCCATTATTTTTTATAATAACTGTTTTTGTATAATTTATCTTATTTCTAAAAATATTTCACTTTAAGTTTTTATATTACTTTAAACTCTAATTCTGCTACTATGACCATTATATTATTTTGATTTATTTATTTAAACTATTTTAATTTACCAATCTTTTTCTTTATTATATGTTTATTTAATTATGAAAAAATTACCATTATTTATGTTTTTAAAATAATTCATAACAATTCCTAACGAGGTCTGATTAAGATGAAACCAAATGTTGTTCGACTCATCTCGATGTGCTCCATTGAATTGAATATTTATTCCCTTTTTTTAAATATTCTTTATTATTTTCACCCATTTTGCAAGTTAATTTCGTTTATTTTTTATCTAAGAATAATTGATTATATATAGTATCTCCTTAGTTTCTTAGTGTGAAAGTTTCCCAAATAATTTATCTAATTTATACAAATCCTTATGTTTATTTTAGTTGTACTATAATGTTACCCAAAATCTCATATTATGCATCATTTACAAGGTGTTAATTTTGGTTCATTGCATTGAATTGATTTATTAAATTTTTATAGCTATTATATATTTTTTGGTTCATTGCATTGAATTGATTTATTACATTTTTATAGTTATTATATATTTTTTGAATATTAAAATAATAATTTGTTATTATTTATTCTTATTTATTATTATAATGCATAGTAATTAAAATGTTTTCTATTTAAGATGAAGTAAATTTTGTTAGTCTTGTCTTGATGAGCTCTATCCATATAGACATTCATATATATGTTTTGAAATATTTTTATCTTCCCTAATATTATCAAAAGTTTTTATAATTATTGATTTGAAATAGATTTGATAATGAAAGATTATATACTAAAACTCCGATGTAGAATGAGAATATAACTATCAAATATAATGCATCTCATTTCTTCATAAGTTTATCTTTGATTTTTTTAGATTAATATATAACTATAAATCTTGATCTTATGATTTTAAATTGCTTTAATTTGGTGATATAGCATTGCAGCAAATTACCTAATTTTAATTTTAATATGTATTTCATTATCGTAAAAATAAAACTTTATTGTTATTTACGTTTGTTTACTTTGATGCATGAAGAATTTGAAATGAGTCAATTGAGTAAAATAAATGTCATTAGACTAATTTCAAAGAGCTCTATCCACCTTTATATTTTTTTTATTTTGTAGATATTATATTATGTAGGGTTTTTCTTACCATATGAGAATTTACTTATTTTTGCATAATTTGATAATGAAATATATCACAATTGATCTTCTTAGAATTAAGCTCTCTATGGAAACTTTCTCATTTCCTCAACTTTTTTTATATTGTTATATTACTATGTTACCCCTAATCTTCTAATGTGAGACCTTTACAATATTTTCATTTGATTATATTAGATTACTTCAATTTATCTCATTTTTGCTTCGATATATGTTTAATTAAAATTTAAAATAATATGATTTAATTATTTTAACATAATTTGTTTAGTAATAGCAAATAATTCCAAATGAGAATTGATCAAGATGAAACAAACATCATTAGGTTCATCATACTTAGCTCTAACCAATTAAATTAAAGATTATTACGTTTAATTTCTTTTCTTAAGTTTTAGAAATTTTAGGAGATATTTTAATTTGTACTTAATTTTATTATCGAGGATGTTACACTTAAACTAATTAAAGTCTTGGAATTCTCCTCTAATGTGACATTCACATTGTTTCACTTTGGATACATTACATTGCTTCAATTTATATTATTTTAGCTTTAGTATATATGTAATTTTTAAAATAATTTATTTTTATTCTTTTTTTTTACTAAATATAGTAATTCATTATATTTTTACTTTTGATTAGATCAAGATGAAACAAATGTCATTTCACATATATCAATGAGCTTTGTCCAATTAAATTTTGATTTCTATATTGTTAAATAAATTAGTTTCAAGAGTTTTGGAATGTTTCATAAAACATTTTAATTCATGCCTAATTGGATGATTTAGGATGCTATGCTTGATCTCCATTTAGTTTGAGAATACTACTTTTCCATAAAAATTATGTAATTTATTAATATTTTGCCCTTTGTATTTGTTGTATTAATAAGAAACTATAATTCTTGTTGATGTTACCTCTAAATCACTTATATTTTTTAAAATTATATTACATAAGGTTATCATATATTAATTTTAATATAAGTATTCTTAAAACTAAAAAAAAAAGTTTTTTTTATATATGTTTATTAACATTAATAGTTCACAATAATTTGAAATGCACTCCAATAAAGATGACAGAATTGTCATCGAATACGACTCAACAAACTAAATCTAATTTATTATTTATATGTACCTTTTTTAAAATCTTATATCTTAAGTTTTTTTAAGCTTTAAAAAATATTTCAATTCAAAATTTATTTGATGATTGATGACATTACACTTTATCTTCTTTGTATCTTAAAGTCTAACTTTTTTATATAATTAATCTCTTTTCTTAAAATGATTTACCTTTATTTGGTTATTAATTATGTAACGTTATCTTTTCTTGCGAGACTTTTTTAATTCTTGGACAAATTTATATTACATTGCTTTAATCCTTCTCATTTTGTATTGGTAATGTTATCTTAAATTAAAAACAATAATTCTTGTTATTTATTATTACTTAATGTAGTGATTCAAAGTAATTCCAAACGAACTCTATTGGTGATGAATCAAATTTAGTTAGCTATATTTCAATGAGCCATATCACAAAAAAAATAGTCATTTTTGTATTTTACACTATTTTTGTTTCAATGGTTTTGGAAAGCATTTTGAGAGTATTTTATTTTTTGCAAATTCATTGAAAAAATTACACTTAACTCCATAGTAACTTAGAATACAACATCATCAAATAGTTTATCTCATTTTTTTAAAAAATTTTATTTTTAATTTTTTTTATTACTATATAACTCTAAAGATTTTCTTATGTCGCATCTATAATGGATTTAGTTGGAAATATTATATTGCTTGAATTTTTATAAATTTAGCTTTCATATATAATTTTTAATATCAGAATAATAATGTATTACTATTTGTGCTTATTTTATTGGGTAATTAATTGTATTTCTAATCAAGTTTTGATCAAGACAAAATAATTATTGTTGGACTCATCTTGATATGCACTATTTAATGATGCACAAATACATATTGTTTGCTCGCTTTAAGAGATATCTCAATTGGTACTTAACTTAATGATTAAGAGTGTTGTAATAGATCTTATTAATATCCTAGAATGCAATTTTCTCTGAAAAGTTTAGCTCATTTCTTTAAAATGTTTTCTCTATCATGGTTACATTACAAAGAAACACAAAATCTCCTCTACTGTCTCCTTCATATTGCAATGATTGTGTCATTTTCATTCATTCAATTTATCTCATGTCAACAATAATATACAATTACATAATTTTAAAAAACTAATTTGTTATTATGCAAGCTTAACTTTTTGGTTTTTAGCAAATATTCTAAACATTTTATAATCAAGACATAAAAAATGTTTTCTGACTTGTCATGAGGAGCTCTGTTTTGTTAAATATTATTTTTTAAATTTTAAATATTTAAATTTCGATTTTTTGACACACTTTTTAAGTTAGCTGGAATCAAATCTAATTTGATGATCAAGGCTTTTATGCTTAAAGTCCTCACTATCTTTCAATGCAATATCCAAGTACATTTTATCACATATCTTTAAAACATTTACTTTGATTTTGCTATATTACTATAAAACTCTTAATCTTAACTCATTTGATCTTTTCTTTGTTTGTAATTAGTTTTATTGCATTGATTGAATTTATCTTATATCACCTTCAAAGTGTATATACTAAATGTTAAAATAATAACTTATAACTATTTATGTTTTTTATGCTATTAATACATCGTAATTTCTATTGAGGTTTTTATCACAAAGAAAATGAGGTTGTTGGACATTCTTAATGAAAATGAGGTTGTTGGACATTCTAAGGAATTAAATATTTATTTTTTACTTTTAAATATATAAGTTTTATTATTTTTGTATGTTTTATGAGTTAGTTTGAGTAATACCTAATTTCACAATGGATGATGTTATGCTTAATTTCCATAGTATCATTGAATGTAACCATGAAGTATAATTTATCTTATTTCTTTAGAACTTTTTCTTTTATTTTGCTACTTTATAATGAAACTGTTGTTCTCTTCTTGTTTTAACTTTAAATCTCTTTGATTTCACTTTTATTATATTGATATTGTTTATCTCATTTGAACTTTAAAATATATCTATTTAATAAAACATTGTAATTCATTGTCATTTATGTTTTTCTAATTTAATAATTCATAATAATTGCTATCGAGTTTTGATAAAGAAGAAAATGATGACATTTCACTATCTTTAATGTACTTTATGTAATTAAATATATTTTACAGGTCATTTGAATTAGTACTAATTTTTTCATTGAGGATGTCACACTCAATACCCTTCATAACTTGAAAAATATTTTTGATATAATTTAAACTATTTCATAATTTCTTGATTATGTGATATTTTTTAGCCCATTGATTTTTTTTTATTGTATTTAACTTATCTCATTTTCATTTTAATATATACATGCTTACTTTTAAAAGAATATTTCTTGTTTAGGCTTTTCTTAATAATTTGCAACAATTCAAAATGAGGACTATTTAAGAGCACAAATGATATATGTCTAATCTCGCCCAGCTCCAAATTAACTATTCCTTTTCCATTTTTGAAAATTTCATTTTTAGAAGTTTTGTATTCTTTATGTGAAATTTGTTTTTCTACCATATCTGAAATTTTAGGATGTTACCCTCAACCTCTTTAGAACCTTCGATTGAAAAATTCTTGTTGAATTTGTTTCATTTTTTAAAATTTTTTTCTTCGAATAGTTAAATTTCTATATGAGTCAAAATCTTTCTTGTGTCTTTCAGATCACTTTGATTTTGTTGTACTATAGTTCATCAATTAATCAAATTTTAGCATTAATATGTATAAATATATAATACTTCAATATGAAATAATAATTAATTATTATTTAAGTTTACTTTAATAATTAATATTAATTTTTAATAAATTCTAATGGAGGTTAAGCAAATATTTTATTTTATATGGTTTTCGCATAGCTTACAAATTGTTTTATCTCATAGAAGATTTTATGATGAAGGATGTTACCATCAATCCCCCTACTATCCTTGAATGTCACAAATAATTTGTCAAATTTTATGAAAGAATTTTCTTTGATTTATTATAATGCTTTAAAGCTCTAATTCTTCTCTCATGTATCCCTTATATTGCTTCTCTTTGGTTTCACAACTTTGATTTATTTTGACTTATTTTAGCTCTAATATATATATTGACTTAATATTAAAATTAAAAAATTATTATTATTTATACTTATTTGGCATCATGTATTAAATACAAAAGTAGTTAAATAGAGGCAAAAATAATGTTGTGTGGCATACCTTCAACATACTCTACCAAATTAAAATGTTTTTTTTATATTTTTATTGTTTTGTTTTCTATGAATTTTTCAAGATTTACGAGTTATTTTGATTTGTACCTAATTTCATGATCGAGGATGCTTCACTTGGTTTGCTTAATATCTTTGAAAACATCTTTTTCATATAGTGTATCTCATTTCTTCCAAGGTTTCACTAAATCTCCTTCTATGTGATCACCATGTTCTGTTATTTTTGTTATACTACTATGCCTCAAAGGATATTTAACATATACATTATTATTATTAAAATTATAATTTACTTTAATTTATGCTCGTTTATTTTTGTAATTAATAATAATTCTAATTGATATTTGATTTAGGAAATAAACATCATTATTCTTGTCTCTATAAGTTATAACAAATTATTTATTAAGTTTTTATTTCGAAAAATTATGTTTCCCAAGCATTTTGCATAATTAATGTGAAATTTCAATTCTGAATGAAATCTGATCAAGACAAAAAAGGCAACAATGGAATCATGTCAGCAAGTTAGATTGGATTAAGTATTGATTTATGCAAGTTTTAACAATTTTTCCATGATTTTTGCATAGTTTACAACATGTCTTGATTCATGATTGATTTAATGATTAAGGATGTTCAACTTGATAGCCTTAATAACATAGAATGTAATTTTCTTGTAGTATTTGTATACAATTTACCTCATTTATTCATTTTTTTGTTTGAATTGAATAAATCTATATGAAGCTTTAATTCTTCTCTTAAGAAACTTATACATTACTTTGATAATATTTTACTTCAATGCTTCAATTTGTCTTATTTAATATTTAATTTATATGTTCTTAATATGAAAATAGTAATTTACGATTATTTATAGTTATTTATTTTTATAATTATTTGTAATTCTAATAGACAGTCGATGAAGACGGATTAGATAGCATTGGAGTTTCCTTTATAGTTTTATCTGATAAAAGTTTCTTTTAATGTTTTTTATTATTCAATTTTCTAAGTTGCTAAAAAATTTACAAAACATTTCAATGCATTGGTAATTTCGTGAACAATGATGTTATGCTCCATTTATTTGATATCTTAGAGTACAAAATTCTATACAATTTAGGATATTTTATAATTTTTTACTTTGTTTTGATTACACTACTTTGAAACAATGATTCTTCTCTCTTATCATTTTTTCTTTACTAAGTTTGAGTTATATTACATTACTAAATTTTTGTATTTTTATTTTTATATATCTTTATTCATTTTTCAAAAATTAATTAACTAATTCTAGTAATTTATAGTATTTCCAAAAGAGATCTCATAGGGATAGAACAAACATTACTATACTGTTATTTATGAGTTCTATCTAGCTAAATATTCATTGGTATTTCTTTATATATGTTTCTATTATTTTTTAGGATTTTGGCATATTTTGTGTCATACTTTGATTCATATGCGACTGATGATCGAGTTTAAGGTCATTGTCAATGGTGTAATGGATTGCAACTTTTTAGTATAATTTATCTTAATTCTTCAATTTCTTTGTCTTAATTTTATTATATTACTATGTAAATAAAACCTAATATCTAGTGACCTTCAGATCATAATGAGCTGGATAAATTAGTTTTATTTAATTTTTCCCATTAAGCTTTAATATATATAAATATATGATTAATATTTAAATAATAATTCATTATTATTTATGTTTTTTTCTTTGGAATCTTGTTGTTATGCTCCTTGATGTTTAATCCATCTAAAATTAGTGTTGTTATACTCCACTTGAGCACCTTTTCAAAATAAATAGTCATGTTTAATTTTTTAAATATCTTATTTTCTTATATTTTTGTATAAATTATAGGACATTTAAATTTGTACCTGAATAAAAAATAATGGTTTTACATTGTTCTTAGATATTATCGAATGCAACTTTCTAGTAAAATTTATCCCATTTTTTAACCTTTTTTCTTTAATTTTGTTATGTTACTATAAAATTCTAAATCTTCTATCACACATCTTCGTTTCAATTGCTTTCAATTGTATTATATTACTTTAATTTTTCTCATTTTATGTTTAATATATATCTACTTATCTTTGTAACTATACTTTATTATTATTATGTTTATTTAATTTATTAATTAGTTGTAATTAAAAAAAATCAATTAGTGATAAAAAAATTTTAGTGAAGATTTGTTTAGAAATTATAACAAGTTAAATATTCATTTTTTACTTTTTAAAATATTTTATTTTGTAGTCCTTTGACACATTTTACAAGGCATTTTGATTCATATCACCTTTGATGATGGAGGATGTTACCTTCAATGTTCTTAATATCTTGGAATAAAAAATTTTCATATAAATTTTTTATTTGATTTGTATATTTAAATATTAAACTTTTATTTGCCACTCTTATTATCCGTACATTCCAATGAGTTTGTTATATTACACTAATTCAATTTATCTCACTTTTTCTTTAATATATATTTATTTAATAATGAAACAATAATTTTTTTTATACTTATGGAAATCAATATTTTGTAGTATGCAGAACTAACTTTGTTAGAGGCAAAACAGAATTCTTTGGACTCATCTTAATAAGCTTTATCCAACTGATTTAATGTACAACTATTAATTTTTCTTTTGAACTGCTTGTTGAAGACGTGACACATTACCTATATTATATCATGGAATGCAACCTTCCCACATAATTATCCACATTATTCAAATGTTTCTCTTGATATGGTTATATTACTATGAAAATGAAGATGTCCACTCACTTGACATTTAAATCAGTTTCATTTGGTTGTATTATACCACTTAAATTCACCATATTTCATAATGAATAATTTTTAAAATTATATTTTAATATTATTTATGCTTATTTAGTATGGAAATTAATTGTAATACCAAACAATGTTTGATTGAGACAACAAATATTGTTCTAGTCTCCACCAATTAGTTTAATATTAATTTTTATTTGACTAAATAATTTAATTTCTATTAGTTTATCACGCTTTATGTAAAATTTTTATTAATTAATAATATGTTGATTATGGATTTTGTAATTGAGCCACTTTTTATCTTTGAATCCAACTTTCGAGTTAAATTTATATTGTTTTTGTAACTTTTCACTTTGATTTACTTACCGTAAAATGTGACTCCAAATGTCACCACCTATGACATTTCCATCAATTTATTTTAATTTGTTTACAATACTTCTATTTATTCTATTTCAACTTTAATATATATCTACATAAAATTAAAATAATATTTAATTACTATTTACGCTAATTTAGTTTATAAACTCATAGAATTCTAATTAAGGTTTTATTGAGATGATAAAAATATTATTCTACTCATTTAAAAAAAACTCCATCCAATTAAATATTCAATTTCATTTTTTCAAATTTTTTTGTTTTCTTTGACCTTGAAACCTTTTGTAAGACTTTTCTATTCAAACATGATTTGATCCTTGAGTATATTATACACGATCCTTTATGTTTCCTTGAATGCCACTTTCTGATATAATAATCTCTTCTTTTTTAAATGTTTAACTTTTATTTTGTTAACTTAGTATGAAACTAGAAATCTCCTCAATGTGATAACTAAATTGCCATAGTTTGGTTAAATTACATATATTTAATTTCAATCATTTTTGTTTTAATGAAGATTTATTTAAAATTTTAAATTTTAGTTTAACAATTTAGTTTTTGTCTTTTTTAATTATTAATAATTACAAACATTATTAGATCCAAATGAAATAAATTGATTTTTTTGTTTTAGTAAAAGTTGTTCCCAATTAAAATTTTATTTCTATAGTTTAAAATTGTTAATTTTATTAGATTCTTACATGCAATAAATAACATTTTAATTCACACCTAATTTTGTCTGTTAGGAAAATTGCATTTGATCTCCTTGGAATCATGGAATGAACATTTCCTGCAAAGTGTGTCTTTTCTTATACTTTTTTGCATTGATTTTATCTTGTAACTATGTAACTCTAAATCTCTTTAAAGTGGCCTCCATTTTTCTTTGATTTAGTTGATCACACTGCTTCAATTTTTCTTATTCCAACATTAATATATGTTCATTTAAGTTTGAAATTATAATTTTTGAATATTTATTCTTATGTAATTTTGTGATTTATTGTAATTCAAAATGATGTCAAATCAAGATGTAACAAGCACTATTGGATTAGTCTAGACAATCCCTATCATATTAAAAATTAATTTTTATATTTTTATTTATTTTATTTTAGTAGGTTTGGGCCATTTTTAGAAAAAATTTTTATTTGTACTATTTTTGTAAATTCTCTCTCATATAGCTCATAATATAACTTTTCTATCCAATTCACATTATTTCCAAATGTTTTACTTTTATTTTTGATATATTACTATATAACTATACATCTCCACTCATGTGAACCTTCATTAATTTTTTATTATATTAAATTAAATCAAATTATGTCATTTGAAGTTTATTATATTTTTAATATATATTAGAATAAGTTTGTTACTATTTATGTTTCCATAAATTAGAGTTATTCAAAATGAGGTCTAACGAAGTAGAAACAAGAATCATTTAATTCATATCAATGAGCTATTTGAAATTAAACATTTTTTATATTTTAAATAATTTTTTCCAAAGATTTTGTAAGATTTACACTGTATTTTAATTCGTGATGATGGAAAATGTTACAAATAACCAACTTTTTATTTCAACATAAAACATTTATCTAAAATTTATCATATTTTATCATATTTTAACCCTTAGAAGACTTTGATTTGATTAGATTAATTTTCTTTAATTAAAAATTTTTTATCTTTAATATTTATTTACATAATATTAAATAAAAAATCATTATTTTTTATACTTTTTATGTGATTATAAATATTTTCTATCATGGTCGTTTGAGCTAAACAAATGTTTTAATTTTCCAAATTTTTTCTATACTTTATGAGAAATTTTTATTTGCACCCAAGTTTAGAATTTAGGATATTGAACTTCATCTCCTAAATATCTTGTAAAGCAATATTCAAAACAATATAACTCATTTCCATAAATTTTTATTTTTATTTAGTTTCATAGCTACGTTCACTAATTCACCTCCCTTAACAACTTAAATATATTTTTTATATGAAAAAGTTTATTTATTCTTATTTATTCTTATTCACATTTTTTTTCATAGTAATTCCAAATGAGGCTCAATTTAGAAGAATAAATGGCATTAGCTCAACTTAATGAGCTTTATCTAATTAAATATTACATATATATTTTTAAATGTTCATTTTCTATGGGTTTCTTAAGCTTTATGAGTCATTTAATTTGTCTATAATTTCGTAATCAAAGATGTTACATATGACATCTTTTGTACCTTTGAGTGCAACATTATAGCTCAATTTCAATTACATCTTCAAATATTGGCTTTGATTTGTTTTGTTCAATATCTGACTCAAAATCTTCCCTCTTGTAACCTGTACATCTCTTTAATTTAGTTACATTTATTCTTCCCAAATTTTATCATTTTAACTTTAATATATATTTTATTAACATTAAAAAGTATTATTTTTTATGTGCATTTACTTTTGAATTCTATTGTATTTCCATACTATGTTTAATTATGGTGAAATTATCTTGGTTACACTCATTTTGATATGTTCTACGAAGTTAAATATTTATTTCAATATTTTTAAATTTTTATTTTCCATAGTTTGGCATACTTAATGATGCTTTTTTATTTATAACATATGCAATAATCAAAGATATTACATTAAATCTTTCTAGTGTATTAAAATTAAACACTCTTGTACAATTTATCTCTTTTCTCAAATGTTTTTCTTAGATATTGTTAGACTATAATGTAACTCTAAATCTATTCTCGTGAGACATTAACATCGTTTTGGCAGTATTTTGTTACATCACATTAATTTGCCACATTTCAACTTTAATAATAATTTAAACATTAAAATAATAATTTATTTTTATTTGCACTTATTTATTTTAGTAATTGAAAGTAATTTTGAACTTGGAATGACTAATACAAAAAAAATGTTGTTGCAACTATCATGATGTGGAATTAATTATTAAATTCTATATTTCGAAGTATTTCTTTTTTATCACACACTTTATATGATTTTTTGATTCATTCTTAAATTCATAATTGAATTTGTTAAACTTGATCCCCATAGTATCTTTTAATATAGCCTTGCAATAAACTTTTTAGTATTTGTTCACTTTTTTGTCCTAATTTGGTTATATTGCTATATAACTAAAAAACTTTTCTCGTGTAACGCTCACATCATTTTTGTTGGGTTATATACGTTTATTTAATAAATCTTTTATTAATTTTAACATATATTAACTTAAGATTAAAATAATACTTTATTATTATTTATGCATTTTTTACTTTAGTAATTTTCATTAATTTGAAAAGTTGTTTGATCAAAGATGAAATAGAAGATGTTTGACTCGTCTCAATGAGGACTATCAAATTAAATATTTACTTTTTTATTATAAAATTTTTTTATTTCTAAAGTTTCTACACATGTTATAAGATAATTGTATTCATACCTCAATTGAAAATCAATGAAGCTACTTATGATTGCCTTAGTGTCCTATAATATTGCTTTTTAATACAATCAATTCCAATTTTTTCAAGTTTTTTAGTTTGAATTCTTTTTCACTACTTAATTATATATCTCTTCTTATGAAACCTTGATGCCACTTTTTTTATACTACATTGGTTCAATTTATCTTATTTTAGCTTTAATGTATATTCACTTAACATTTAAATAATAATATAGTTTTATTATGCTACTTTATAAAGGTAACCAAGGTAATTCTAGACATGGTCTGATTAGGAAGAAAGATAGTTTATTTGACTAAGCTCAATCAGCTATTACCAATTTTTTATTCATTTTTAAGTATTAAAAGTATTCTTTTTTAAATTTTTATTTCAACTTGATTTCAAGATTGATGTTATTATCACAATAATTTAATATCCTAAAATGTAATTTTCTAAAAAAGTTATTTTTTCCAATTCAAATTATTTTATCTTAGATATGTAATTATTTAAAATTAAAATATTATATTATTATTATTTATTCATGTATAACTTTATAGTTTGCAATAATTTTAAATAATGTCTATGCAAGACGAAAGAAATTTCATTGAACTTGTCTGTATAGCTCTATGAGATTAAATGTTAATTTTTAAATTTCTAAAATTTTTCCAGAGGTTTTTGCATATTTTATGAGATATTTTAATTTGCACCCAGTTTGATGAATCAATATATCTTTAACATATTGTAATGCAAAACTTTAGTTTAATTGAACTCATTTCAAATTTTTCATATAGAATTTTCTGCGCTACTATGTAACTTCAAATAATCTCTTATCTGTCTTTCAAATCATTTTGCTTTTGTTTTACTAAAAAACATCAATTTATCTTCTTAATAGTAATATAAATTTATTTAATAAAAAGATATTAAAATTATTATTATTGGTATTATATTTCCTTTTTTTGTAGTGATTCAAACAGATGTTTAATTGGAATTAGAAATCCTTCATTAATTCATCTTATTGAGTTCTATCCAATTAAATATTTATTTTTACTATATCTGTGGTTTATTTGAATGATTTTGTACATTTCACTAGTCTTTTGATTACTACTTTACTTGACAACCTAAAAGGTTACATTTAATCTCGTGATTTAGTTGGAGTGCAACTCTTGAGTATAATTATTTATCTAATTTGTTAGAAGTTTTAGCTTTAATTTTATTATAATACCAGGAAACTCTATTACACCTCTCATGTTACCTTTATATGTCTTTAATTTGGTTATATTACAATTTTAATTAACATCACTTCAACTTTAAAATATATTTGATTAATATTAATATAAAATTGATTATTTTGTAGGCTTATTTTTTTCTAATTCATGCTTGTTTGATTGATGTTCCACCAAGATGAATGAAATGTCATAAGACTTGTCTAAAGAAGCTCTATCCAATAGCATTTTCCTATTTTTTTAAAATATTTAATCGTTCATGGTTTCTACAATGTTTTCAAGCCAATATCATTTATGCATTTTTATTATCAACGATGTACACCCGATCTCCATAATATATTATATTTCAACTTTTCCACACAATGTTTCACATTTTTTAAAAAATTTGTCTTAATTTTTTATTTTTGTGTAAGGAAAAATCTCTTCTAACTTTACCTTTATATTTCTTTGACTTGTTTTTATTATATTATGCTTATTTACCTCTTCTTAGTGTTAATATTTTTTTTGTAATATTAAAATAATTATTTTTATCATTGATACTTAATATGTGTTAATTATTTACATTGTCCAATCAAGAAGAAATAAATGTTATTAGACTCATCGCAATGAGTTATATCTATTTATTTTATTATTTAATTTTTTAATATTTTTATTTTTTTTTCTCAATTTTTACATGTTTTAAGAGTCATTTTTATTCTAACTTGATTTGAAGACGATGTTGGTCAACTCAATGTCATTAGTATCTTGGACAAGAACTCTCCCACACAATTTACTTAAATTCCAGAGTGATGTTTATAATTCCATTATTTGGTTATGTTAGCTTTCCTCAATCTATCTCATGTAGTTTTAATAAATAATTATTTTTTAATATTTATGAATATTTTATATTTAAGGGTAATGACAACTTTTATCCATGATTTTTGTTCATACCAAACCTGATGGTCAACTTTGTTACACATTCTCTTTTATATCTTGGAGTGTAGCTTTTCCACGCAATTTATTACATTTATTCAAAAATATTTTTCCTTTGGATATAATTCTGTTAAACTCTTAATCATTTCTAGTGTGACCTTTACTTGCATTGATTTGGTAATTTTACCTTCTTTTAAATAATTATTTTTTAAAATATATTACATTAAAATTAATGATAATATTTTTTATTTATATTGTTAAAATTCTTAGTAATTCAAACCTAGGTCTGATAGAGATGAATAAACATTATTGTATATGTATCAATGAGCACTTTCTAATTTAATATTTATTTCTATATTTTAAAATATTTTGATATGTTTGTATGCTTCATGAGATATCTCATTTTATACATGATTTTTCAGTAGAGGAGGCTAGACATGATCCATTTAATATCTTGCAACATAGTAACCTTAGCTTCTTTACATGATATTTTATTTCATACCTAATTAGACAAATGATGATGCCACATGTAATATTCTTAATATCTTAGAATTCAACTTTCCCATACAAATTACCAATTTCCTTTAACTCATTCACTATGATTTTGATATATTTCTATGAACTATCTTTCTAGTCTCGTGTGACCATAAAACTACTTTTTTTGGAGATAACTTTTTTTTATTTATATCATTTTATCTTGAATAAAAATTTAATAAATATTGAAGTAGTATTTAAATTTTATTTGTATCACATGATCTCTTCAGTATCTTGTAATACAGTATCCTTAGTATCTCTACATAATATTTTGATTCATGCCTAATTTTATGATCAATGATGTTATATTCAATATTCTTAGTAGTATCTTGGAATTCAACTTTGTCATACAACTCATCTAATTTCTTTAACTTTTTCACTACAAATTGGATATATTACTCTAAAGCTATAGTTTAATAGTCATTTGACCTTCAAACAACTTTGATTTTGAGATATCACATTATTCCAATTTAAATTATTTTAAATTTAACATTTTCTCACTTAAAATTAAAATAATATTTTTTTAATTATTTATGCTCATTTTCTTATAACATTTTGTAATTACAATTTTTCATCGAGCCAAAATAAATGTCATTGTACTCATCTCAATGAGCTTATCCCATTAAATATTAATTTGTATATTTGTAAAAATTACATTTCTTAAGGTTTTGGAATATTTCTTCAAATATTTCTATTCATACCTAATCTGATGATCATGGTGTTACACTTTATCTCCTTAATATGTTGGAATGAAACTTTTCTTTATAATTTATCTCATTTTTAAAAGTTTTAACCTCAATTTACGAATATTCTATGTAACTCAAAATCTCATTTCGTGTGACATTAATTTTTCTTTGATTTCCTATAATTACGTTGCCTCAAATGGATATAGTTTATAAAAAATCTCTCATATCAATTTTATTTGAGTAAACAAATAATAATAATAATTGCAAAAGCTATATAGTATTTAAAATAACAATAAATCCATAAACACAACTTTGACACAGTGAAGTCTACAATGCGTAAACATAAATAAAGATACAATATTCAAAAGATATAATAATTAGCACTAGTTTATTATATAAGGAAAACCATAATTTTACCATTAGTTCATGGAGCATTAGAAAAAACACACAACTCTAGCTGTGCTTATTAAAATATAGTTATAAACTCATGCATCAAAGCATCACCTCAAAGATAATCATCCATATTGCTATTAAAGCATATAAAAAATATTATAATAAACTAAAAAATAAAAGGTCATACTTGAGTTTAACTAAGCTTTCAATTCCTTTGGTTTCTTAGTCTTAGACCTATGGTATAAGTATGTAATGAGCATTAAAACCCATCATTTACATTTTTATTTCATAAAAAGATGAAATAAAATATGACAATACAACAAACTTTTTAAAAGAATAATAAATAATATTAATTAAATCCTTATTATAATTATTTAAAGATGTATATAAAATAAATAAGAAGAAACTTAATATTGGTATATTAAAAGATGTATTTGAATGCAAGAGCATATTTTCCAAATGTAGATATATATAAAATAATCTACACAAAAAAATGATGTACAATTGCATTTTCTAATTATATACATGCATAAACATCCCTCTATCCCTTATGGTTCATTTTGTCCATCTGAAATCCAATATCTTTGTATCCTTCTAGACTTCTTTGAGTATAATATTTTCTTAACAATTTCATCTCAACATTTTTTTCATTTATTTCCTATCACTCATACTTGTTATTTGGGCATATGTATTTATTGAATGATCATTATTCCACAATGCCATCCTTTGTATAACATGCAACATTTTGAAAACAACATATAAATTTCTCATCACACCAAGAAATGTTGCATCATAGCAAATAGAAAAGTCTAAATGTTTATCACATCATGTAAGCCTCAAAACATCAAATGAAACATGCCATGATTCTAAATGCTAAATAATTAATATAGAATATCAAACTAACATTACAACTTTTTAAAAAATTAACTTACCAATATCCTTGAAATAATTCCTACATTAAAATTTATTTTTTGTTTCCTTTTCTTAATTGAATGATTATGTACCAATTAAAAAAGAAAAAATTCTTATATTGCATAATTTTGATTGAAGTAACAAAATAAAATGATCAATTCAGTGTTACCTGCATAAGCCTTGTTTTTGTTTCATTTAGGTGATTCCATTAAAGGCCTTGGACTACTTTGGAAAAAACCTTCAAGCTTCTTCCTCTTATAGTGGAAATTTTCTAATATTATATAAAAATGTTTAAGCATCACCCAATTTCTCCTGCTATATAGTAATGCTAAGAATTACATATTAACTCACTAATTCTCCTATCTTTTTAAAAAAAAATTGTGAGCATATCACTCAACTGTAGTTGTAGAGCTCAATTTATGACAAAAAAGTTTTCAATGTTGAATTAGATGCAAAACACTAAAAATCAATTGCCTTGAGCTCCTTCTGAAGTTGTAGGATGAAATTAAGCAAGAAATTGAAGTCAATTATAGCTTTTTTAATTTACTAATGTCCTTCTTGTGACTATTTTCTTAGTATTAGATTAAAGAGGATGGAAGCTACAACAACTCACAAGTCCCCTATCTTGGGAATAAAAGGTCCATATAGCTACATAGTGGCATGGAAATGTGAAGCAAAAGCTAAGGAGGTCAATAACAAGCTTGACGTTGAGAGTGCAAGGTGACGAGTGGTGTAGCGATCACGGACGTTTCACCCGACCTCATTAATATCTAGGAATGCAACAACGAAGTGCAAATGAAATGTTTTCCACAAATGCTTTGCTTGTGTTATGTTGTACTATTTTGCATAAATTTTTTTTTAATTTCAATTCACATATATATAGTTTTAATATTAAAATAACAATTCAATATTATTTTTATTTGTTTACATTAGCAACTAGCACAATTCAAATCGAGGTTGGATCAAGATAAAATAATCAACATTGAACTTATATGGATTAACTTATCTAATTTAATGTTATTTTTTATATTTTTAAGGAAATTTTTTGCTTTTTTAGTTTTAATTTTTTTTAATTTGTGTTGAATTAGATAATTAAGAATATTTCTCTCTATTTTCTTAATGTCTTCGAATAGACAATTCCTATAAAAGTTGTCTCATTCATAAAATTACTTGCATCAATTTGGTTATTTGACTGTGTAACTCTATATTTTCACTTATGTGAGCTTTACATCAGCTTGACTGAATAATATTATATTCCCTCAACTTATGCAGTCTTAGCATTGATAAATATTTAGATATTCTAACTGGATCTTGTAGAACTTCCAAAGGTCATACCATCAACGAGCTATATCTAATTTAAGTTTCACATCTTATTTTTAAATGTATATTTTGTATTGTTTTTGCATCATCTATGAGACATTTTAATTTCTAAATGAATTCATGATTAAGGATTTTTTTACTCGATCAACTTAATATTTTTTAACACAACTTTTCAAAGATATTTTGTCTTATTTTCATGACATTGTTTTTATTGATTTGGTTATATTATCATGAAACTCTAATTATCTTCCCATGTGATCCTTACATTATTTTTATTTGGTTAAATTAAATTGAATAAATTTATCCATTTAAATTTTAATATATTTTTCCATAATATTAAAAAATCAATGTTTTTCGAACAATTTGGTAATGTGATGTAATTCTAAATGTTGCTTGATCCACATGAAAAATGTTTCATGGGCTCATTTTGATTAGAAATATCTATTAAAATACTGATAACAATATTTTTAAAACAATTCATTCTTATTGGATTTTACACACTTTAGGAACCATTTCGATTTATACCAAAATTATTGAACAAAGAGTTCTACTTGATCACTAGTGTCTTGAAATGTAATTTTCCCATATAAATTATTTCTTTTCTTAAAATATTTGCTTTGATTTATTTATATGACAATGAAACAAAAAATTTTCTCTCAAATGGCTATTAAATTTTTTTGTTTTGTAATATTATATGACTTCAATTTGTGACCTTTTGGCTTTAATATATTTTTATAATATTAAATTAAGTTTTTTTATTTTGCTTATGTACACTAGTAATTTAGTGTAATTCCAAATGAAGTCTGATTATGACAAACAAATGTCGGTAGATTCATTTTGTTGAGCTCTATTCTATTAAATAATCTATTTTATTTTTTAAAAATATTTTTAGGGATTTTGCAAACTAATGAGACATTTCAAATCTTAGCAACTTGATAATCGAGATACTTGCTCTTGATCTATTTACTATCATGAAATTAACCTTTCTTTTATAATTATTCTAATTTCTTCAAGTTCAATGTTTTGATTTGATCATATTGTTACATCATTATAAATCTTCTTTCATGTAATGTTTACGCTACTTTGAATAATATATTTTACACCACTTCAATTTATCTATTTCCACTTTAATATTAATTTATTTAATTTAAAATATTTTTTATTTTTTTGCATATCTACTTATATTATTTGTAATAATTCCAAATGAGCAATGATCAAAGATAGTATAGATGTCGTTTCTCTCATCTTATTAAACAAAATCTCATTTGATATTAATTTTCATATATTTATGTATTCTTTTCAAAGGTTTTTGTTTGTTTTGTGAGACATTTTGGCGAGAACTAATTTAATTATTGAGGATGTCACACACTTTTTCTTAGTATATGGGAATGAAACTTTCTCACAAAGTGTCTTATTTTCGCAAATATTTTTCTTTGATTTAGCTATTCTACTATATAATTCTAGTTCTTTGTTATGATACATTTGCAATGCCACGTTTTGATTAGATTGTATAGTTTATATTTAACTTTTTTTGGTTTAATATATGTTGAATTAAAAGTAAAAAATAACTTATTAGTAAAAAAGAACTTATTATTAATTATTCCTATTTGTTTCTATATTTTGAATTAATTATGAGCGAAGTTTAATCATGATGAGATAAATGATGTTCCTTGTATTTTGATTGGCTCATGCAACTAAATATTCACACTTTTTTCTAAATATTTCATTAACATTATTTTGCTTCATTATAAGAGATTTCAATTAGAGCCTAATTTAATTGTAATGGATATTTTACTCAAAATCCTTAGTATTATTATCTATAACTTTCTCATATATATTATCTCATTTCTTCAATTTTTTTTTTATTTTTATTGGTCACTACATAACTCTAAATCTTCTTTTATGTGATAATTATATAACCTTCATTTGCTTGTATTACCTTACGTCATTTATAACTTCATTATATTTTTAGATGATGTTGAAATAATAATATATATTACTATTTGTGCTTAATTTATTCTGATAATTTTGTTATTTCTAATCGAATTCATACTGATGCATAATAAATTTCATTGAACTCATTTAAAAATTCTTTATTTAATTAAAAATTAATTTCAATAGTTATCATTATTTTATTTTCTTGTATTGTATCATGCATTAGGTAAAATTTTGTTTAACTTGACTTGACAAATGATTATGTTATAGTTGAGCTCCACAGTATCTTGTAAGTTTTCTACATAGTTTACCTCATTTTTTTAAATATTTTTACATTGATTTTGATTAGTGCTTATTTAGATTAATAATTCTTAGTAATTCAAAAAGTGGTCAATAGAGTTGAAACAAATATCATTACATTTCTATCAATGAGCTCTATGAAATTAAATATTTATTTCAAAATTTTTAAATATTTTATTTTCTAAAGTTTTGGCAAGTTTTATGATATATTTTGATTCATAGCTTATTTGATGGTCGAACATGTCACACGTGAACTCAATAGCATCTTGGAATGAAACTTTAAGTATACTTTTTCTCATTTCATCAAATGTTTTGCTTAGAATTTTCTATATTAGTACTAAACAATAATTCTAATTTTTTGTTACATATTCTTAAATTCTCATCTAATATGATGGAAACATCACATTGATGAGGATATATTAAATTATTCAAATTTTCTCATTTAGCCTTATTATATATTTATTTAATATAAAAATAATTATTTATTTATTATTTAATTTTTGCAATTTAGTAAGTCATAGTAATTCTTAAAGTGCTCCCATCAAGGTCAAAAAAACAATGTTTTACTCATCTCTATGAGTTCCATCCATTTAGATACTTCTTTTTAAATTTTTAAATTTTTAAATATTTATTTTTTTTAAGAATTTCTGAAGTCAATGAGTAATTTAAATTAATACCTAATTTAAAATCAACGATGATAATTTTGACCTCCTTAGTATCTTGGAATGCATATTTCTTATAAAGTATATGTCTTTTCCCCAAAATTTTCACTTTGATTTTGTTATTTTGTAAAACAACTCCACATCTCCTCTCAACCATTGCATCGATTAAACTTCATTATGCTATATTGCTTCATTACACTTCATTTCATCTTTAATATATATTTAATTTATTTTTTAATAACTATTTTTTACTATTTATGCATAGTTTTATCATGCACAATTATTTTCAACCAGATTCAATTGAGTTGAAATAAGCATTATTGAGAAGATGTAGATGAGCGTGATATAAATAAATATTTGTTTTTATATTTTGTTGAAAGTTTTGCCCAATAAGTTCTACAAGCTTCTAATACATTCCTATTTATAACTAATATGATGATCAAAGATGTTACTCATAATATCCATAGTATCTTAGAATAAATCTTTCCTTTATAATTTTTCTCATTTCTTTATTTTTTAACTTTATTTTTTTTTAACTACTATTAACCAAAAATTCTTCTCTCACGTGATGGTATATTCACTTGGATTAAGTTATATTAAATTTCTTCAACTTTTGTCATTTTGTTCTATTATATATTTAATTAATGTTAAAAAAAATTTAATTTTTAATCATTTTTAATTTTATGATTCAAAGTAACTAGAAGTGGTCCAATAAACCTAAAATAAGTACAGTTACATTAGTTCTGATGAGCTATATCTAAGTAGTTATTAATTTTTAAATTTTTAATCTTTTTTCTAATCATTTGGTATGTTTTTTGAGACACAATAATTCAATATCAATATAAGCTTGGAAAAAAACTTTTTTATATAATTTTTCTACTTTATTCAATGTTTTTGTTTGATATGGTTATATTCTTACGTAGCTCTAAATCTTGTCTAGTGTCACCTCTAATTTTCTTTCATTTGGCTATACGTCACTTCAAATAGTCTTATTTCAACTTTATTGTATATTTAATTAATTCTTTAAAATATCCTTATTAACTATTCATTTTTAAAATTTTCAAATATTTTATTTTATATTATTTGCATATGGTTATGATAAATTTTAAGCAGTAAAAGTTTTCATTGTTGATGATATTGCACTTTTTCTATATAGTATCATGGAAAAAACAATCCATTTCAATTTATCTCATTTTTCCAAAGTATTCACTTTATTTTGGTTGTTTTACTATTAGACAAAAATCTTCGCACTAAGGACCATAACAATTTTTAGATTTTGTTATATTGCATTACTTCAATTGATCTCATTTTAGCTATTATATAAATGTATATACATATATATACATATTCTTAACATTAATATAATAATTTATTATTATCTATCACTAACTATTTTCTAAATTGTGTGAAATTAAAATGAGTTCAGGTTGAGAAAAAAGTAAACATCGTTTGAGTCATCTTCACGATCTTTATCGAAGAATTCATACTTTAATTTATGATTTTTTAGCATTTTGGCATGTTGTACGAGACAGTTTGACTTGTACTAGATTTTATAGTCAAGGATGTTACACTCGATGTCCTCATTATCTCTGATTGACAAATTTATTTACAAATTATCTCATTTCATAAATGTTTTATGTATAAATTAGTTTTTTAACTATGAAACTTTATTTTGTGATTTTTTCTACATTCACCTTCCTTGATTTTTTAATACTACTTTACTTCAGCTTATGTTAATTATTCCTTAATTTATATTTACTTAATTTTCATTTCCTTTCAATCCAATTAAGTACTTATTTATTTAATTTTTAAATATTTAATATCCTATGGTTTACTTAACTTTACACGATATTTTCTTGCATCTTTAATATAACAATTGGGGATGTGTCAACTAATCTACTTACAAACTTGGAATGCAACTTTTTCTTATAATTTATCTCATTTCTTCAAGTCTTTTGCTTTCATTTTGTTATATTATTTGCCTCCAAACTTCTCATTTTGTTATGTTATTTGCCTCCTATTTTCTTCAATCTTATTCTATGTGACATTTTGATTCCTACCTCAATTAATAATTGACGATGTTACTCTCGATACTCATAGTATATTATAGTGTAACTTTGTCATACAATTTATATCATTTATAGAATTTTCCTTGGATTTCTTTATATTATTGTGAAAAACTAGTTATCCTCTCAAATACTTTTATTTAATTATATTATATTACATCAAATTAACTTATTGTTAATTTAAAATATTTTTACAAAAAGATTAAAGCAGTACGTTAACATGATTTTCATTTACTTACTTTTTAATTCTCAATAATTCTAAATGGGGTTTGATAGAGACATAACAAATCATGTAAGACTCACTTCAATGAGCTCCAACTTATTAAGTATTAATTTTTGTAGGCTTAAATATCATTTTAGGCATTTTTACACATTTTGTTATACTTTAACAATCATACCTTTTATGATGATCAAAGACGTTATATCCAACCTTCTAAGTGCCTTCAAATGCAACATTTCCTCATAACCTAAATCCATTTTTAAAAATATTTCTTTTAATTTGTTTATATTTATATGTAATTCCAATACCATCTCATGTGACCATTTTTTTTTATTTTGTAACATTGAATAATTTTGCTATATTTCATTTTAGCTTTAATATCTTTTTACATAATATTAAAATAATTTTTTTGTTTTCATTCGATTTTTCCTTTGGTAATTCATTATAATTCTAAACAAGAATTGATCTAGTAGAAATAAATGTTGTTGGATTTATCTAGATGGGAATTATCCAAATAAATAACTATTTCGTTATTTTTTAAATATTCTTTTTCTTGGTGTCGAGCATGCTTTATGAGACATTTCATTTGTTTTTTTTAATTATCATTGATCTTACACTCCAACTATTTAATTTCTTCAAATGAAACTTTCTTCTAAGACTTGTTACATTTGTTCAATTATTTTCCTTCGATTTTTTTTGCATATATTTTACTCTAAACCTACTCCCAAGAGACGTTTGTATTATTTTTGTTTGGCTATGTAATGTTATTTCAATTTATCTTATTTAAGTTTTCCTTATTATTTATTTTATTGAAGTAATAGATCATTAGGAATATAAGGAATGGAGGTTTCATCAAGTTGAAACAGATATTGTGAGATTCTAACTCATAAGTTTTATGTTACTAAATATGAAAAGTTTATATTTTAAGTATTTTATATCTTAGAATTTTGAAACTTTTTAGTTATATCACAAATCTTTTGGTCATCTCAATTTAGTTTTATTAACTATTTACTTAAAAGTAAAATTATAATTTATTATTATTTATTTATATTTGCTTTAGTAAATCATTGTAATTCATAAGATATCAATTAGAGATGAAATAAGTGTCATTGGACTCGATTGGTGGAGCCTTATCAATTTAAATAGACAGAAATATTTTATGAGTTCTACACACTTTTTGAGGCATTTCGATTTTTTAACTTATTTGACAGCCAAGGATGTTGCACTCATTCTCTTTACTAAATTGGAATACATTTTTCTCAAACAAATTTTCTCATTTCTTCAACTTTTTGGTATTGATTTGCTTATATTATAATGAGATAATAATTCTCTTCTTTAGTGACCATCATATCACTTTTACTTAGTTATATTAAATTTATTTAATTTATCTATTTTTTTAAATAGTTTTTCATATATTATTGAACTAGTAATTTAATATTAGTTATGCTTATTTATTTTTTTAATCACATACTCCCAAATGAGGCTAATGAAGATGAAACAAACCATATTTGACTGATCTTAAAGTACACCTTCCAATTAAATTCCCATTTTTTTATTTTCAAATATTTTACTTTTTAATGTTTTGGAATGCTTTTGGAGACATTTTCTTTCATTCTTGATTTGAGTATCAAGGATGTTACACTTCACCTTCTTAGGATATTTGAATGTAACTTTCTTATACCATTAATCTCATTTCATCAAATTCGTTTCGTTAACTTGTTATATTACTGTGTAACATCAAATTTTCCTTTATGTGACCTTGACATCTCCTTGATTTTGCTAAATTTTTTTATTTGCATTTAACAAATTTAAGCTTTAATATATATTAATGTATTTTGTAAATAATATTTTTTTATTTATGCTTATTTATTTTTATAATTATCGGAAATTCCATATGATGTTGGATTTATACAAAATAATAATCATTGGACTCATGTTAATGATGTTCATCCAAAAAAATATTGATTTTTACCTTTTTAAATATTCTATTTAACTTGTCATTTAGCATGTTTTAGATGTTTCAATTCATATTTCATTTAGTGAACAATGACCATACACTTGTTGGACTTATCTTGGCGAGCTAAGAAATTAAGTGCTCTGTTTTAAAATATTTCATTTTCTCATGATTTTGGAAAGTTTTACAATAAAGTTTTATTTGTACATGATTAAATGATCAACAATGTTGTACTGAATTCTCTTAATTTGTTGGAATATAGTTCTTTTATCAAATTTATCTCCTTTTCTTAAAGTTTTCACTTTGATTTAGCTGCATTGCTAAAAACATTAATTTTTTTCTTGTTTGACCATTACAATGCTTTGGTATGGTCGTCTTAAATTACTTAAACTATCTCATTTAACATATAAAATATTTTTACAAAATAATAAAGTAATAATTTATAGTTTTTTATGACTATTTTCATTGATAATTCATAGTAGTTTGAAATAATGCATGATAGAGAAAAAGAAAATGTTGGCAAAATCATCTAAATGAGCTCAAACTACTTAGTATTTAGTTTATTTATATTAAAATATATTATTTTAAAGAGTTTTAGAATGTTTTACCAAGCATTTTGGGTCATACATGATTTGATGATCGAGAATATTGTAGTCAATTTCTAAAGTATAATTGAATGCAACTTTCTCATATAATGTATCACATTTGTTCAATTTGTCTTTCTAATTAGTTTTATAACATTATTTCAATTAATGAGAAATATTCTTTAATATATATTTAATGAACATTAATATAATAGTTTATTTTATTTATAGTTATTTTGTTTGGTAATTCATAGTAATTCGAAATGAGGCTTGCTGGAGATAAAACAATTGTCATTGGACCCATCCCAATGAGCAGTATCCAAAGAAGTTATTTCTTATATATTTAACTTTTTTATTTTTTTACTTTGGATTGCTTTATGTGACAACTCCATTTGTTCCCTATTCAATGACTAAGGACATCAAACAAATTCTTCTTTGTTCATAAAATTTAACTTTTTATTACAATTTATCTAATTTCTTCAAATTTCTTTCTTTGATTTTATTATACTATAACAAATTTGTAGTTCTTATTTTTAGAAAACTTTAAATCACTTTGATTAGGTTTATTACATTACTTCAATTTATTTCACTTCAAAATTAATTTATATTTTCTATACGTTAAAATAATATTTTTAATTTATTTATTCTAATTTACATTTTAGTTTATAGTAGTTCCAAATATGGTTTCATGGAGATAGAACATCGTTAATGAACTCGTTCAGATGAACACTAACAAATTAATTATTTGTTCACATATGTTTTAAAAATTTTACTAGTAAGGGTTTTGGCATGATTTACCAGAGTGTTTAATTTGTTTCTTATTTCATGGTTAAGGCCATTATACTTGTTGTCTTTAGAATCCTTTAAAGCAACATTATTCTATAAATTATCACATTACTTCAAGGTTTTCATTTTCATTTAATGGTATTGTTATGATGCTTTAAATCTTCTTTTGTGTGACCTTCTTAACAATTCTAATTTAATTATAATACATGGTTTTAACATATCTTATTTATGTTTTAACATAAATTTACATAATATTAAAATAAAACTTTTTTTATTATTTATGCTTATTTATGATGTAATTCTTAATAACTTCAACAAAGGTATGATAGTGATCAAGAAAATGTTATACAACTAGTCTTTTTGAGCTACAAATGATTAAAAAATCATTTTGTATTTTGAATATTTTATTTACATTTATTTTTGCATGATTTACAAGTCTTGCAAATTTATGGTTGATTTCACAATTAAGGACATTAGACTTAGTAACTTTTATATATTGGAATGATACTTTCACATGCAATTTGTCCATTTTTTAAATTTGTTTTACTATGATTAGTTTATATTAGCATGTAAGTCTAAATCTCCAATAATGTGACCTTCAATTATTATAATTTTGTTATATTACTTTTTTAAAATTTATCTCATTTCAACTTTTATAAATTTTTATTTCAAATTAAAATAGTAGTTTATTATAATTTATGCTTATTTAATTTTCTAATTAGTAACAACTATAAGTTATAATTCCTCAATGAAAAACATGCATCAAGACACTCATTTTGATCGGATTTATCTGATTTTTTATTTTTTATACTTTTCTTAATATTTCATCTATGGCTTTTACATGTTTTATAGGCTATGTCAATTAATAATTTATATTATGATCGATAATTTAAACACAAACTTCTTAATATCTTGGAATGCAACTTCTTATAAAATTTATCTCATTGTTTCAAAAATTTCATCTTTATTCATTTTTATAACTATAGAACTTCATTATCCTCTCCTATGTCGACAATGTTTTAAATAAGTGACAATAAATTGCTTTAATTTGCCTACTTTTATCTTTAAAATATATTTATTTAATATTAAAATAAAATTTTTTTATCATTTGTAATATTTACCATCAAATGCAACATTTTTGTATAACTAATCTTATTTTTCAAATTATTTCCTTTAATTTTCTTATATTAATTTTTAATTCTAAATCCCTTGTTATGTGACCATCAATTAGTTTTGATTTGGAAATATTGCATTATTTTAATTCATTTCATTTTAGCCTTAATATACATTTACCTTACATTAAAATAACATTTTATTATTCTTTCTCATTTTTAAACTTTTTAATTCATTGAAATTCTTAATAATATTTTATTTAGTGAAAACACAATAACATTGGATTCATTTAGATAAGCTCAATCTAATCGAATATTTATTTCTATATTTTTCAAATGTTTGATCTTCTAGGTCTCTGACATGCTTTACGAGACACTTCATTTTTTGTTCCTTTATGATCACAGAGGTTGTGCTCCAACAATTTAAACTCTTGAAATGAAACATTCATTTACAATTTTCTACATTTGTCGAAATGTTTCTCATTGATTTTCTATTCCATTTATGTCACTCTAAATCTTCTCCTAAGGGACCTTTATATTATTTTTAATTTATATGTTATTTAATTTTAAATTGTCTTATTTGAGTTTTCTTTAATTTTACTTGGTATTAAAAAAATAAATCATTATTTGTTTATTCTTAGTTACTTTTGTAATTTGTAGTAGGTGCAAAAGAGGTGTGATTTAGATTAACCAAATGTTATTAGACTCTAACCAATGAGCTCTATCTAATTAAATATTAATAAATTTTAATTTAAATATTTTACTTATTAAAATTAGGAACATTTTACGAAACATTTTGATTCATACTTGATTTGAACATGATGTAAGATACACTCGATTTTTTAATATGTTGTAATGTAATTTTCTCATACAATTTATCTCCTCTACATATTTTTTGCTTTATTTGATTATATTATTATGTAACTCTAATTCTCCTCTAATTTAATCTATTCATAACTTTGAATTTATTATAAAAAAATTTGTTTATCTAATTTTGAAATTAATATATATTTACTAAATACTAAAATAATAATTTATTATCTTTTATGCCTATTTACTTTTGTAGTTCACAATTATTCCAATCAATGTATGATCGGGATGAAACATTTCAGAATGTTTTACTTTGATTTGAAATATAACCATAAAATTCTAATTCTTAGCTCAAGTGACCTTGACAATATCTAATCTCATTTTTTTATCATCTATTTACTTAATATTAAAATTATAATTTCTTGCTATTTATTTTTATTTACATATGTAAATAATAATAATTCAAGAATATATCCATTGGAGAAGAAACAAATATTGTCAAACTCTTCTATTTGAACTCCATAAAATTAAATGTACATAGAATTATTTTTAAATATTTTATTTTCTATGGGCTCTACACACTTTAAGAGTCATTTTAATTTTTACATTATTTGAAAATCAATGATGTTGCACAAGATTTCCTTATTATATTATTATAATACAATTTTCATAAAAAATGACCTCTGTTTAATATTTTACGTTTATTTGCTCATATTATAACGAAGTAATAATTCTCCATTATAAGGATCTATATATACCACCTTGATTAGGTTATATTAAATTAAATTAATTTATCTACATATTAAAAAATATTTAATTTATTATTTAAGCTTATTTACATTTATATGACATACTTCTAAAAGAGGTTTGATGAAGATGAAACACACTTCATTGTATTAATCTCAAAGAGCTCCATCTAATTACTTTTGGAGGCATTTTCCTTTATTTTTTATTTTATTGTCGAGGATGTTACACTCAAACTTCATATAATATTGGAATGAAACATTTTGGTACAATTTGTCTCATTTTATCAAGTTTTTATCTTTATTTAGTTATATTGCTAAGCAACTTTAAATTTAGTCTTATTTAACCGTTACATCACCTTGATTTGGTTATATTTCATTATATATTTTTAAAAAAAAATAGTTTTAATATATATTAACATAATTTTTAAAATAATAATATATTTTTATTTATGATTATTTATTTTGATAATTCATAAAAATTATAAATGATATGGGACTAAGATATAATTGTCATTGATATTATTTTAATAGCTCTAACAAATTAAATATTTATTTTTTAATTTTTAAGTATATACATTTCCCTTTTGTGGTTTGGAATGCATCCTTTATGGAGACTTTATCACATTTTTTCAATTGTTTTACTTTCATTTTGCTATGTTATTACTAGGAAAATATAATTATCATCTTATGTGACTTTTAAATTATTTTGTTTAATTTATATTATGAATAACTAGTTTGTCTTATCTTAGCTTTATTATTTATCTTTTGATATTTAAATAATAATTTAATAATTTTTATGCTTAACTATTTATAGTAAATCCAAGCAATCTTATGGAAAAAACATCATCTCATTCATCTCAATGATCTGTATGCAATTAATTTTTTATATTTATATTTTTTTATTGTTTAATTTTCCAAGATTTTTGAAAACTATCAGAGGCATTTTAACTCGTTCCACATTTGATGATTGAGTATATTACAGTCGACATCCTTAGTGTTTTAGAATGCAACATTCCCTTACAAAAAATAATATTTCTATATATGTTTTGCTATGAAACCTTATTTGACGCCTTGTTTGACATTTATATACTTTTGATTTGGTTATATTGCATTTCTTCAATTTCACACATGTCTTCTTTATTGTATACTAAATATTAAAATAATAATTTATTAATATTCTAGTTTATTTAATTTGAAACTCATCATAATTTCAATGAGGCTCAATGGAGATAATGCAAATATTGTTGGGACCATCTCAAAGATCTCCATTCTATAAAAAATTTTTTTAAACATGTTTCAAATATGTTTTTTTGTTGGATCTTTCCATGCTTTATTAATCATTTTGGTTCATACTAATTTTACCATGTTACACTAGATCATCATATTATATTAGGATACAATTTTCTTAATTAATTTACTTCATTCTTTCAAAATTTACCTTATATTTTCTTATATTACCATGCAACTTTAAATCTTTTATCTTGTGAACTTTAAATTGCCTTTGTTTGTTTTATTATATTATTTTAATTTATCTCATTTCAAATTTGATATACGTTCATTGAATATTTAAATAAAATTTATTTTATATTTCACAACAATTCCAACTAGGATCTAATTCAAATGAAAGAAATGCCATTAGAGTAGTATAAATGAGCTTTATTTAATTAAATATTACTTCTAACATTTTAAAATATTTTTCCCAAGATTTTGGCGAACTTCGCAAGATATTTGTAATTGAATACCCATTTCCTAATTGAGAATATCACTAGAATTCTTCTTCATATTTTGGAATGTAACTATCCCTTACAATATATCTTATTTATTCAAATATTTTGATTTTATTTAATTATATTACTGTAAAACTCTGATTCTTCTCTCTTGAGATATTTACATCGATTTGATTTAACTTATTACAAATCTTCAATTTGTTTAGTTTTAGCTTTATTTCATATATACATAATTATAAGAAAATGATTTAGTATTTTAAATTCATATTTTTGTAAAAAAAATTAATTCGAAATGATATCTGATCAAGGTTAAAGAAGCTTCATTACACTTATTATGATTAGCTCTTTTTGAAACTTAATTTTGACACACAATTTATATAAAATTTATCTCATTTCTTCAAATGTTTTCATTTTTGTTTTGTTATGTTACTATGTAGCTCAAAATTATCATTTGTGTGACCTTTACATTTCTTTGATTTTTCTTTATTATATTATTTTAAGTTAACACAAATTCATTTTAATATATGTTTTCTTAATATTAAAAAAATAATTGATTATTATTTTCTTTTTTTCACTTTGGAAATTTGTAGTAATTCAAAATGATATTTGAACATGACAAAAAAGTTGTCATTAGTCTCGTCTTAACAAACTCTGTTTAATTAAATAACTTTTTTAATATTTCGAAATATTATATTTTACTTGGGGTTTGGCATGTTTTATGAGATGTTTTGATTTTTATGTGATTTCATTGATGAAGTATGTTAAATTTGACCTCTATACTATAATAGAATGAAAGTACCCCTTAATGTTTTTCATTTCTTCAATTGTTTCATAGATTTGGTTATGTTAATTTTTTCAAATTACGTAGCTTCAATTTACCTCTTTCAGGGTTCAATATTTATTAACGCAAAGTTAAAATAAAACAACACTCATCTTTATATTTATTTATTTTTGTAATTATTAAATATTTTGAATAGGGTCTACCAAAGAAAAACAATGCTTTGTTGGGCTGTACACCTAAACCTCATTCTACATAAATATTTGTTTTTATGTTTTCAATTAATTTATTTTTTTAAACTTTTTGAACACTTTACGAGACATAATGATTCATGGTTGAATTAAAGATCAAGGATGCCACTCTCAATTTTCTTTGTATCTTGTAATGAAACTTTATGTTATAATTTATTTCTTTTCTTCAATGTTTTTTGTTTGATTTAGTTACATAAATTTGAATCTCTAATTCTCTTCTCATGTGACCCTTACATCACTTTTATTTGGCTTTAATATATTACTTTAGTACGACTAATTTTAAATTTAATATATATTAAGATAATATTAAAGTCATATTTTATTATTATTTATGCTTATTTCATTTAGTAATTTATACTAGTACCAAATGATGTGTAGTTGACATGAAACAATCTTTGCTGGACTCATCTAAATGACTTCCATAAAATTAAAAAATTTTTTCTACTTTTTTAAATATTTTCTTTTTTAGGGATTTTATGAACTTTATAAGACATTTTATTATGTCTTCGATTTGATCATCAAGAATATTACACTCGATTTTCTAAATAATTTCAAATGCATCTATCTCAAATAATTTATTTTATTTTAATTATTTTTTTTTTAGTTTATTATATTACTATGAAACCCTTAATCTTGCTAAGTATGATGTTTACATCATTTTGATTTGTCTATATATCTTTGCCTCAACTTATCGCACTTCAATTTCTTGAAAGATTTATTTAATATTTAAATAATAATTTATCATTTTTTTGATAATTTGTGAAAATTAAAAATGAGATCCAATCAAGATGAAAAATGTGCTGATGGACTCATCTCAATGAGATCCACATAAATCATTATTAATTTAAAAATTTTTAAATATTTTATTTTTAGGAGGCTTTCATGCTTCAATGACATGTTGATTCATACTTATTTTGATAGTAAAGAATATTACACTCGATCTCGTTGGGAATAAGGAATGCACCTTATTCAATTTGCCTCATTTTATCTAATTTTTAGTTTTGACTTGTTTTCAATTAAAAGAAATATAAATTCTTGTCTCCTGTGACCTTTACATTACATGTACTTGGTTGCATTTCATTGCTTAACTTGATCTTGTTTTTCATTTAGTATATATTTACTTAAAATTTCTATTTAATTTATTATTATTTAACTTTATTTCTTCTTAACTCATAGTATATCAACATGAGGTCCAATTGAGGTGAAACAAAAGTTGTTAAAAACGTCTTGAAGAGTTTGTAAAATTTGTTTTTTATTTTTTTATAAAATACGTTTTTTAGATTTGGTAGGTATTATAAGGTTTTTTATTTGCTATTAATTTGATAATCAAGTATGGTCTCTTTAGTATCTTTTTTTTATTGTAGCTTTGTTATATAATTTATTTCTTCTTTTTAAATGTTTTCTTTGATTTTTGTATATTGCTATATACCTTGTCGTCTTTTCTCATGTGATCTTTACATTATTCTGATTTTTTTAATTTTTTTTTTTTGAAATTTATTTTATTTAATAATTAAAATATATTTCCTTAATAATAAGATACTAAATCATTATTATTTAAAATTATTTACTGTTATAATTCATGCAAACTCCTTAAAAAATGATCAAAATTAAAAATTTTAAAAGTTTTATTTTCAAGGATTTTGGTACATGTTATGAGACATTTTGATTCATACCTAATTCTACTATAGAATATGTTAAATGTGATCTTTTTGGTATCTTAGTATAAAGCATTGTCAAAATTTAATGTAATTTCTTTAAACTCTTTGTCCAATTTTGTTGTATTACTAAATAAGTCAAAATCTCATATCATGTGATCATTTCATTACTTATAACTTTTTTAAATTACATTGCTTCAACTAATCTAACTTTAGCTTTAATATACATATATTTACATATTATTAAATAATGTACTTATTTATTTTTATTTACTTTGATAATTAATAATAATTCGACATGATGACTGATTCAGATGACACTAATGTCATGTGAGTGCTCAAAAAAGGGCTATATCCAATGAAATATTAATTTCTATATATTTAAAATTTTTATCATAAAAAAGGTCACCTTTTTTAGGAATTTTTATTCACATCTTATTTTATGTTTAAGGATGTTATACTAATTTTTCTCTCATTTGACCTTTACATAGCATTGACTTTGTTTAACAATAATGATTAAACTTATCTTATTGCAACTTTAATACATACACTTAAAATTAAAATAATTGTTAACTATTATTTACTTTTCTATTATTAATTAATAATAATTCCAAATGTGGTATACTAAGGACAAAATAAATATTTGTTGGGCTTACCATGATGAGCACTATAAAATTTCTTATTTATTTTTTTATTTTTATGGTTTTTAAGTTTTTGGTAATTTGGTACATCTTGGAAAACATTCTAATTCAAGCTTCATTTGGTGATTGAGATATGTTACACTTCAATGCCTTAGTATCTATAAATGCAACATTCCCATAAAATTTATTTAATTTTGAAAAATATTACTTGTAACACTAAATCTTTTATCATGTGTTGTTCACATTACTTTTATTTAGTTGTATTAAAAGAATATTTTACTTTTTTTGGTATATCTATCTTTATAATTCATTATAATTATAATGGACTTGCTTCACTAGACATTTTGATTAGCACCAAATTTGGGGATTGAGCATGTTACACCCAATAACCTTATAATACATGGACTGCAACTTTGTTGTACATCTTTTCCAATATTTTCAATTTTTTCACTTTGATTTGGTTAAATTAGTATAGAACTTGAAATGCTTCTTCATGTGATCTTAGCATTACTTTTACTTGGTTTTGGTATATTTCATCAATTTATCCTATTTCAACTTTAATATATATATTTAGTTAACATTAAAATAATAAACGATTACTCCTTACACAAATTTTATATATCAATTTACAATAATTCAAATAAAATTCAATTTAGTTGAAATCAATATAGTTTCACTTTTCTCAATTAGCTCTATGAAATAAAATATGTTTTTTATGTTTTCAAATATTTTTTTATAGGGATTTGACATGCTTTTCGAGAATTTTCTTTCATGCCATATTTGATAGTCGATGGTGTTACACTTCATATCCTTTGTGTCTTTAAATGCAAACTTATTTTATAATTTATTTCATTTTCAAAATTTTTTCATAGATTTGATTAGGTTAAAATGTAACTCTAAATCTCCTATTGCGTGATAAGTACATAACTTTGATTTTGTTTTATTATATTCCTTATAGGTTATCACACTTTTAGCTTTAAAACCAAGTTGCATTATATTTAAATAGTAACTTCTTATTTTTTATGCTTATTATAATTGATAATTTGTAGTTTTTCTCAACCAGATTTGATCATGATAAAGGACATGACATTGGACTCATCTTGATTAGTTTTATCTAGTGAAATATTTTTTTCTATATTTCAATAAACTTTTTATAATACTTATGCATACTTTATTGGACATTTTGAATTTTACCTTATTTGATGATTGAGGGGTTGCAATCAACATCCTCGTTTTCTTGGTAGGCAATTCTCATACAGTTTATATAATTTTCTCAATTTTTCTTACTCTTTTGATTTTGCTATAGAGGAATAATTATTCTCCTCTAGTATGACCATTACATTGTTGTTATTTTGTTATATTATAAAGTATTAATCAATCTTATTTCACCCTGAACAGATATTAACCTAATAATAAAGTAATAATTTTTCATTATTTTCCCTCATTTAGTTTTATGATTCATATTGATTTCAAAAGAGGCTCGAGTGAAATGAAATGAACATTGTTAGACCCATCACAACGAGCACAACGTAATTTAAAATTCATTTTGTCTTTCAAATATTTTATTTTTTAGGTTTTTGATATGCTTTTTGAGATATTTTGATCATACATGATTTGATTATTAAGAATGTTTCACTAATTTTTCTTATTATTTTTTAACGCAAAATTCAAATATAATTCATCGAATTTGTCCAAATTATTTCTTTATTTGTTTACATTACTATAAACACTTATTCTCTTCTAGTTTAACCTTTACATCACTATGAATTTATTTGATTACATTACTTCAAGTTATCTCATTTTAGTTTTGATATATGTTTGCTTGATACTAGAATAATAATAAATTACTGTTTAAGCTTTTTGACATAATAATTCTTAGTAATTCAAAATGAGGTTATGTAGAGATCATAAGGAACATCTTAGACCATCACAATGAACTCTACCCACTTTAATATTCATTCTTTATTTTTAATTTTATAATTTTATAGGGTTTTGGCAATTTTGCAAGCGTTTTATCTTCTACCTAATTTTACAATCCACGACATTACACTAGATCTCCTTATTATCTTCGGATACAAATTTGTCATATAATTTATTTATTATCTATAAATTTTTCAATTTGATATAGTTATAGTATTATATTTGTCTAAATCTTCTCTCATGCAACATTTACATCACTATAATTTTGTTATACAATTTTTTATTTGGTTTATCTTAGTTTGCATTTAATATATATTTATTAAATATTAAAAAAGTTTTTATTTTTTATTATTATTTATTATTATTTGTTATTGTTTATTATTATTTATTATGTGATTTATAATTGTTCTAGAAGAAGTTTGATAGTGAATAAAAAATTTTGTTAGACTCATCTTAGTGATCATTACCCAAAATAAACATTTTTTACATTTTTAAATATTATTTTCTTTCATTATTACTCATTTCATGAGGCATTTAAATTCAAGTTAGCAATGATGAAAGAGTGAGTAAGAAGGGAACGAATTTAGTAGGAGGAGAGTTAGTGTGATACAAGAAACTAAGAGACTATGAAAGACAAAGATAGAAGGAAGAGACTATGAGTGAAATCTTAAATAGGGAAAAGAAAGGAAGATGAGATGAAGAGAAGAGATAGAGAGGGACTAAGTTAGAAATGAGAAAAAATTAAGGAGTTAAAGAGTGATAAATAGTTCAATGATAGAAATGAAGTAGACAGGGTTGATTTTGTGGTTAAAGAAAGAGACCTGAGAGAAAGTATGAGATCAAGAAAAGATAAAAGTGATGAGGGTCATAAATTGAATTATTAGAGCATGATGTGAATACGGAGATGACAAAGATAGTATGGGTGAGAGAGAAGTTAGAGGTAGTATTGAAATAACTTATAAAAATATAAGAGAATAGACAGATGAAGTGTCCAAAGGTCTAAAAGATTTAGAGATATCGCTAAAGCAATGGAGAGTGAAAGAATAAGAGTTGTAAAGGGGGAAAGAATGCATCAACGCAAAGGGATAATAAAGGTGAGAAAACAAAGCAAAGGAGAGATAGTAGAGTAAATTAGAGAGTGAAGAGAGTAAAAAAATAAGGGAGAGCATATAAATGATGGAAGAGAAGCTAGAAAGAGAGATTTATGGGATAGAATGTGGCAGAGATAATGGAGAGGTATAAAAAGAGTGATATAGAGATTGAGTCATAGAGACAAAGAAATATAATATGTGAGAGGGTTTCATAATTGTAGAGAAGGCATGGAGAGGCAAAAAAAGATTAAGAAATACAAAAAGTACACCTATGCATCACAAAGGGATAATGGAAAGATAACATTAGATAGAGATAGAGTAGGAATGAGGAGAGAGAAAGTAAGTGGACGAGGATGATAGATATAGAAGATGGAAGAGGGAAATATCAAAAAATTAGAAGGTAGTGTAAAAAAATATGGTTGTGATAGAGAAGGGAAATATATAGATATAGAAACAATAATTGAGAGTTACACAAAGTGGGAAACCAAGTAATTGCAGAAGTCAATTGTGACCGATGGGGATATAGAAAGAAGAAAGTCATAAAAAGTGGGACAAATCGTGATAAAAATATAGAAATGATCAAAAGTGAAGATAGAGGGAGATGTTGAGCAAGAGACAATAAGAAAGGGCTAAATGTAATTAAGAGATTATATGAGTATGAAAATAGTGGTGCAAAATAAAGTGAGATATAATAGAGTAAGAAAACTTAAGTGAATATGGAGAATGCTTAGATGAGTGAGAGCAAGAGATTGCATTATAAGAGAGAGTGAACAACCATATAGAGAAGAGAATCAAAAATAATAAATTAGTTTAGCATTGGGGAAGGCAAAAATTATGTAGCGAGACATAAAAAGATATAAAGAGATGTGGTATAGCACATCCTACAAGAGACTTAGAAATGAATACAAAAACATGAACTCGTTAACTATGAGAGATTTATAGAATTGTGAGATGAGGAACAAAGAGGAAGACAATTATGAAATACTATTATTAATGAGATGAGGGATAAAATTTATTATTTTCTTTTGAAATTCCCTTGAAGAATTTTAATTCAATATAATTAAAATTTATTTGATTAACTATTTTTAATTATTTTATAATAAATTCACCAATTTATTTTCTATTACTAATTAATATTGTATTATTTACTGTAATAAAAACTCCTTAGACTTAGTTTTTGCATTTGTATCTTATGTGCTTAGTAGTTATCTAAAAAACTAATTATTAATTCTGATAATGAAAATGAAGAATAATAAATAATTGTTAAAAGTAGTTTAAGTGTAGGAATAATAAATACTTTGCACTAATATTTTTGATGAAATTTATTAGGAATTTTTTCCCATAATTATTGATGATAATTACAATAATTCATTCTTATACTTATAATGATTGGTTAAAAGAAAACACTTGTGATTATAATTACAAAATAAATTTCCATATTAGTATTCTATTTTCCTTGATTATTTATTAAATTCCTTATGTGATATAATTAAGTGATAATTGATTTATTAATATAAAAAATAACATTTTTTTAAATATTAATTATTTTAAGGTTCTTAGCTATTATTATGATAATGTTGAAAAGTATTATTAGCTAACTATTACAACTAGTAACAACTATAAATTCATAATTAATTACTTTTCATAAATGTTTTTAAAACAATTACATAATTTCTTTTATATTATTAAGTTTTTTGTAGTAATTATTGATAAGATTAGAGGGATAAACAATAGTTATTAACTTGAAATGTGATTAAAAGTAATAATGCAATTGAACATTATCTTAATTTTCGAAATTATTGAGAATAATGCTCTAAATCAATCTTATGAAGTAATAAATTTTATGAATAGCTAACCAAAATAAAAAAGAATATTTTGAAAAAAATTCATATTATTCCTTAAAAAATATGTTGATTAATAGAAATAAATAAAGAATATGGCTCAAAGATAAATACCAAAAAGCAAGAAATAGTAAGAATTTGATAAAGAATTAAAGGAATAGAAGAAAAAAAAGGCAAGGAATTTGTTCAAGACAAAAAAATTTAAAAAATTATGTGTTGGAATTACAAAAATAAGAAGAAGAATAACATATAGATATTATTTAATAATAAAATATATTATCAAAAAGTTTTATTTTATTAAGAAAATATTTTCTATTATTTTTCTTAATATAATTATTAATTAATATTTTAAATGAGTAATAGATTTTTAGATTTTATATCAATTGTAAAATAATTTGTATAAGTAATTATTAAAATTCAAAACTATAATATAATTAAAAAATTATTATGTTTATTATTAGAATATTTTATTCTTATTTGATTTATTTTTTATTTAATAATATGTTCGATATTTATTATAATGATAAATATAATAAATAGCAGAAATATTCTATAATTAAAAATATTATTGTTATGGAAAATAATAATTTCGCATAATTTGCTACATATAACAAGCATAAGATTTTAACAAAAGTTTTCATTTTTTTGTACTTCATTTAACGATTAAGTTAAACTCAATCTTATTTGTGTGTTGGAATACAACCTTTCAATATAATTTATCTTATTTTTTCAAATGTTTTGGTTTAATTTGGATATAATACTATGTAATACAAAATCTCCTCTCTTTTAACATTTCTTTCACTTTAATTTAGCTATATTATGTTACTTCAATTTATGTTATTTATGTTTTAAAATATATTTTACAAAAAAATTAAATAAAAAATTTTCATTGTTTAAGAATATCTATTTTTATAATTCTTATTTGTTCCATAAGATGTTTAATAGAGATAAAGTAAATTCGATTAAAAATTATTTAATGAGCTCTATCTAATTAACTATTTATTTTCGTTTTGTCAATGTTTTTTCAAGTATTTTAAAATTATTTAGGAAAGATTTTGATTTGAACATAATTAGATGATGGAAGAAGTTACACTAAATCTTATTAGCATCTTGGAATGCAACTTTTCTATAGCATTTATCATATTTTATTAAATTTCTTTTCTTTATATTACTGTTTTACTCTATTCTTTTATTTAGTGTGTCCTTTACATAAATTTTTTTTTATTAGTCATATTACTTCAATTTACATAATTTAATCAATAATTTATATTAGCATAATATTGAAATAAAAATTTATTACTATTAAAGTTTAATCATTTTAGCAATTAAGAATAACATCAAACATGCTCTTGTCAAGATTAAAGAAAAATCGATGGAGTAATTTTTATGAGTTCTTTTTAATTAAATATTCATTTTAATGTTTCTAAATATTTTATTTTCTAAAGTCTTTGAAAGAATTACATGATATTTTCTTCACCTTATCACCTGATAGCGAAAGTTATGCTTCATCAATTGTTATCTTATAAAAAAATTTCTTAATATTATTCATATCCTATTGAAAGCTTTACATTTTATTAGTTGTATTACTATGACACTCTCATTCCCTTATCGTATGACTTCTACATTTTTTTTAGTAATACTACATTACTTTAATTAGTCTTATGTTAGATTTATTATATATTTCCAATTCTTTAAAATAACACATTATTATTATAACTTATTTAAGATTGTATTTACCAGTAGTTACAAAAAGGTCTAATGGAGATTTAAAAACATCATTGTACTCATTTGAATGAGCTCTACAAATTTAAAAATATTTTTTTATGTAATTAGACTCTTATTTTCAAATCATTAAAGTTAAACTTTCACAATTGGAACTTTCTGGGGCAAAAGGGAGAGATTTAAAGCAAAACGTAGAGAGATATATAGAATATTTGAGTACATCAAATTAAATATTTGTTAGAAAAGTACTTAAATAACTAAAAAATATTATACTAAAAGGAATTATATACAAAATATTTTAAATGAAATTTTAAATAAGAGCAAAAAAAGTGATATATGAGAATGGGACAAGAAAACAGAGGGAGAGATATAAAGAACATAGATATCTATGCAAGAATGAGGGATTTAAAGAAAATCATAAATATTTCATAATAATAACACTTATAAATAATAAGTAAAATGAAAATTATGAAATAAAGCATATAATTAAGTATTTATTAAAAAATATTAGTGTATTATTAAAACAAACACACTTTCTTTAGTAAAATTGTTGCTATGAATTTTTTTTACAAAAAGGTCAACTACCAAATCAGTAGCACAAGCTTGCCTATTGTTATCAAATTTTACCAAATGTTTTAATATTGGTTTGGTCGCAATACCCATTTTTCAAAAAATATATTTTCTTGACTATTATCCTAAATATAACAAATTGTGTATGATAATTTCTAAATTATCTCTTCTATAAACATTTTAAAAAGAGTTTTTGTTTATTACAAATATTAGAATGTATTATAATTTAAATAATTTACTTGTGTTTAATTAATGAGACATTATTTAAAATATATCTTCCTCGAAAGAAGAAATTCATAGATAAATGTTTTTCTACTTAACAATAATTTTTAAAAAAATATAGTCAAATATTTAAAAACTATGAAGCCCAAAACATGAAATAAAATATTTTATGAAATTTTTGTTTCATTAATTTTTACACCACTAAATTGTGTACATTTTAACAAAGTAGAGCCTAAATATGAAAAATTATTTTTTAATTATTCAACAAATATATAATTACTTATGCATACTTTCGAACTGATATATCATAATGTATGTTAGGCATATGTTTTGTATGACTTTTCTATTAAATATACAATATAAATAATATAACTATGCATGAAATGTTATATAGATCCCTTTAACATGAGAGATTTCTTAGTTAATATTAATTGATGGCATTAGAAAAAGAGATACTAGAGAGACAGAGATAAATATTATGAAAGAAAAGGATAGAGATTTGAAAGATTATGGAAAATGAGATGAAAATAGGGATAATAAGAGAAGAGATGATAGAATAGAAAGCTTATATTTACATTTTACGCAATGTTTCTTTTAAATATATAATAGTACGAAATACTTATATTTGTCATATTATTTTTTAGATGAAAATTAAATATAATTTTTAATATTAACTATAAAATATGATGGATAAAGTAAGATTAAAATTTAAATAAAATATCTAGAATATTATGAAAAATACAAAATTATACAATAATTTGAAAAAAATACTTTAAATGTTATTTATAAATTTATTGCATAAGAAATTATGTTTATTAATGATAACTATCATGATATATGGTATAAGCACATGTTTTTAAGAATCCTAAAAAAATAATGTTGTTATAGTAATAAAGTAACACAAAATATTCTACTAAAAGTTATTATATATAAATATTTTACAAGATATTTTAACGGAGAGCACCAGAAAGAGAAAAAGAAGAAATGGGAAGAAAATGAAGTGATGAGAGACTCAAGGAAGAGAAAGATTAAGTGATGAATGAAGGAAATAGGGCGAGAACAGATAAGGGAAATTGAAGATGCTTAGCAAAAGAGTAGAAATTCAAGGCAAAGTTATGCTAGAGAGAACATGTAGAAAGAGAAAAAGTTAAGGAAAGTAACTATCGACACATATTAACATGAAGAGAAGAGAGAGTTTGATAGTTGTTTTTTAAAGGAAGAGAGATTTAGAGAGAGGTGATTAAATAGAGAGTAGATACAGATAAGAAAATAGGGATAATGAGATTGGAAAATATATAGATGGCTAAATAAAGAGAGATATGGAGTAAAAAGTAAAAGTTAAGAGAAAGTGATATTTATATATATACAGGAGATAAAGAGAATTAATAACTAAATAAAATGAGGGAAATGATGGAAGAGAGGGGATATAGGAGAGAGAAGGTGAGGGGAAGAGAATGAGATAATGATAAGAGGACAAATAAGAGAAGATAGTAGGATAGAGAAGGAAGTCGGAGAGTGCGAGAGTGATGGTGCATTGATAAAGCGATGAGAAGAATAATTCAATAAAAACTTTATGTTAATAATTTAACTGATAAAATTTTTTAATTTTTACATGATAATTACTTATAATATAAAATAATATTTTAAAAAGAAAAATGAAAAGTTTTGTAGTCGTGTTTCATATTACTAATGTTTGAAATATATGTTGACTATTAGTTTAATTTTATTATTATAAAACAATGTACTTATAACTATCATGCTTAGTTTTATTTGAAAAAGTATGATTTTTTATTTTAACAAAAAAATACAAAGTCTAAATTAAATATCACACATTAATTATTATGAGAACATTATAATAGTTATACTTGTGTTGAAATATAATTTAATTTATATTCAAAATTTAAAATATTCTAGTAATAAAAAATATCTTTATAAATTTTAGAGAAATAATATTTTTGAATTCATTTATAATGTCATTGCATAGTAGTTATAATAGATATTCTCATATTATAATATATATATAAGTATGTATTTGTTATCTTTCTAATAAAAAAAATTACTTAATTGTTTTATGGAAATATTATGGTGACACATTAAAAATTCTACTAAAATGTATTATATATATAATTGATTAACAATTACATCAAAAAATAATGATAGAAAGTGATAAAATAGATAAAAGAAGAAAATGTAATGATGAGAGATATAAGAGAGAGGTTTAGTGATAATAAATAAGATGGATAGCTAGGAACAGATTCCTTGTGGGAGAGAAGTTATATAGTGATAGAGACATGAAGAGATATTAAAGGTTTGAGAAAAAGAGGCAAAGTGATAAACATGAGAATAAAAAGTGAATTAGAGAAACATAATGCATAGAGACAAGATAACGAGATGCACAAGTGACATAAAACACGAAAGGGAAAAGGTAGTGTCAAAAAGCCAAGTTGGAGTGGTGAAAGAGAGAGAGTTAAGAGACAAAAAGATGGTGTGATGAAAATAAAGAAATAATTAAAAGAGGACATAGAGAGAGATAGAAAGAAATTAAATGCATAAGTATGTAAGAAGAGAGAGTCAATAAAGAGCATATAAAAGATGTAATGGACAAGATAAAAGGAAGAAAGTGAGAAAAATAAAATTATAAATAATAATAATAATGGAAAAAATAGAGATATGATAGAGGAAGACAAAAAAGAATGGTAAAGTGTTTCTAGAATTTATGATGGAGACAAAAGAATAATGGATAAAGATGATAATGTGAAATGAAGAGCTAGGGAAACTACGAATGAGATAGATACAATAATAAAGTATAGAAAAGAGAGGATAAATTGATAGATATTAGAGGGGCATATAACAAAATAAGAAAAAATGTGTGAATGAGGAGGTTTAGATGAGAGAGAATGAGGTAAGGGGCAAAAGAGTTTAAATATTCATGAAGAGAAACAAAGAAAAAAATAATTACAATAATACAAAAAAAGAAGAAAGGGAAATAACCACATGGTGAAGTAAATTGCATGATATAATATAATTGATAGACATAGAGATAGAAAGAGACTTGCAAACATATAAAATGTAAGTGTTAGAGAAGTGTAAGAGAGGAGATAAAAAGAAATAAATAGGAAAACAAAGAGAATAGAAGGAAAGAAGAGAGATAATACAAGGATACAGAAGATAAACATTATGATAAAGGAAGTGATATCGAGAAAACAAATGGATAGAGACAAATAGTTAGTAAGCAAAAGTAGGAGGCATATAAAGTGATATAAAGCTTTAGTGAGTTTGAGTGCATGGAAGAGTGAAAAAAGTTAGTTAAAAAATAAAGAAAAGTGATAAATAAGAGAGAGAATGAATGAGATAGAGTTATGAGAAGATAAAAAATAGAGGGAAGGTTGAGAAGATACAAACTAAAAAGGTGAAAAATGATATGATGAGAGATAAATATACAAAGAGATTGATATAAAGTGCAAGAAAGTGGTGGAAGAGAAGAGATATAGTGAGAAAATAAAAAAATAAAGAACAACTAGAAGAAAGTATAAATAGGTAGATAAGTAGGGAATGATAAAGAGGGATAAATAAAGAAAATGAAATAGAATGCAATCAACCATAGAGAAAGGGATAAAGAAGAATACAATACAAATGGAACTTGAGAAAGTGGAGTCTACCAGAGAGTTCAATAAAAAAAAATGAAAGACATTTTGTAAGATTATTATGATGAAGGGTTTAAGAAGGAAGAGAGAATGAATTGAGAAGGTTCCATAAAGAGATTAACAAGAAAGATTGGGAAGGAGACAAGAGACAGAAGGAATAGAGAGGATAGGCAAAAAAGAAAGAGAGATATGAAATAAATGGAAAAAACGAATTAAGAGGCTAAGTTAAGGAGAAGCAAAACACCTTATAAGAAAAAATAATTTCTAAGATTAAGATATTATTGTAAATATAATTAAAATTATTAAAAGAAAAAGAATGACTATTACTAATTATCATTAAATAATAAATATTAATAAATAAATAATAGTGGGAGAGATAAATTTTGAGATACATTTTGGGAGAAGAAGAGAGAGAAGAGGCCAAATTTTTTATAAAGAGAGAATACAATTAAAAGAAAGTAAGATTTATAGAGACAAATTAGAGAAATTTGTGACGGAAAAGAATAATATAAAGTATGAGGGAATGAAACAGTGAGAAAGCAAAAGACAACAAACTGAGGGAAGACAACTAGAGTGTGAAGAAAGAAAAGAGAGGATAGAGGTAGTAATTGAAGAAAAGGAAGATGAAATAGAAATAGAAAAATTTTAGAGATAGAGTGGGTGATATAGAAATGGGTGAGACAAACTAAAAGGAGTGATAAAGTGAAAGGCACAAATAGGGGGAAAGATGGAGAGATATTACAAGAAAGAGAAGGTTGTGATAGATAAGAGTTATGGGATTGAAGAAAAGTAAGGGGAAATGAAGCAAAAGAGGAGGAGAGAAAAGTTAGTAGTGTGAGAAAAAGAAAGATATAAATAAAGATAAACAAAAGTGGGAAGAGAATGTCATTATTATGATACATATATAAAAGAGAGATGAATAATAGAGTGAAAACAAGATGAGTGAGTGAATGTAAAATAATGATGGTCTATAGAGAGTGTCAGGGAGGGAATCGAGATATTGGAACAATAATGGACAGATTGCCAAAAAGTGAAAAAAAATGTCATAATGTAATAAGAGGGAAACAAATAGACAAAGTTAGAAGTAATCAAAGGCATTTCAAAGCATGCAAATGAAAACAATTTAGATTGCAAAAATTGAAAAAGTGAAGTGAGAGTTTAAAGAGAAAATATAATGTGAAGGTCAGAGAGGGAGAAGAGATTAAGAAAGGAGAAATGACGAAAATGAGATTGAAAGTGTTAGACATATAGTACGAAGTATTAGAGACAAGACAACACGAAAAAGATCCATATATAACACGAGAGATAAAAAAGAGAGATATAGAAAAGGAGGAAAATGATAACAAAGAAAAGAAAGTGACATAAAGTAGAGAGAGACTAAGTGAATTATATCTTGCTAGGGAGGAGAAAGGAAGAGATTGGGAAGTGTGAAAGATTGATTAGTAATAACGAGGAAAGAACACATTTATAGAGCTTGTTATTTGGAGAGGTAAGGAGAAAAATGATATAAAGTTGTAGAAAATTGAAAGATTAAGTTGGAGAGAAAGAGGAACATAGAGAGAAATTAATAAGTGATAGTTTAAAAAAAAGACACATCAAATGAGAAGTGCCAAAGAAGGGAAAAAGAAGAAATATAGAAAGAAAAAACAAATGATAATGGTGTGAGAGCAAGAAAAAAGGAGAGAATTATTGAAAACGAAGGTAGTGGCCTGGATGAAGAATGTGAAGAAGACAAGCCCAAATGCTTTATGAGCATGACGAAGTAGGAGACATGAAAATTGATGTAAGGGCACAAATAGAGAGATAGAAAAATTTATGTTGGAGAGAGAATAGAAAAAGTTGAACATGAATAACAAATGAAAATCCTATAATGTGACATAAACGTGAAATGAAAATACAAATTTTTTTAATAATAATTATTAAAACTGATATGAAATTATCAATTATTATTGTAAACAAATAATTATTTTAATAAGAACAACCTTTACATAAATTTTTCTTAATAACTGTAGTAGTTATTAATTACAATTATAATGTAATAGAATTTTTTTTTCAAGCTAAGAATAATAATATTTTTAATTCCAATAATAGTTTTTCTTTCCTTTTGATTTCCTTTTAAAAATAATATTTAATCATACTTGTAAAAATTTTAATTAATTTCTCGGGCAATCTACAATATGTTAATAAAATTATTACAAATTAACAACACTTAATGCAATATCTCATTATAAACTTAATATTTAAATTTAAAAATTTTGTCACTTAAGTCACGATTACTTATTCATAAAATAATTTTAATCATTATAATTTGTTAAATAAATAATTAATTTCTATTTAAGAAATGTGGATTAGAATATATGTTTTTAATACAGTTGGCTATAAGTAATAAAATTTGCTATGGCCAAATTTTAATAATAAAACTTTTATTTAAATGTTAATTATAATTATAGTGTATGTACAAAAATAACATACAAAATTACTATTATTATTATTGTTATAACAATTGTTTTTAAAAAGAGTATTCATAATTATAAAAAATATAATTATAATCGATTTATTAATAATCAATATTTCAATTGTGCCATATAACCATAAAGATAATTCTTAAGAATAGTGAGTAGAACATCAAAATAAAAAATTTAATTGATTATTAAATTATAATAATAGTAATAAATGTTTTTTATAAGGCAAAAAATAACAAAGAAAAATATTTTTTTTTCCTTTTATTTTACAATTATAAAATAAATATAATGACAAACATTAAGAAAAACTGAATGAGAATTCATGATAAATATAAGCTAAAGAAGAAAAAGAATAATTTAATACCTTGCTATTATCTTATTGTTAACAATTACTAATTAAGAAAAATTTTAAAAAAACTTATATAATTAATTATTTCATTAAAATAGTTTTACTTAAAATATATTTTTTGTATTTAATAAAAATTATTTACTAAAAGGTTTATTTTTTGTTTTTTATTTTTAACATATTGTTTTAATGAACAATGTCATTAATAAGGAGAAAGTAGGGCAAAGAAATAACATAAAACGATGATTAGCAAGAAAAACATTAGAAAATGTAGAGAACAAAAACGTAACAAAATAGCGGAATAATAATAAGAAAAATGGGCATAAAAAAAGAAAGTAAGATTAAGGACAAAATAGAATAGGAAAAGTTTCAAAAATATGCATGAGGATAAAAAGAACTTGAAGAAACATATGTGATGAAATTAGAAAACAAATATGGGGAAGGTAAAAATGAATATTTCTAATAAATAACAAGAAATGTAAATTTTCATTCATAATAATAATCATGATAATCATGATATTATGTTATTAGATTTATCATATTTATTAAAAAAACGTAATTTTTAATAATAAAATAATAACAACACAACTAAATAACTTTTATAATATTGCAAAACATTATTTATTTTATAATAGATTTTAATTTTAAATGTTATAATAAATTTAATTATTAATTATATCTACAATTTTAAAAAATTACTTTTTAATAATATAATGTAAATATTTTATTCCAAAAAAAAAATTTTCTGTTTAAATTCACTAGTAATATCTATTATGATACAAAATATAATTTGTAATTTTTCTTCTTGTTTAAAAGTTACTTTGATAACTATTATATCTCATCAAAAAAAATTTTAATTTTAAAATAACAATTTTTATTCTTTAGTTTAGCACATTTAATTTGTTAATCATATTAACTTTTTTCAATCACATCATGTTTCTTGCTCTTTTCTTTTATTTTCTTTTCAAATTTTATTTGGAAATTAAATATTTAAATTGCTACTAAAATGGAGAGATAAAAGTAAAGAAGAGGTAGAAAAGTGGAAATAATGGCAAAAACATTTATATAAAATATTTATAGATAAATGAGAATATGTAATGCTGAGAAAAAATGATAAAAAAATATTGTTAGAAAAATTACTTTAGAGTGCAAACTGAGTTAGAAAGAGAATGAGTTAGAGAGAAAGATAAGAACGATTATTATATGGAGATGGTTGGGGAAAAGAGAGAAAAAGAAATAGAGGCATCAAGATTGGGAGAAAGAGATTGAATGAGTATGATAAAGCAAGAAAGAGATAATTATAGACTATTAGAGAAGGAATAAGAGAGGAAGCAATAATTAATAGATTAGATGATGAACTGAGAATGTGGAGATATGAGTAGAGGAACTAAGTTGTAATGTAATTGGTCAAAAGATCTTAACAAAGGGAAATGGAGAAGGAGAGTGTTGGAGGGAGTAAGATAAAAGAGAGAGTAGTAAGGAGAGGAGAATATATTATAAAGAAAAAAAGAGAGATAAAAATGATGGAATGTTCACATAGATAGTGTGATATAAAGAAGATAAAAATTTAAGTAGATAAATAGAGAAGATAATGTGAGTGATAGGAGAGGTAAGAGAAATAAAAGAGTTAATAGAAAGAGTGAAAGAGAAAACCAAGCAACATAATTAAGAAGAAATTTTAAAAGAGAATAGAATAAAGTGAGAAAGATAGTGGTAATAGATTGGCAAGGATTAGAGATGCATGAAAGTAGAATAAAGAGAGAGGGCATGACAGAAGAGAAGTGAAACTAGCAAAATAAAAAAAGAGGGACATAAAGTGGAAGGGGGATTTGTGTGAAATAAAAAAACCAAGAGGGGGGTCAAGTGATAGTGAAACAAAGAGAAAGTTAGGAAGATATTCTTTATGGGAAAGAGGGCATTTAATGATGGTTACATGAAGCAATTGTGAAGATATATGAAAGAGAGGGAAAGAGATGAATGAGTGGTGAGAAAATAAAATAAAGCAATATATAAAAGGGAGACAACTTAACCAGATGGAGATGTGAGATATATAACAAGAAGTAAATAAAGAATGAATAGGGTGAGATAAAGTGATGAAAAGAGTGAGTGATAGAGAAGAGAAATTGAAAGATAGTTGGACAATGAAAGAAAAATAACTAAAGAAGAACATATAGAGAGATAAAGAAACAAAAAAAATTAAGAGAAGAAAGTGGAAGAGAGGTGAGAAATAAAGGGTTGAAAAAAATTATTAAACAGATAAAAGAATGATGGATATAAAGGATGAAGAGGCATAGAAAGCATGAGATAGTAAGAATGTGATTGATGATATTAAAGAGAAGAACAATGGGTGTAAAAACTAATAGAGAATATATGGAGATAATAGAATGAGATAGAATGAGTAAATTACAAGAATGTTGGGATTATATAGAAGGATGTGAGGTCAATGAGTGTGAACAGTTATCAATAGAACGAAAGAAAAAGAAAAAGAATTTGACTAATACAAAGAGGCAAAAGAGGTAAAAAGATAAATAAATATTGAGGTAGAAGTAAAGTGTAGAATATAATAAAAAGTAGAGATATAGATTAAAGAGACATCTTAACATAAAGATTTCAATAAGGAAATAATTATAAGTAGAGAGATAAAAAAATGATGAACAAGGTGAAGAGAGAGAAGTGCAAGAAAGAAGAGTGATAATAGAGAGAGAAGTTAAAGACTATGATAAAGAATAAAATAAAGAGAGACTAAATACATAGAGACAAATAGAAAAGGTGCAAAAGTTAAGGTGGGATAAAGAGGTATTATGTTAAAGGAACTTTGAGTGAGAAAAGGAGTATAAAAGGAGAGAGAGAGAGAGAGGGAGTGAAAGAGAGAGAGAGACTACTAAGAAGTAGCAAATAGGAGAAAAAATGAGATAGACGATATAGTGAAAAGAGATAAAAGAAAAGCTTGAGCAAAAAATATAAATAAAGATTTTTTCATTAAGAGATAGATATAAAGTATAATAAAGGAAGTGAGAGAAGAGATAGAAGGAATATAAAGATAAAAATAAGAATTGGAAAAAATGTAGATTAAGAGGCAGATGGAGAATGATAAAGAGAGAAAAATAAAAAAGGAAAGTAAAAAGCTCAAAAGGAACAATGATAAAGAAGATGTGAAAAAGAGAACAATAGTGAACAATGTAGAAAGTTTAATGAAACAAAACAAAAGCAAAAATGGAAAAATTTAGTCATTGAGCAATGAGAAAGGAAGAAAAAACTAAAATAAGAAAGTGACTTATAGAGAATGAGGAGAAATATCAAAAAGAAGGAAAGAGATGCAAGAAGAGATAGAAAGAGGAGAGGAAAAGAGATAGAGAAGAGAAAGATAAAAGACAAAAGAAGTAGATTAAGAGGATGAGAGAAAAAGCAATAGTGATGAATTGTCAGAGAGAAAAGAGAAAGAAATAGAAACATAAATAATGGATGGGGAGACAAGGGAGAATACATGTGAAAGAATAAAAGTGAGAGTTATAGAGACAAATGGGGAGAGATACACAATGCTTAGTGAAGAGTACGAAGTGAAAGGAGAGAATGAAAAGTGAGACAGAAAGAGACAAAGAAGTGAAGGGCATGAATTTCAGAGTTAACGAAGCAGAAAGAAGGGGTAAGAAAAGTAAGAGAGGAGAAAATACACAAAGGTTAAGTGAGAGATTGCATAAGTGTTAGAGGGAAGAGGTAGAGAAAGAGTGTAAGGCATTGACATTTACATAGTGGAAGACAAAAATGATGGGAAAGAAGGAGAATGATTCAAAAAGAGAAAAAGTCAACAGAGAAAGAGTAAGTTGTAAGAAGGAAGAAGAGGAAGAGGGATGAGGCAAATAGATGAATAATAGAGTAAGGAGGATGTGAGAGATATTGAAGGAAATAAAGGAAGATAAGGAAGAGTTGGAAGAGTTGGAAGAGAAAGACATCTATAATTGATTGATGAGAGAGAAGAATGATAGGGTGAAAATAAGAAGAGTGAGTGGGATTAAAAGAGAGATAGGCTAGAGGGAGTGTTTGAGAGGGTCAAGTAATAGCATTATGGCGATGAAGAGATCATCAAAATGAGACAATAAAGTCAGTGTGATAGAGATGAAAAAATAGTGATAATGATAGATTATGATGCAAGTGCAAGGATCCATAAAGTAATAAAGAAAGGTGGGGAAACTGAGAAGGTGATAAGAGAGATAAGTAAGAAAATTATGGGAGAAAGAGAGATAAAGTAATAATATTAAGGAAGAGAGCAAAAATATTGATATGTGAGAGAATTATAAGGGACATAATACAAAGTTACATAGAAAAGATAAAGCAAAAAAAGGAGCTATAGATTGTGAGAATGAGATAAAAAAGTTATATCATAAAGGAGAGAAAAAATCACCAAGTGGTGAAGGTGATACGTAAGAGAGAGAAACTAAGTAAATGACATGTAGCTTAAAAGTAGATATAAAGACATGTCTAGGTGAGGGAGATTAATGAGTCATAGAGAGGATGAATCACATTGATAAAGATTTTTTTTATAAAGAAAATAGAAGAAAGATAAATGAGTCAAACATTATGGTTAAGAGAGACAAAGAAAGAGAACAATGCAACAAAATAATTTTAAAAAGACATATTAAAAGGACAAAAATGAGAGATGTAATAGGAAAAAAACTTAGAAAGGAGAGGATTACGAAATAGAGATAATTTTGGAAAAAGATGATAGAGTCCAAAATAAAGAATATGTAGGTTAGAGGCCCAAAAATTTTGTGAGAGAAATAATCATGGATAAAAGGACACAGACAGTGAGAGGAAGTGAGAATAATGTTCGAGGGAAATAGAGGAGTAATAAAAATTAATTTTTAATCCTTCAAGGATATATTATTTTGTGAAGGAAACATAAAAAATAATACCATTAACAGTAATTTGTAAAAACTCTTTAAAAATATTAACTTATTTTTAAACAAATAAACTTTCTTTAATAAGAATAACCATTATATCAACTTCACTTAACAAGGTAGTAATTGTTAATTTTAATTATATTCCTCTATAATAATATTAAATTACTACTTATTTTTAAATAATAAAGTTAAATTTACTAGCATAACTAATTTTTAAATTTTACACTTTTTTCTTTAATAATTTCCTACTTCTTTAAATAGCTTACTCTTGAGTATTATAGTTCTTATCAACTATAATTAATTATCATTAATAATCATTAAAATTAGTCATAACAACTGCTACTCATAATGCAAACCACAACTAATAAAAATCTAACCATCATTTAACTATTAATAAGTTACTATCACGTCAAATATAACCCTAAACTTGTTGCATAAAAAACTAATAATATAAAATATTATAATTTATTATTATTATTATTATTGTTAAGCTTAAATTTATTTGAAGAAAAGAATTTATAATTACTAGGAATACAACAATAATAAAATTATTCATAATTTTATAAGTGAATATAAAAAATTATGAAGTTTATTATTAATAATAGTTAAAAAAATATTAATTATTATATTGTAGTAAAAACAATAAATAGTTTTTAAGGATATGAAAAAAATTAAATAATTTTTTTCTTCTTTTTTATCCAATTTTAGAAAAGAATATCACAATAAAATTTGAGAAAAATGAATAGGTACTACTTATAAAAGGAAGATTAACAAAGAAAGGCATAAATTTGTAACTAACTTTTATCTTATTCTTAGTAGTTACAAAATAAGAATATATTTTATTTTAATTAAATTAATTATAAAATTAATGTAGAGAAGTGAATTATGAAAAAAAAATTAGAATAAAAGAAGCAAATAACAAAAGAATAAAATTAAATATAAAATATTTCAAGTGTAGATATGACAATAAAAGGAGTCAAAAGAAGCAAATGAGTTAGAAGAAGATGAAAAACAAGAAAGGGAAGATAAGTAAAAATATTTGTAATTAATAAGAATAAATATATAATTTTAAATTCTTAATAATAATTCATGATTATTATAATATTATTTTATTATTGTTGTTGAATTTCTTTTTAAAATTCATAATACAATGTTTATATTTTTTTAATCCAATAATATTAATATTTTAAATATTAATTATTATTATTAATAACATAATAATAATTAATATTTGTATTGTTGTAATTATTGTACTAGGTTATTGGTTTTATTAAAAATTTAAAATAATAATAATGTAATAAGCTTTACTATCAATTATAATTAACATAAGAAAGATATTTCTTAAAACAAAGTAATTATTTTATACTAAAGAGATTTATTATATCTATTTCAATTTACAAATAATATTAACTAAAATAACAAATATAGATTGTACATGTTTTTCCTCTTAAATTCAATTCATTTTAAAAAACATTAATAGTTATAAATTAATTATGAATTTTAATAGAATAATAATCAATAATTTTTTTACTTTATATTACTAGTCATAATTTATTTATCCTATTATTGTTATTTTGATATGTATCATGTTTTTAGCTCTTGTTTTAAACTATCTTACAAAAAAGGATACTAATGATAGATATGTAATTAATGATAGGAACACAAAGAAAAGTAGGAGAGGTGAGAAACAAAGAAAAAAATAAATCTAGATGAATAAAAGAAGAGAAGACAAAGAGAAAACAGGAAAACAATGGTGATAGATACATAGCAAGAGAGTAAATGCTTGATAAAATGAGAAACAGAGAATGTGGAAAAGATAAAGATAAAAGAGACTAATATATGGAGAGTTAAGAGGAAGGGAGAAAAAAAAAATAAAAGAGTGATGAGAGAGAGAGAGCGAGCAAGGCAGTGAGGTAAAATGATAAATAGATAATAGTTGAGAGTGAGGGTAAAGAAAAGAGTGGTAGGAAACATCAATTGATAGAATAAGAAAAAAATATGTAAAGAAAGAGTTGGAAAGAAAAAAATATAGGGAATAAAATAGGGTAAGGAAGAAAGTGGACAAAGAAAATAGTAGGGTAGAGGTCAAGGATAGGAAAATTAAGAGGAAGAGTTTGAATAAAGAGAAGTCAAACTAATAAAGAAGATAAAGTATGATACAGAGTTGTAAATAAAGTAGAACGAATTAGAAAAGTTAAAAATGAGGTCGCCAGATAAAGTAATAGAAAGAAAAATTTCAGATGAAATATTTATGGATAAATAAAACTTGTGAATGTTTACATAAAAGTGACAAATAATACTAAGAGATAAATTTCATGGGAAAGAGTACATGATAGAGTGTGAGCGAGAGAATGAGTGTGGGAAAAATAAAAGGGATTATTATATGGAGATGGGAGAGGAAGAGAGTGAAAAAGAAATTAAAAGAAAAGATTAATAGAAAGAGAGTGAAGGAGTGAGATAAAGCAGAAAAGTGAGAATCCTAGACGTTAGAGAAGGAATAAGTAAAAGTGGAAGCATCAATTTATATGGTTAGATGGTGGAGTGAGAACATGGATGTAAGGGAAGACATAGTGAGTTGAGATCAAATTGGTTAAGAAACCTTGATAGAGCGAAATGGAGAAGTAGAATGGATGAGAGAGAAAAAATGATTGAAAGTTAAGATAGATAAAGAGTTTGATATATATGGGATACAAAATTGAGTTAGATATAGAGAGAAGATAATGTGTGGGAAGGGAAATGAAAGAGATAAAAAAGAGTTAATGAAGAGAGTATAAGGGAAAGAAAGGAGAGTTAAAAAAGAAGTAATGTTTAAATGAGATTAGAATGGTGAAAGAAAGAGAGAGGAAAGGGATTAGAAAAGGGATAGAGCCAGAAGAAATAAGAAGAAAGTAGTTAGCAGAATAAGAGAGAATTGAAACAAGTTAAAGAGAGAAATCTTGAGTATGGGAGAAAGGGAGGTGCGAAATAAAGAAAGTAAGTGGGGGGGGTTGAGTGATATTTGAATAAAGAGAAACTTAAGAAATTCCTTATGCAAAAGATGGAATTTTAATGTAGAGAAATGGAGAGATTATGAAGTTATAAGAAAGAAAGGCAAAACAAATGACGATTGATCAGTTAAAGAGATAAAGCCTTATAGATAAGATAGAGAGGATAAGGAGATTTAGATGTGAGACATATATTAAAAAGCAAATAGAGAGAGTTAAAGGGCAAGATAGAGTGGTGAAAAGAGTTTGTGAGAGAGAAAATTGACATTGAGAGATAGTTAGACAATAAGAGAAGAATAATTATAGAAGAATATAGAAAGTGACAAAAAACAAACAGATAAGAAGATAAAGGGAATGGAGATAATATGAGAGATATACAAGAAGAGAAGAGGGATGAGAGAAATTGGTGAGAATTGTTAAAAAATACAAGCATGATAGTTGGAGAAGCAGAGAGAAGAGAGAGGGATAGGGAAGCATATGATAAAGAATTGATAGAAATTTTTAGAGAAAAAAAAGAATGATGGATAAAAAAGTTGAATAGAGATAAGGAGCAAGAGATAGCAATAATGGAATTCACGATATTAAAGAGAAAAGTAATGGAAGTATAGACAAATAGATAATATTTGGATATAGGTGATGGAGATGAGTGAATGGGAAGTATGTTGAGACGATATATAAAGAGGTGTGGTTAGGGATAGTGAAGTCACATCCAAAAAATGTCAAAGACAAAGAATAAGACTAATACATGTTGACAAAAAAGGTAAATAAGTCAATAAATATAGAGAGAGAAGCAAAGTATAAAATATACAATAAAAGGTAGAGATAAAGATTAAAGAGACATGCAAACATTAAAACATTGATGATTAAAGAAGTATAAGTACAGAGAAGATAAAAAATGATGAATAATGTAAAGAAGAAGACGAGCAAGAAAGAAGAGTGGTAATAGAGGGAGAAGATAGACTATAAAAAGGAATATAATAGAGAGCCTAAATACATTGAGACAAAACGAAAAACAACAAAAATGAGGAGCAAATAAAGAGATATTAAGTCAAGGGGACATAAAGAAAGAAATGGAGTGCAAAATATGGGAAAGAAAATAAAAAGAAGTGGAAATAAGAGATAAAAAAATGAAATAAAAGATAAAGTGAAATGAGATAAAAGCAAAGCGTGAGAAATATGATATTTAAAGATATAGATACACAAAGTTGGAGATATAAAGAACAATAAAGAAAAAAAGAAAAGAGAGAGACAGAAGACAAAGAGGTAAAAAATAAATAGAAAAAATATAGATTGAGATATAGATAAAGAAAGATAAAGAGATAAAAAAAGAACAACAAAGGACAAGACCCTCAAGGAATAACGATAAGGTAGAGAAAAAAAAAAGTGATCAAGATGGAGTGAATAATTTGAGAGACAATTCAATGAAATAAAAAAAATAAAAAAAATGAAAAATTTTTGTGATTCAGCACTAAGAAAGTAAGAGAGAATTTGAACTAGAAAATGCCTTAGAATGATTAAGAAAAAAGACATTGAAGAAGGAAAGAAGAGTGACAAGAGGTATAGAGGGAGAGAAAAAAGAGATACAGAGGAAAGAGAGAAGATACAAGAGAAGGGATTTAGTGGTTATGATTAACAAAGATAAAGACAGATTCTAAGAGTGACAAGTGAAATAGATAGACATAAGTGATTATTGATGAGATAAAATGGGAATACATGTGAAAGAATAAAGGTGATTTTTATATGTGCAAAGGGGGATAAATAGGTAATAAAAAGTAAAAAACACAGAGTGAAAAGTGAGAATGCTTGTGTGAGTGTGGAAACAAAAAAGTGTGGTGCTTTAATTTTAGAGTGATGTGAGAAGAAAGTTGGGTAAAGAGAAGTGAGAGAAGAAAAAATTCAAAGAGGCATAATAAGAAATCAAATATATAGAATAGAAACAAGATTGACAAGGTGAGAAAGTCATCGACAAAGTTGAAGATCAAATAATTGAAAGATAGAGATATATTAAAAAATATAGATAATTTTTGGAGAGAAAGAGTTAGTTGTAGGAAGGCAGAAGAAGGAGAAGGAAATAAGGCAGAAAGAAGGGAAACAGAATGAGCATGTAGTGAGAGATAAAAAGACGAAGAGGAAGATGAAGAAGGGTGAGAAGAGAAAGTCAAAGCTATGATTGATAAAAAATAAAGAGAAGAATGATTGATTTAAAAGAGGAAGAGTTAATGAGGGCAAAAGAGAGATTAACTAGAGAGAGTGTTTGAGTCAATTGAGGAGTAACCAGATAATGATGAAGAGATTGAAGAAAAGGAAAATAAAGTCATAGTGTGATAGAGAAGATAGAAAATGAGAGAGTTACAAAGATAATAAATGTAGTGGAAAAATGCACAAGGTAATGAAGAATATTGATGGAAATGAAAGTTTGAAAAAACTGATGGGTGAGAACATGGTGAGCGAAAGAGAGATACAGATATCAGATTAAGAATGAGAGGAAAAAGATAGATTTATGAGAGAATTATGAGGGAGGTAGTACAAAATTATGTAGAGAAATTACAACTCAAAAAGGAGTTATAGGTTGGCAAATGAGATAAAAAAGGGAGTTATATTATGGAAGAGAAAAAATTGTGAACTAGAGAAGGTGATATATAGGATAGATATGCTAAGTGAATATATCTAACCTAAGAGGAGATACAAAGAGAAAGGGATGTGAGAGAGATTAAGGAGTTGTAGAGAGAAAGTGACATCATGATAGATTTTTATTTAGAGATAGAAAGAGATGACAGAAATGAGGTAAAAAAACATTAGGATTAAAAAAAAGAGAAATAGGAAGAGAGAGATAAAAATGAGAAATCTCAAAAAGAGACACTAATGAAAAGAAAAAGAGGATATGAAGACAGAAAGAAGCAATATAAAATAGAGTAGCTTAAGAAGGAGAAGATTTAGAAAGAAAGAGAGAAAATTATGGGAAAACATTTATAGAGTCTTCGATATAGAATTTGAAAGAGAGGAAGAAATATTTTTTGAGAAAAAGTTATGGATAAAGGGAATGAGATAGGGAGAGAACGAGAGAATAATATTGGACAGAGTTGGAGGAACAATAACTAGAATTAATTATTAATCTTATAAGGAAATATTATTTTGATAAGAAAATATAAAAAATGGTATTGTTAATATTATTATTTCAAAATATTTTAAAATTATTAAATAAAGTTATAACAAACTAATTCTTTTAATATGAATAACTATTATATCAACTTTTCTTTACTAATGTAGTAATTATTCCTTACCAATATAATCCTTTAGAATTCTATTTATTCACTCTAATTATGTTAAGATTAATTCTAATTATTTATTTGTAATGTTGAAAATTTTCTTTTAAATTGCAATTCATTACTAATAAAGTAATATAATTTCTTAACACAAAAATTTCTTAAATTTAAAATTTTTTTGGTTCTTAAATTTTTTTTACTTATTTAAATAGCTATATCTTTATTGTTATAGTTCATATCATTAATAATTAGTTATTTTGAATTATTGTTTACAAATAAGAGATGATAACAATTGTTACTAATAGTATTGACCATAACTAATAAAAGTTACTCTAACCATCATTTAAAAATTAAAAAAAAGTTATTCTCATCTTATTTATAATTGTAATCTTTCTAAGAAAATATCAAATATTTCAAATATGAACATTTGTTATTATTATTGTTATTATTATGCTAAGAATTGTCTTTAAAAAAGGATAACGATCACTTTATTCATAATCTTGTAATTAAGTATTTAAATTATATAATTCATTTCTTAATTATAGTAAAAAATAAAAAAAAAATTTAATTATTAAATTGCAATTAAAAAAAATCGTATAGTTTAATTTTAAAGATACTCAAAAAGATAACTAAGAAAAAATTTTCCTTCCTTTATTAGAATTTTAGAATAGGTATTATAATACAAAATAAGAATAGTAAAAAAGAACATATTATAAAAAGCCAATTAAAAAAATATAATTTAATTTTCTCCTATTCTTAAAAGAAACAATATGATTAAGAGAAATCTTGATGGAGCAATTATTAAAAACATGATTGACAAGAAGGAGAATTAGAAAAAGTAAAACACAATAATTAACCTTATAAATAGAATAATAAAAATAAAAAACATTAGAATAAAAGAAGAAACTAAGAAAAGAATAAAATTAAATATTAAATATTTCAAGTGTAAATAGCATAATAAAAAGAGTGAGAAGAAAAAATGCGGTCGAATAAGACCGAAAGGAATAAAGAAAGATGATTAAGAATATTTATATTTAATAAGAACAAATATAAATTTTAAAATTAATCATAATACAATTGATGATTATCATAATAGTTCTTTTTGTTATTAATTAATTTTACTTGTTTTAACTCATAAAATAATATATCTATCTTTTATTTTTACATTACTACTACTTTAAAATGATAATTATTATTTGTAATATAGGAATAATTGCAATATTTTTAATATAATGTACTTATTTTGTTCTAAATAGATTTATTATATTTATTTTTTAAATAATATTCATTATAATACTAAATTTAACTTGTAATTACTTTTCAATTAATGATATGTAGCATTGATAACTATTTAAAATAATAAGACATTTTCTAAATTTAATATAATAAAAAATTAATAATTTATATATTTTACTTTACTATTTTTAATTTATTTACCTAAATATTCTTATTTTAACTCATATCAAGCTTTTAATTCTATTTGTAATTTTTTTTATCAAATAGGATTTTTAAAAAAGACAAATAATGAATTGTAGAAAAAGTGATAGAGAGAGAGTAAAAGATAAAAAAGGAAAGGTGGGTTAGGTTAGAAACAAGTAAAAATAAAGTATATCTAAAAAAATAAAAATAACAAAACTAAGAGAAAAGATAAAAATATTACTACAGATAGATAACAAATGAGAGAATGTATGTTAGAGCAAGATAGAGAGTGAGGAAGTGAGAAATAGAGAAAGATCGAAATATAGAAGAGATTGATATTTGAAAATTTGTGAGGAAGAGAGAAAAAAATAAAGGAGCAAAGAGAGAGAGAGTTAATGTGGGAGTGTGGTAGAATGAGAAAGATTTAATAATAAGACCAAGAGTAAAGGAAATGAGACCAAGATGAGAGATAATATGTCGAAAGAGAACACAGTAAGGGGATATAGAGAAGAAGAGAGTGTGGAAGTAGGGAAGATAAAAAGAAGAAAGTAGGAACTATGTTACAGAGAGAAATTTTAGAGAGATTGAAATGATGGAGAGAAAAAAAGCTAAAACTTCATCAAAGATAAGATAGAAATTTACAGATAAAATTAAGAAGAGGAAGAGAGAGAAATTGGAAAGGAAAATGAAGGAAAGTATTTAGTGGAAAGAGTGAGAAAGAAAATATGGAATGGAGTTTGAAAGAAAAAACAATGGAGAGAAAATGGAAACTAGGAAAATCAATGGAGTGTGACGTAAACAGGTAAAGAAAATAGAGCGAAATGGTGAGAAAAAGATGACAAAATATTTTTAGTTAAATAGAAATAAAGAATGTTGAAAGAGAGGTTATAAATAATATTTAAAAGATAACTTTTGTGATAGTGAGTTCATTATAGTGTAGGAAAGTAAGATAGAACAAATTGTTATAAGGATATAAAAGAGGAGAGTGAAAAAGAAATAGAGGAAAGGCAATGAGAAAGAGCTCAAGTGATAAAGGTAGACTAAGAAAGAGATAATCATGGAGTATTACATAAGGAATATTTGAGGGAGGAAGCATCAATATATAAAATTAGATGGTGGTGTAATAATATGGACATAAAAGAATAGTGAGTTATTTGAGATAGAATTTGTAAGAGTCTCGAACACAAAGAAATAGAGGAGAGAGAAAGGTAAAAGAGAGAGTACTAAAGAGTATTATAAATAGAAAATAAAAAGAAAAAAGTGATGTAAAGTTAAGATAGATGAAGAGTTTGATTTAAATAAGAACAAGATTCATTTAGATATAAAGAGAAGATAACATAAGAGAGGGAAAAGAAAAGAGATATAAAAGAGTTCATAGAGAGAGTCACAGAGAAAAAGAAGGAAAATGAATTAAGAAGAAGAAAAGTTTAAAGGAGAATTTAAGGGATAAAGGGAGAGGAAATAGGTTAGAGTAGTTTGGAGATGGATGAAAGAAGAGGAGAGGGTGCATGAGGGAAGTGAAACAAGCAAAATAGACCAAGCAAGATATAGAGTGGAAGAGAGAGAATTGTGAAAAGGAGAAAAAAGGAGACATGTCGAATGATAGTGGAATTGAGAAATAGTTAAAAAGATATTCCATATGGGAAAGAAGGTATTTAGAAATGCAGACATTATGTGATTTTGATGGTATAAGAAAGAGAGGCAAGGAAATAGATGAGTGGTGAGAAAATGAGATAGAGCAATATGTAGATGAGGTAGAAGATAAGGAGTTGGAGATGTGATAAATAAAATAAAAAATAGATAGAGAGAATAAAAAGGCAAGATAGTGTAGTGAATGGAGAGAGTGTGAGAAAGAAAATACATTGATAGATAGTTTGAAAATAAGAGAGAAATAAACAAAGAACATAGATGGAGATTAAGAAATAAAAAATAGATAAATTAGGAGATAGAGTATGGAGAGCTCATCAGAGATATAAAAGAAGAGAAACAAGAGAAATTGAGGTCAAAAGATAAGAAATAGGGGAGCAATAATATGATAATTAAACAGAAGAGAATAGAAGAGAGAAGAGAGTGAGAATGTGTCGAAAGAAATTATTAGAGAGGTAAAGGAATGATGGATATAGAATGGAAGAAATGGGAGCAAGAGATAGTAAGAATAGAATTGATGTTAAAGAGAGAAGTAATGAGGGTAGAAACTGATAGAGAATATATGGAAGTAATGGAATGACGAAGAATTATTGAATGAGAAGGAGGTTGAGATAACATAAAAAGAGGTGAGGTCAGGGAGCATGAAGAGTCAACAAGAGAAAGAAAGTCAAAGTCAAAGAGTTGGACTACTACATAGAGACCAAAGTGGTAAAGAGGTTAATAAATATAGAGGGAGAAGAAAAGTGTAGAAAATATAACAAAAGGTCGAGATAATTAGTGCGACATGTAAACATAAATAAAATTTGACAAGTAAAGAAGTATAAGTGAAGAGATAGAAAGAAAATAAAGTATAAGGTAAAAAGAGAGAAGAACTTGAAATAAGAGTGATAATATTAAGAAAAGGTAAATACTATGACAAAGAATGCAATATATAGGGACCAGATACACTAAGATAAAAGGAAATGGACCAAAAGTGAGGAATAGATAAAGAAATATCAAGTCAAAGGGACATAGAGAGAAAAAAGGGGTGTTAAAATAGAGAAAATAAAGAGAGGGAAATAATTGAGAGAAAAGAGATGAAAGAAAAGTTTGATAAAATAGGTTTTTATAAAAATAAATACACAAAAAAAGAGAGATGCAAAGTGCAAGAACAAACGAAAGAGAAGAGGGATAGAATAAGAATATAATGATGTAAACAACAAATAGAAAAAATTTAGACAAGAAGATAGATGAAGATTGATTAAGAGATAAAAATAGAAAAAAAAGGACAAAATCCACAAGAAACTTGACAGGGAAGAAAGAAAAAAAATGGGTAAATGTGGGATTGAAGAATGTGAGCATTAGTTCAATGAAATAAAATGAAAGGACAATTATAAGACATTGGAGATTGAATGTTGAGAAAGGAAGAAAGAATTAGAATTGGAAAGTCACTTAACGAGGTTAAGAAGGTTGAGCCGAAAGGAAAGAAGAGTGATAAGAGATAGAGGGGGAGAGACAATGGAAATAATGATGTGTGCGATAAAAGGGATGGGAGGGAGAATTAGAGGCTAAGATTAAGAGTGGCAGCGAATGACTATAAGAGACAAAAGAGAATAAAATAGAGGTATAAATGGACTCATGAAGAGGGAAAAAAGAATTCTTATGTAAGAATAAAAGTAAATTTTACAAAGAAAAAGCATAATAAACACAAAATATGGAGTAAAGAGTGAAAAGAGAGACGAGAGAATTGAACTGTGAGAGAGCAACAAGCAAAAATGAGAGTAGCATGAATGATATACAATAAAGAGAAAAGAAAGATGGGTTAAGAGAAATGTGAAAAGCAAAAAATACGAAGAGGTATTATGAAAGATCAAATAAGTCATAAAGAGTAGGGATACCTAAATAAAGTAAGGCATTGATAAAGTAAACGACGCAAACAATTTGAAGGAAGTAGAAAGATTCCAAAAGAGAGAGGAGGTGGAGAGAAACATTAAGCAGTTGGAATGGAGAAGAGGAAGAGGAAAATAAGACAAATTGAAGGAGAAAAAAATAAGGAGCCATAGAGAGAGAAAGAAAGATAGAAAAGATAAACAATTGGTAGAAGAGAATGATAGCTATGTTTTCTAGATAAGAGAGAAGGTTGATTGCATGTAAACAGGAGGAGTGAGTGAGACCAAAGGGGAGATCAAGTTAAGATAATGTTTAGTGAGTAGAGGGATAACAGAATAATGGTGGATTGATAAAAAAATTGACAATAAAGTCATAGTTTGATAAATAAGAAACAATAGAAAAAGTTGCACAGATAATGAATCTAGCGAGAGAATGCACAAGGTAATAAAGAAAAGTGAAAATGTAAGGATTGAGATGGGTGAGAAAATGGTGAGAAAAAAAAGAGGAGATTAACGAAAAGAATGAGAAAAGATAGATTTGAGAGGGAGTTGTAAGAGGGGTAATGAAAAGTTACATAAAGAAATACCACTAAAAAAAGACATAGGTTGTGAGAATGAGATAAAAAAGACAGATATAACGGATAGAAAAGAGGCACACTTAGGAAGGTCATATAAAAGACAGAGAGACTAAGTGAATGATATGTAACTTATGAGGCAATAGAAAGAGACATGGAGGTGAGAGATTTATGAGCCATAGAGAAAAAGTGACAAAAGATTTTTATTTAGAGAGAGAAGGAAGATAACGAGGTAAATAGATATTATGATTAAAAGAGAGATAAAATGGAATAAAGAGAAATGCAAAGAAATAGCTTTAAAAAGAGACACTAATTGAATCATAAAGAGGACAAGAATTGAGAAAGAAGCATAGAGAAAAAAAGCTTAAGGAGGATCAAGAAAACGAGAGACAATTTTAGGAAAAAGTTGATAGAGGCTATGATAAAAGACGTGGAGAGAACCACAAATATTTCGTGATAGAAATGATATGAATAAAAGGACATAGATGGAGTGAGAAAGAGAGAATAATATTGGAGAGAGATAAATCAAGAATAAGAAGAATTAATTATTAATCCAATAACACTATTATTTTGTGAATAAAATATAAAGAATAGTATCATTGATTATAATTTTTGAAAATTCATTAAAATTATTCATGAATGGTACAATGAAATTATTTGTAATAAGAAAAACTATTATATCAACTTCTCCTAATAAATGTTGTAATTATTAATTGCCATTATAGCCCTTTAGAATAATTTTTTAAATTCTAATATGTTAAGATTAATTCTAATTAATTATCCTTATTATATAAAAATATCTCATTTAAATTATAATATGCCATTAGCAATCAAAGAAATATTTATTAACATAACTAATTTTTAAATTTAATATTGTTTCTTTTCTTAAATAAGTTTTACTTATTTAAACATTTAATTATTTTATTATTATATTTCCTATCAATAAAAATTAATCATTTTGAATAAATGCCTAAGAATTAGAGAGAGAAAAATATTATTGATAATGTTGACCATATCTAACAAAAAATTTCTCTAACAATTATTTAAGTATAAAAACTTATTTTCAAGTGAGTCATAAGTGTATGTAAATTTGAACATTTTCTATTATTATTGCTATTATTATGCTTAAAACTCGCCTAAGAAAAATTATAACTTTGAAGAATAAAAAAAATAATAACTTTATTCGTAATCTTGTAATTTAATATTTAAATGATAAAATATATTTCATAATAATAGTAAAAAGGAAGCTAAAAAAATCAAATTTATTAATTATTGAATTCTAATGAAAATAGATAAATAACTTTATTCTAAAAATTACCCAAAAAATAAAAAACAATAAATAACTTATGATAAAAAGGAGAATGAAATGGAAAGGAGTAAATTCATAATTTATAATTATTTTTTAATCAATTAAAAAATATGAATATATTTTAAATCATTAAAATAAATTTTAAATTATAATTACAGTAAAAATGATTAATATAGCTTTTCAAAAAATGAGGTAAAAAAAGTAATAATAATTTTTGCATATTCTTAAAAATAATAATGTGAATAAGCAATTGAAATGTGGAAGGTGTATTATAAAAAGATGTTTAAGAAGAAGAAGAATAAGAAAACATAGAACACGATAACTAAATAGAAGAGAATAATAGAAGTAAAAAATAGAATAAATGAAGAATACAAGAAATGAAACAAATTATATGAAATATTTCAAGGATAAATAACATAATAAAAGTAGTCAAAAGAAACAAATGAGGTGGAAGAAGACAAAAAATAATGAATGGAAGATGTCGAAAAAAATCCATTTTTATTAAGAATCAATATAATGTTTTAAATTATTAATAATGGTATTTTTTATTATCATAATATGATTTATTATTGCTCACTAATATTTATTTTTTTAAAATCTATAATATAATATTTATATTGTATTTATTATTGTATTATAATAAAAATAAAGGATTTATTACTTTTAAAAAATATAAACACAATTAATATAAGTTTTTTTTGTAATTATTGTGAAACATTAATTTTTTTAATTAAAGTTTATAAAAAAGATGCTATATTAAATTTCATTTTTTATTATAATTATAATAACGAAATATATTTTTAATATAAAAAAATATATTTTATTTGAGATAAAATTGTTATATCTATTTCAATTTATAATTAATATTTATTGAAATTGTAAATATAATTTTTAACAACACTATTGATGAACTACAAGTGATTTTGATAATTTTTAATTATTATAAAAAATTATAAATTTTAATAGAATAATAACTAATAATTCTAATGCTTTAGTGAACAACTTTTAAATTTATTTACACTATTATTTTTATTGTGATTCATATCATTTTTCTGATTCTATTTTAAATTGTCTTAAGAAATAAGATATTTAAAGTATCATGGGAGAGGTGAAAAAAATTAAAAATAAAGTACATCTAGATAAATAAAAATAATGAATAGTAAGAGAAAAGGGGAAATTGTTAGTAAGAGATAGATAATAAAAGAGAGAATATATTCTACAGTGAAATAGAGCTAAAAGAAAGAGAAAGATTGAGGAGATCGATACATGAAGAGATGAGTAAAAAGGGTAGAAAAAATATAAGAGTGAATAGAGAAAAGTGAGTGATAGAGTGAGGTAGAATGAGAAAGAGATAATAATTTAGATTGAGAGCAAAGGAAAAGAGTAGGAAAGGCCATCAATCGATAGAATAAGAAGGTGGATTGATATGAAATTGATTAGGGAAGAGGGAGAAATTTGAGAGAGAATAGGCTTAAATAAAGAAAGAAAAACATATATAGAGAAGAAGACAATATGGATGTGCGAAAGATTAAGAAAAGAGAGTAGGTAGTGTATTAAAAAGAGAAATTAAAGAGATTAGAAGGATGGATAGAAAAAATAACAAAAAATTTAATATAGCTAAGATATAAAATGAGGGAAATATATTGAAATGAGAAAGAGAAATAAGGGAAAGAAAAGTGATTGGAAAGATTTAGTGGAGACAAAGAGAAGGAAAAGCAGGAGTTGAAGAGAACAAAATTATGGAAAAAAATCAAATGAGAAAGAAAGCACAGAGAGAAAAATAATGATAGACAACATGATTAGAGAAAAGTAAAACTAAGAAAAGTGACAGAGTGCGATATGGAGGTGTAAAAAAAGTAAATTGAAATAGAAAAATATGAGAGAGAGGTTGACAAAAAAATATTTCTTGTTAAATGGGAATAAAAAATGTTATCAGAGAAGTGATAAAAAATAGTAAAAGATAATTTTCTTGCATGACTACATGATAAAGTGAGAGGAATAAGTGATAAAGAAAGATAGAAGAGATTATTATAAGGATGTAAGAGTTCATGGGAGACAAAAAGAGAGTGAGGAAAGAGAGTGAGCATTATAGAAGAGAAGTGGAACAAAAAACCTAGACAAAAGAGGGTCAAAAAGGAAGAGAAAGAAGTGTGAAATAGAGAAAGTATGAGAGAGATAGACTGATAGTGTAGAGAGAAAAGTTAAGAAGAGATTCCTTATGGGAAAGAAAGCATTTAGAGTGAGACATGAGTTTGTGAAGGTATAACAAAGAGAGAAAAGTGATAGATGAGTGATGAAAAAAGGCACTAAGCTATATTGAGAAGAGATAAAAGGTAAGCAGATAAAGATGAGATATAAAATATAAAGTAGATAGAGAGACAAAAAAGCAAGATGGAGTGTTAAAAAGAGAGAGTGATAGAGATGAAGGACAATAAGAGATAGTTGGACAATAAGAGAGAAATAAATAAAGAAAATAAACAGAGATAAAGATACAAAAAAACAAGATGTATCGAGATAAAGGCAATGGAAAGCCCATCAGGGACATAAGAGAAGAGATGAGGGAGGAGAGAAGTTATAATAAAAAGATATGAAATAAAACATCAATACTAGGAGAAAAAGATAAAAGGGAGAGAGAAAGAGAGAAACAGTGACAAAGTGTGGATAAAAATTATTTAGAATGTAGAATAATGGTGAATGTAGAAGAAGAAAAAAATTTAAGGGCAAGAGATAGTAAGAATAAGGTTTATGATATTAAAGAGAAAAGTAATGAGAGTATAAATTAATAAAGAATATAGGGAGACACCAGAAAAAGAAATATTAAGTGAATCAAACGGAGGTTAAGATGACATAGAAAGAGAAGAGATCATCGAGTTTGTAGTGTCATGGAGAGAAAGAAAGTGAAGGAATAAGAATTGGACTAATACATAGTGTTCAAGGAGGTAAAGAGGTCAACAAATGCAGAGGAAGAAGAAAAATGTGGTATATATAAAAAAAGTTTAAAATAGAGATTAAGGAGAAAAGAAAATGAGTAGAGAGATAAAAAAGAAAATGAAGAATAATGTAAAGAGAAATGGCCAAGAAAGAAGAGTTATAATATAAAAAGATAAAAAAGCCTATGATAAAGAACACAATGGAGAGGGACTCAATACATTAATACAAAAACAAATGGAGACAAAGTGAGGGTTAGATAAAGAGATAGCGAGTCAAAAAGAAATAGAGAGGAAAAGGGAGTGTAGAAAGAGAGAGAATAGAGTGAAGTGGGGAATAAGAGAAAGAAAAGAAGAATAAAAGATTGAGCAAAAACAGGTATAACAAAACTTTGAGAAAAATGACATTTATAGAAATAGGCACATAAAGAGAGAGGGAGACATATTATGTGAGAAAGAAATGCATAGAAGCGAGAGAAAGAGAAAGAACATAAAAAGGCAAAAAAAGAAATAAAAAATACATATTAAGAGATTGATCAAAGATAGAAAAAAAGATAAGAAAAGAATAAAAAAGGGCAAAACTATTGAAGAATATTGATAGGGATGAAAAAAAAAATGGAATAAGTGGAAGTGATTAATCAAAGAGTTGGAGAATGATGAAGGAAAACTGGAAGAATTTGAAGATTAAGGTTTGAGAAAGGATGAGATAATAAAAATTAAGAAAGGCTTTAGAGAGGTTGAGTTCATAGATGAAGAAGGAAAGAAGAGTGAGAAGAGATAGTTGGAGAGAGAAATAGGAGATAGTGAAGAAAGCATGAATAGGTGAGGAAGAGAGACGAAGAGGTTAAGATTTAGAGTAATAGAGATAGAATATGAGATAGATTTTGATAGAGATAAGATAAAAAATAGAGATTGAAATGATAGATAAAGAGACAAAGAAAGAATTTAAGCGAATGGCTAAAAGAAAGTTTTTGAGGGACAAATAAGGATAAATACAAAATTTAGAGTGAATAGTACATGGTGAAAAGAGAGAATAGAAGTGTGTGGGAGCAAGAGACAAAAAAGTGACAAGCACAAATTTTATAGTAGACAGAGAAGAAGGAGCTAAAAGAAGTGAAAGAAGAAAAAACAAAGAGGCTTAGTGAGAGATCAACTTGGTTGTCGAGAGACGAGATAGACATGTAGAGTAAGGCATCGACAAAGTGAAAGACACAAATAATTAGAAATAGAGAGAAAGATTACAAAAGAGAGGGGAGGTGGAGAGAGAAAGATTAAATTATTGTAATGGACAAGTTGGAAAGGAAAATGAGGCAAAGAGAAGTAAAATAAAATATGGAGGTATTGAAATTTAAAAAACGACATAATGAAAGACAAAGAAAAGAGACATAACTATGGTTGATGGATAAGAAAGAGAGGATAGATAAAATGAAAATAATGAGATTTAGTGAGGCCAAAAAGATGGTAGAGACTGTGTTCAAGAGAGTTGTGGGATAATGGGATAATGATGAGGGATCAACAAAAAGACATAATGAAGTCATAATGTAGTAGAGAAGAAAAATTAGATAGAATGGCAAAGTTAATGAGTCTAGTGAGAAAGGGCACAAGCAACAATGTCAAGCGAGGGAAGTGAGATTATGTGGAGAAAGATGGGCAAGCAAATGGAGAAGGAAAGGGAAATAAAGAAAACATATTAAGGAAAAGAGAGAGAGAGAGAGAAAGGAAAGATAGATTTGTGGGAGAATTGTAAAGGAGGTAGCACAATGTTACATAGAGAAGGTATAAAACAAAGAAGAGCAATAAGTTCTGATAATGAGATAAAAAAGAGAGAAAGGGGAATGGAGAGAAAAAATTGCATATATTTGGAAGAAATACTACGTTTTGATATGTGACTTAAAAGTAGATAGAAAAAGAAAAGGAAGAGAGTTAGATCAATAACTCATTAAGAGAAAGAAACACATTGACTGAGATTTTCATTTAGAGAGAAAAAGAGAAGATAAAGAGGTGGAAAAGCATTAAGATTAAAATTGAGGAAAAAAGTAAGTGAGAAAAATTCAAAGGAATAGTTTTAAAAAGAGACACTAATTTAATGATAAAGAGGACAAGAAGAGAAAAAGATGTCATAAAAAACAACTTATCAATGTGAAGTTGAAGAAAAAAAGACAATTTTGGGAAAACGTTGATCGAGACTAAGATAAAGAATGTGAATGAGAGTTACAAATAGGATTGTTTTGAGAAAAAGTTTTGGACAAAGGGATATAGATAAATTGAGAAAGTAAAAATAATATCAAAGAGAAGAACAAGAAGAATTAATTTTTTTGTTGCGAAGAAATATTATTTTGCTCAAAAAATATAAAAAATAATAACATTAATAGAATTTTTAAAAAGTTTTAAGAACTATTAATCAATGTTGTAATAGATAAATGTGTTTAATAAGAATAACTATTATATAAATTTTTTGTAATAAATGTATTAATTACTAATTACCATTATAGCCTTTTAGAATCATTAAAAATGTGCCATTTAATTTAAAATTTGTTATTAACGACTAAAATAAATTTTGTTAGCATAAATAATTTTTAAATTTAATAATCTTTTTTTGGCTAACATAATATTTAATTATTTATATATCTAATAGATAATTATTGCAAATATCATCAATAATAATTAATTATTTTGAATAATTGTTTAAGCAAAGAAGATAAAACTTTTACTAATGGTATAGACCATAGCTAATAAAAATTGGTCTAACTAAAATTTAGGTATAAAAAGTTAGTCCCATGTGAATTATAATTTTAGTCTTTTAAGAAAATAACTAATATTAAAAAAAGAATATTTATTATTATTATAATTATTATTAATTTTATTATTATTATTATTATTGACAAGAAGAATAGTAAGAAAATGTTTGAAAAAATAATTAACTAAATGAAGAGAATAGAAAAAATAATCGGAAATTTAGAATAAAAAACAAAATAAGAAATGAATAAACATAAATATAAAATATTTCATTTGTAAATAGCCCAATAAAAAGAAGTTAGAGGAAAGAAATGGAATGGAAAGAGACAAAAAATAAAAAGAATGAAGAAAAATTAATAGTAATAACTAGAAATTTTAAAATTATTAATACTATTATTATTGGTTATCATAAACTTTTTGTAGTTAACCATTAATATATTTTTAAAATTTATAATATATCACTTATATTTTTCTTTAATTTCTATATTACTAATATTTGTGATAGTAATTATTGTTAATAATAAAAGAATAATTAATGTATGTTTCCCTTTAATTATTAAGAAAATTTAATTATTTTTTAAACATTTTTAAATAAAAGTAGTTTAATAAATTTTTTTATGAATTATAATTACCATAAGAAATATTTTTTAATATAATGAAATTGTTTTGCTTGAAATAGATTTACTTTACTTATTTAAATTATAAATAGTATTTGTTATAATAGTAAATGGAATTTGTAATTGCTCTTCTTGTTAATTAACAACAATTTTGTTTACTACTAATGGCTATAAAGAAAATTCTAAATTTTAATAGAATAAGAATGAAAAATTTATATGGTTTAGTTTACTACGTTTAATTTGTTTAACTTATTACTCTTATTTTGAATCATATCATTTCTCAAAGTTTATTTCAAAATTTTCTTAAGCAATAACTTATTGAAGCTAGATGTGCTATGAACAATAGAAAAAATATAAAGAGCAAAAGTGATAAAAAAGAAAGGAAGATGAGGGAAGTGAGAACAAAGGTAATAATAAAATATACCTAGATAAATAGAAATAAAGCGTTTAAAGATAAAGTGGAAAATATTCGTCAGCATTAGATAATAAAAGAACAAATGTATGTAAGAACGAAGGAGAAAGAAAGGGAGTGGGCAAGAGAGAAAGATAGAAGAGATTGATATATGAGGAGTTAAGAAAAAGAGGTAGAAAAAACAATTATTGAGGTTAAGAGAGACAAAGTGATGGAGTGAAGTAGAATGACAAAGAGGTAATAATTATGATTGAGAGTAAGGGAAAAGCATGGGAAGAAGCATCATTTGATAGAACGAAAAGGTTTCCTAATAAGTAGGAGATAAGTGAAGAGAGAGCAGGATCAGTGAGAATATGTTTTAAAAGAGCAACATAAATAGATATAGAGAACAAGACATTTTCAAAGTGTGGAAGACAATAAGAAGATAGTAGGTAGTGTGTTTGAGAGAGAAATCTTAACGAGACAAAAGATGGCGAGAAAAGATATCAAAAACGTTCACATAATTGAGTTTTAAATATAAGGAAATATATTCAGACTACAAATAGAGAGAGATAGGGGGAAGGAAAGTAATTGGAAAGATTTAGTGCAAAGAGTTAGAGAGAAAAGTGGGAAAGAAGTTTAAAAGAAAAAAATTATGGACAAAAGAATGGACAAAGAAAGAAAGTGATGGGAGAAAAATAAGGAGAGAGAATGCAATTAGAGAAAAGTGAAATAAGGAAAAATGATAAAGTGTGATACTATGGTGTAAAGAAAGGAGACTTAAAGAGGCAACATAAGAGAGATGTTGAAATAAAATATTTTTCACAAAATAAAAATTGAGAATGTTATAAGACAAGTGATAGATATTAATATATGATAATTTGATTAAAAGTGAGTGCATGACAATTATGGAGAGATAATAAGTGAGGGAGAAAGATAAAAAGATTGTTATAAGGATATTGGAAAGGAGTATAGAGAAATAGACATAAAGAGTAAAGATAGACAAAAAGGGAGTGAGGGAGAAAGGTAGAGTTAGAAAGTGATAATCATAGACTATTAGAAATGAAATAACAGAGGGAGGAAGAATCAATATATATAATTAGATGGAGTGAAAGTGGAGATGGGAGAAGGGAGAGTGAGTTGAGAAAGTATTTTTTAGATGGTCTAAACAAAAAACTTGAGAGTAGAAAGAGAGTATTATTAATAAAAGTTAAAGAGACAAAAATGATGGATGGTTGTGATAGATGAAGAGTTTGATTTAAGAAAAAAAATTAGTTAGGCATAATGAGAAGATAATGTGAGAGATGGGATAGGAAAAAGATATGAAAGAGTTAGTGGAGAGAGTAAGTGAAAAAAAGAAAGAGAGTTAAGAAGAAGAAAAGGTTAAACGAAAATAGAATAATGTAAGAGACTAAGAGAAAAGAGATTCGAGCAGCTTAGAAATAAAAGAAAGAAGGAGAGTGAGCATGATAGAAGGGAAGTGAACCTAATAAGAGAGACAGAAAGAGAAAAAGTGAGGAATAGAGAAAATTGTGATATAGAGAAAGTAAGAGAGAAGTTGAGTGATAATGAAATAGATAAAAAGTTAGGAAGAGATTTCTTATAAGAAACAAGGCATTTGGAGATGCAAACATGAAGAGATTGTGATGTTATAAGAGAGGAAAAGTAATAAATGATTCATGAAAAAAAGAGGTAAAGAAAACAAAGAAGAGTTAGAGATGTGGGATTTTTAAAAGAAAGTAGATAGAGAGATAGTCTAAAAGTTTTGATAGAGTGGTGAACAAAAAGAGTGAAAGAGAAGAGACAATGAGAGGTACTTGGGCAATAATAGAGAAATAAATAAACAACATAGTTAGAAATAGAGTGACAAAATATAGAAAGAGATAAACATAATGAGGGGCACATCAAATATATAAGGGAAGAAATGTGGAAGGAATGAAATTATGGATAAAATATAGTAAATAAATGAGCGATAGTGGCAGAAATAAAGAGAAGAGAATGGAATGACAATGATAATTAATCTAGTTATAGCATGCACAAGGTAATAAAGCATAGTGATGCAAGCGAGAATGTGTGAGTAGAGAAATATATGGAAGAGAGAGAAAAGATAGATCTGTGAGAGAATTGCTTGAGAGATAGTGCAATGTTGCATAAAGAAGATAAAAGTAAACAAAGAGCTATAGGTTTAGAGGGTTAGATAAAAGAGAGATGCAAGAAGGGAGAGAAAAAATTGCAAACTAGAAAAGATGATATATACGTAAGAGAGACTAAGAGAATGATATGTAACTTATGAGGAGATAGAAAGAAAAAGGGAGTTGACAAAAGGTGCATGAGTCGTCAAGAGAAAGGAATATATTGGTAAAGATTTTTATTTAAGGAGAAAAAAATAAAGATAAAGAGGTTGACAAACATTAAGATTAAAAGAGAGACAAAAAGGAAGAGAGAGAAATAAAAAGAAATAGTTTTAAAAAGTGCTAATTGAATGATAAGTGGATAATGAGAGGGAAAGGAGCAAAAAAAGAAGAACAACTTGTGAAGAAGAAGATGAAGAAAAGAGAAACAATTTTGGGAAACAGATAATAGCAGTTGCGATATAGAATGTGAACGAAAAAGTTACAAATATTTTCAAAGACAAAAGTTTTGGATAAAAGGACATAGACAGAGTGAGAAAGAGAGAATAATAGTGAAGAGTTATATACAAAGAAGTAGAATAATTAATTATTAATCTAACAAGCAATATTATTTTGTGAAGAAAATATAAAAATAGTACAATTAAAAATAATTTCCAAAAATCTTTAAAATTATTAATTAAGGTTTTCAAAAGCAACACTTTTGTAATAAGAATAATTGTTAAAACATTTTTTCTTAATAAATATATTATTTATTAATTGCCATTATAGTTTTTTTAATAATGTTTTTAATTAAAATTATGTTAAGATTAATTTTAATTAATTATTCTTAATTTTTCTAAATATGTCATTCAAATAATAAATTGTTATTGATTAATAAAGTGTTATTTGTTAAAATATCTAATTTTTAAATTTAATAATTGTTTCCCTCTTAAGTATTTTTGACATATTCAAATAGTTAATTCTTAATTATTATAGTTCATATAAATAATAATTTGTTATCTTGAATAATTGTTTAAGAGTTAGAGATAACAAAAAGTATTGCTAATAGTACTCACCCTAGCAAACAAAAATTGTTCTAAAAAACATTTAAGTATAAAAACATTTTGCACATCTAAATTATAACACTATCCTTATTAAGTAAATAATAAATATTATAAATATGAATAATTAATATTTTTATTTCTATTAATATAATTTAAAATGTCTAAAGAAAAAATTATTAATTCTAAGAATAAAATAATAATCACTATATTCATTATCTTGTAATTATATATTAAAATGAGAAAGAAATAAAAAAAATTTGTATTCAAATTTTAGTAAAAACTATGATAATACAAACTAACAAAAACAAAATAAAAACTAATTATAAAAAGAAGAGTATGAAGAAAAAAATTAAATTTATAATTTACTAAAATATTATTCTTTGTAATTATAAATTAACACTTTATTTTAAATATCTAAATTAATTATATAATTACTATTGTAATTAAAATATTTCAAATCATTTTTTTAACTATGTGATAAAAACTAGTAATAATTTTATGATGCATTTTTTAGTTTCTACATATTCTTAATGAGAATAATATGATTAAGAAAAAGAAATCTTGATAGAGCAATCATAAAATTATGATAGAATATAAGAAGAATAAGAAAATATAGAACACAATATTTAATGAGATGAATAGAATAATAAAAATTAAAAATGGAATAAGTGAAGAATATAAGAAATGAGTGAAATTAAATATAAAAACTTTCAACTATAAACATTATAATAAAAGCCATTAAAAGAAAAAATTAGAGTGGAAGAAGACGAAATGCAATAAAATGTTGATGAATAAGAATATTTATTATTAATAAGAATAAATATAATTTCTTTAAATTATTAACAAAACTATAGATGATTACCATAATATTTTTATTTTTTTTATTAAATTTAGTTTACATTTGATAATATAATATTTATATTTCCTTATTCTTTCATATTATGAATACTTTAAAATAATAGTTATTTTTCATAATATAACAATAATTAAATTTTTTTAAATAAATGTACATGCTTTATTCGAAACATATTTATTATATCTACTTTTTAATTTTTAAATAATATTTTTTAATACTAAATAGAATTTGTAATTACTCTTAATATTAATTCCAAGTAACATTGAAAACAACTCAAACTTATTAAAAATTATAAAAAATTTCAAACAATTAATGGAATAATAATAATAATTTATATTCTTTAATTTAAAACTTTTAATATATTTACCTTAATATGCTTTTTTAGATTTATATTATGTTTCTAACTCTATTTTAAAATTTTTTAAGGAAATAGGATATTCAAGATACACATACAATGAATGATAGAAAAAGTGATATAGAGAGAAAGAGGAAAAAGAAAGAAAGGTAGGAGAGGTGACAAGTGAAGTAAAAATAAAATATATGTAGGCAAATATAAATAAAGCAAACAAAGACAAAAAAAATATTAGTGGAAGGCAGATAACAAATGAGAGAATTTATGTCAGAAAGAAAGAGAGATAGAGTGAGCAAGGGAGAAAGACATAAGAGATTGATATATTGAGAGTTGAAGGAAAAGAAAAAGAAAAAAATTAAATAAAAGAATGAAGAGAGAGAATGTGAGTGTAGGAGAGGTAGAATAAGAAAGAGATAATAATTAAGAGTGAGAATGAAGGAAAAGAGTGGGAAAGAGCATCACTTGATGGAATGAGCAAGATAAAGTGATATAGAGAAGAAGAGAGTGTATAAATGAGAAAAATAAAGAGAAGATAATATGTGTTGTGTAAAAGATAGAAATTAAAGAGATAGAAATGATGGAGACAAAAGATAGCTAAAACTTTGACATAGATGAAATAAAAATTAAGGGACACATATTAAGAAGAGAAGGAGAGAGGAAAGGAACATGATTGGAGAGATTTAGTATATAAAGTAAGGGAGAAAAAATGGAAAAGAGTTTGAAAGAAAATATAATATGGGAGTGAAAAGGTGAAAAGATAAAAAGCAATAGAGTGTGATATAAAGTGGTAAAGAAAGTATGGTAAAATAGAGAATGTAAGAGGTTTATTGATAAAGAAGTTGAGGGAAAAGTTGACATAATATATGGTTAAATAAAAATACAGAATATTGAGAGAGAACTGATTAATAGTAGAAGATAATTTATCTCATAGACAGTGCATGATAGAGTGAGTGATGGAATGGATGAGAGAGCAAGATAGAATAAATTATTATATGGATGTAGGAGAGAAGGAGCGAGTGAAAGAAATAAAAGAGTGAAGACAAAGACAAAGAGTGTGAGGGAGAAACGCAATGTAAGAAAGAGATAATGAAACACTATTAGAGATGGAATTATTAAGGGAGGATGCATCAATTTATAAAATTAGATGTTAAAGTGATAATGTTGAGATAAGGGAAGAAAGGGTGAGTTGTGATAGAATTAGTTGAGAAACTTGGACAAAAAGAATTGGAAATTGAGAGAGTTAAGGAAAGATTAATGTAAAAGAGAGTGTTTGGGAAGAGATAAGAAAGAGAGTCAATGCAAAAGATGAGTGATAAGAAAAAAAGAGAGCAATATAAAGAAGAGAGAATGTAATAAGATGAAGATGTGAGACATATATTGAAAAGTGAATTGAGAGAGTCAAAAAGGCAAGATAGATTGGTGAAAGGAGTGTGTTAGATAGAAGACACATTAAGAGATAGTTGGAGAACATAAGAGAAATAAATGAAGAACATAGATGGAGATAGGGAGATAAAAACTCAGAGTGGTAAGAAGATGGTGGCAATAGAGATTACGTTAAAGAAATAAGAGAAGAGATAATAGAGGAGAGAAATTGTAGACAAAAGACAGGAAATAGATAAGCAATAGTAAGAGAAATAAAGAGAAGGAGGAATAGAGAAAAGTGTGACAAAATTTTGATAGAAACTCTTAAGGAGGTAGAAGAACGATGGATATACAAGATCGAAGAAAATCAAAAGCCATATATAGTAGGAACAGGATTGATGATATTAAAGACAGATATAATAGAGAGTAGAGTAAGACAGTGGAATGTCAAGGAATGAGCGAATGAGAAAGAAATTGAGATGAAAAGGTTAGGTAGAGTGAAGAGCCATAAAGCGAAAGATAATCAAAGACAAAGAATTTGACAAATACATCAACCAAAGAGGTAAAGAGGTTAATAAATATAAAGGGAGAACGAAAGTATAGTATATATAATAAAAGGTTGTTATAGAGATTAAAGAGGAATGCAAACATAAAATACTTGATTAGTAATGAAGTATAAGTGGAGAAATGGAAGGAAAATAAAGAGTAAGGCAAAGACAAGAAAAAAATATGGTAAGGAATTTAATAGAGAGAGGCTAAATACATTAAAATAAAAGGAAATGGAGCAAAAATGATAGATAGATAAAGAGATATCAAGTCAAAGAGTCATATAGAGAAAAAGGAGTATAGAAATAGAGAGAAAATAAACAATTGTGGAAATAAGATAGAGAAAAGAGGTAAGAAAAGGTTGGGAAAAAATATTTTTACAAAATTAGATACATAAAGTATAAGAAAAAAAAGAAAGAGAAGAGAGACAGAAAAGGATCATAAAGATATAAATTAGAAATAGAAAATGAAAGGGCAAAACTTTTGATGGACAATGATATGGAACAAAAGAAAAAAAGAGAATAAGTTGGAAAGAAAAAAGTGAGTTAGTTCAATGAAATAAAATGAAATGGAAATTAGAAGACTTTCATGATTGAGTTTTAAAAAAGAAAATGGGAATTAGAATTCGAAAGTGCTTTGGAGAGATTTAGAAGGATGGGACATAAGGAACAAAGCGAGAAGAGATAGATGGGGCAAGAAAAATGAGATAGAGAAGCGAGAAAAAAGAAGAGAGGGAGAATAAGAGGCTAAGATTAAGAGCGATAGAGATAGATTATGAGATAGATTTTGTGGGAGAAAATAGAAAGAAATAGTGATATAGATGACTCATGAATAGACAAAGAGAGCATTCAACTAAAAGATTAAAAGTAAGTCTAATAGAAACAAAACGAGATAAATAAAAATATTTTGAATAGTACAATATGAAAAGAGAAAATGAAGGAGTGAGAGACAAAGAAGAAAAAAATTGAGTAGGATGAATTTTTTGATTGAGAGAGAAGAAAGTGAGGATAAGAGAAGCAAGGAAAAAATTACAAAAAGGTATAGTGAGAGATCGAATAGGTCATGGAGATTGGAGATAGAGAAGTATAGTATGGCATTGACAAAGTGAATGACAAATTATTCAAAAGAATGAGAAAGATTCTAAAAAAGAAAGTCGATGGAGAGAGAAAGAGGAAGAAGGTAGAGAGAGATAGATTTTAATGGGGAAGAGGGAGAGGGAAATGCAAGAAAGAGAAAGAGAACAAAATAAGTAGCTAGTGAGAGATAAAAATATAAGGAATGATGAAGAAATGTGAGAAGAGAAACACATAGCTATGATTGATAGATAAATGAGAGAAGATTGATTGAATAAAAATAAGAAGAGCGAGAGACAAAAAAAGAGAACAATTTAAGATATTGTCTATTAGGTAAAAGGATAATAGGATAATGATAGAGTAATAAAAAAACACAGACAATAAAGTCAAGGTGTGATAGAGAAGGAAAAAATAGAGCATAGCAAAGATAATGAATCAAGTGAAGGAATGTAGAGGTAACAAAAAAAGTGAGGGCAATGAGAATGTGAGGAGAGAAATAGGCATGAAAATGGTGAGAGAAAGAGATATAATGAGAAGAGAATAAGGAAGAGAGGGGGAAAAGATAGACTTGTTAAAACAATAAGGAAGAGAGAGAGAGAGAAAGGAATAAGGAGAAATGCAAAGAAATAGCTTTATAAAGAGAAACACTAATCGAATGATAAGAGGACAACAAAGAAAGAAGCAATAAAAAAACAATGTCTTAAGAAAGAGTTGATCACGAGAAAAAGAGAGACGATTTTAAGAAAATTTTAATAAAGGCTACGATAAAGAATGTGGAGAGACAAATATTTTGTGACAGAAAAGTTATGATTAAAGGGACGTAGATAGATATATATAGAGAGAACAATATTAGATAGAGATTGAGGAATTACAAGTACAATTAATTATTAAACCTATAAGGCAATATTATTTTGTGAAGAAAATATAAAAACTAGTATCATCAAAAGTAATTTTTTAAAATTCTTTAAGATTATTAGTTAATGTTATAACAAACAAATGCTATTAATAAGAATAACTATCATATAAACTTTTGTTCAAAATGTAGTAACTATTAATCAGCATGATAATCTTTTAGAATAATTTTTTCAATTCTAATATGTAAATATTTATTCTAATTAATTATCCTTATTATTTAAAAATATGACTTCTGAATAAAAATCCATTATTAACTAATAAAGTAATATTTGTTAACATAATTAATTTTTTTATTTAATATTTATTTGGTTATTAAATAATTTGTACTTATTTAAATAGCTAATTCTTAATTATTATATTTCTTATCAATGATATTTAAATATTCTGAGTTATTATTTAACTATTCAAGCTAACAACAACTATTACTATTTCTTCTTCTTTTTTGTCTATCTTTAGATGACAGTATTGCAATAAAAAATATGAAAAACTTAACACGAATTAATTGTAAAAAGAACAATAAAAATGAATGGTGTAAATGGAGAATTTCTTAATATCTTATTCTTAGTAATGAAAAATAAAGAATATTTTAAATTAATAAAATAAAATTTATAATTATAATGAATAAGTTATAAATTTTAGTTTACAACTTTTAATTTATTTAACTTATTGTTCATATTTTGGCTCATATCATGTTTGTAATTCAATTTCTAAATTTTCTTTTGAAATAAATATTGAAGGTAGACATATAATGAATGAAGAAAGAAAAAGAGGAAGGAAAGAAAGATGGGTGAGATGAGAAACAAAGTAAAACTATAGTATATTTTGATAAATACAAATGGTTAAGACAGAGAAAAGGTGAAATTAGTTGTGAGATAGATAGAAAAAGAGAGAATGTATGTGACTGTGATAAAGAGATAAAGGGACTGAGCAAGAGGGAGAGATAGGAGAGATTAATATATGAAGAGTTCAGAGACAAAGATATAAAAAGGGAATATAGGAATGAGGAGAGAGAAAGCGAGTGATGCAATGTGGCAGAATGAGAAAGAGATAATAATTGACTTTGAGAGTAAGGGAAAATAGTGAGAAGGGCATCAATTGATAGAATAAGAATGTGGATTGATAATGAGGGGATAAGGGAAGAAAGAGTGACATAAAACAGCATAGGTTTAAATTGAGCAAGATAAAGTGATACAGAGAAGAAGACAATGTGAAAGTGAGGAAGATAAAGAGATGACCATAGGTAGTGTGTTAGACTCAAAATTTAAAAAGAGACATAAATGATAGAGAGAAAAAATAGCCAACATTTTGATATAAATGAGATATAAATTAAGGGAAATATATTAAGAAGTGAAAGAGGGAGATGGCAATGGAAAGTGATTAGAAATATTTAGTGTAGAACGAGATAGAAAGGAGGAAAAGAAGGAGTTTAAAAGAAAATATTGATGGAGAAAACTATGGAGTAAGAAAGAAAATGCAGTGAGAAAAACAATGAGGGAAAACAAGATTAAAGAAAGGTTAAACTAGGAAAAGTGATAGTGTGATATGGTGGTGAAAACAAACAATATAGAAATAAAGAACGTAATACAGGGTTTGACATTAAATATTTTTAATTAATATAAATATAGAATGTTATAAGAGAAGTGAGAAATAATAAAGGGAGATAATTTGCTTGTGAGAGAGTGCATGATAGAGTGACAGAGGGAATAATTGATAGGGAAAGATAAAAGAGATTATTATAAAAATATAACAGTTGAAGTGAGAAAAAATAAAAATGTAAAGACAGAAAAAAATGGAGTGAGGAAAAATGGTAGAGTAAGAAAGAGAAAATCATAAACTATTAGAGAAGAAAGAAGTGCAGAGGAAGCATCAATTTTTAGAATTAAATAATGAATGATATTGCAGTGAAAAGAGAAGAGAGTGAGTAGATATATATTTTGTTAAGAGACCTAGATATTAAATAGGGAAGCAGAGAGTTTAGGAGAGAGTAAGATAAAAGAGCGAGTAGTAAAGAGACTATTATAAAAAGGAAATAGAGAGATAAAAATGTTGGAAAGTTGAGATAAATAAGGACTCTTATTTAAATGGGATACAAATTGAGTTAGATATAGAGATATGATAACACAAGAAAGGGGGAAGAAAAATGATATGAAATAACTAGTTGAGAGAGTTAGAGAGAAAAAGTAAGGAATAAAGTTAACAAGAAATAAAGTTTAAAGGATAATAGAATAGTGTAAGGAAGAGAGAGGAAAGAGAATAGAGAAGTTTAACGATGGAACAAAGAAGAGGAAAGATAGTGAGCATGAAAGAAGAGGAGAAATGAGTAAAAGACATAAGGAGACACAGAAAGGAGGAGAGAGAAGTGTGAAATAGAGGAAAGTAAGAGAAATAGAGCAATAGTGAAATAAAAAAGAAAAGTTAGGAAGAGATTTCTTGTGGGAAAGTTGGCACTTATAAGGGAGACATGAAGAGTTTGTTAAGGTATAAGAAAGTGAGCAAAGTGAAGGATGAGTGATTAGAAAAAAAGATTAAGCAATATTAAGATGAAATAAAAGATAAAGAGATGGAAATGTGAGATATATAATAAAACGTTGATAAATTGTAATAAAGAAAAGATAAAGTAGTGAAAGGATAGAGAGTGAGAGAAATGAGACATTAGGAGATAGTTGGACAACAAGAGAGAAATAAATGAAGAGCATATGTGGAGATAGAGAGAAAAAATTATAGAGGTAAAAAGATAAAGGTAATGGAGAGCACATCAGAGATATAAGAGAAGAGATGATAGAGGAGAGAAATTTAGGACAAAAGATAGCAAATAGAATAGTAATAATAAGAGAAATTGAGAGAAAAGAGAGAAAGGGAGGGGAGATTGACAAAGCATTGATAAAATTTATTAGAGAGGTAGAAGAATGATGGATATATTAGATGAAAGGAAATAAGGAGGAAGAGATAGTAGGAATGAGATTAATGATTTTAAAGAGAAAAGAAATGAGAGTATAAATTGTTAGAGAATATATGTAGAAAATATAACAAGGAATAATGCATAAATGAGAATGAGGGTTAAATGATATAGAAAGAAGTGTGGTCTTTGAATGTGAAGAGACTTCTAAAGAAAGAAAGTCAAAGACAAAGAATTACACTAATTCATAGAGACTAAAGAGGCAACAATGTCAATTGATATGGACGGAGAATCTAAGAGGTAAATAAATACATAAGGAGAAGCCAAGCAAAGCATATAACATAAGAGATAGAGATCGAAATATTAAGAGAAATGCAAGCTAAATAATATGAGGCAGAGAAGTGTAATAGAAGAGATAAATAGTTGTAAAAGAAGGGAAAAAGAGAGAAGAGTAGAAAGATGAGAGATAATAAAAGAAGAAAGAAGGTAGAGATTATGGCAAAAACTGTCATAGATAAAGGCCATACAGATCTAAACATAAAAAGAAAATGGGAGACTGATTAAGCGATATAAATTAAAATGCTCATAGATAGAGAGAGAAAGTGTGGGAGAAAATAGAGAGATGGAGTAATAAGAGGGAATAAAGGAGATAGAGATATAAGGACATAAAAGAAAAAGTTAAGCGAAAGCAGTGAGATAGAATAAAATGGAGCGAAAAGACACAATAAGAGAGATACATGCACAAAAAAGATAGACATAAAGTGCAAAAAAAATAGTTAGAGAAGAGAGTGACAAAGAACTAAAGATTTAAATTAGAATTTAAAAAATAAGAGATATTTGGAGAAAGATATAAAGAGAAAAAATGGAAAAGAATATAATAGAGAAAAATTTAAGGACAAATGATAGAGAGGAAGGGAAACATAGGGAACATAAGGGAGAGGAGTGTGAGAAAAAGTTTAATGAAAGAAACTTAAATACATAATGGAGGACTATGGCGATAGAGACTAATAAAGGAAGAGAGAAATAGTAATAGAAATTGGCTTAGAGAGATTGAGGAGAATGATAAGAAAGGAGAAATGAACGAACGGGGATAAAGGGCACAAAAAAAGCGATAAAGCTGTTCGAGAGATAAGGGAAGAAAGAAAGAGTAGAAGGTAAAGCTGGGGAGAGACAAAGAAAAAAATCAATAGAAAACATAATTTGTAAGAATAAAAAGTTGAGTATAATTAATAATATTTTAAGAAAAAATAATTTTAATTAAATAGTATTATTTTTAAATAAATAATATTTTTTATTTCTATAAAATTGAGATCACGGGAGTGCTTTTAAGAGAAGAAAGGGAGAGATAGAGAAAAAACTGACGGATAAAAAGAGAAGGAGAGAAGTTGATTGAAAGAATAAAAATTAGGGTTATAAGATAAGGGGAGACAAATAGATAATAAAGTAAGAAAGTTATTTACTGAATGGAGAGAATTGAAGAGTGAGAATGAAAAAGACCAAAAAATGAATAGAGTGAATAACAAAGTGAGGAGACAAAAGAGGAAGGAGGGGGTAATAGATGAGAGAGAAGATAAAATAAAAAGAATGACAAAGTGTAAAACAATTGATGATAGAGGGAGGAGTGAGATAAATAGAGTAAGGGAGTAGTGAAGTGAAAGACACAATTAACAAGAAAGAAGGATAGAGATTCCAAAATAAAGAGAAAGTGGATTGAGATGGAGGAAGTTTAAGCCAGGTAGAAGAAAGAGAAGGAAATGCAATAAAGGGAAGGAGAATATAATAATATGATAGTGAAAGAAAAAGAAACACAATCAATATCAGGAAGAGTGAAACTAGAAAGACACTGATATGATAGATAAGATGAGAAATAACAAATAAATAAATAACCAAAAAGAGATAAAGTAAGATAAAGAAGACAAGGAGATGTAATAGAGAGATAAATAATAAAAAATAAAAAAGCATGATAAGGTAGCTAGGACAAAGAATGTGAGGAAGAGAAGACATAATTAGTTAAAGGGACAAAAGAGTGGTAAATAAAGAGGCACACAGAGAGAGATCAAGAGAGATAAAATAATAAAGATGTGAGGAGAGAGACAATAAAGAGCATACATGAGATATAGGAGAGGAGATTCAGAAAAGAGAGAAAATATGGATAAAAAATAAAAGAGAAAAAGGTATAATAGAAGAATTGACAATAAAAAAAGAAAAAGTGAAATGAGTGATAAATTATTTTGAAACTTATGAGGGAGATAGAAGAATGATAAATCGAGAAGATAAAGAGATGAAGAGAAAAATAAAGTAAGAATGAGATAGATGTAATTAGAAAGAAGCAAAATGGTAAAGTCATAATGAATAAAGTGACATACAATAGAATAACAAAGAGTGAATGAAGTAGAAAGAGGTCAAGATGAGAGAGAAAGAAGTAAGGAGGTTAGGGATATTGATTGTTCATCAAGTGAAAGCAAGACAGTTAAAAGCAATTTAACGAAAAGAAAGAGAAATAAAAGGTAAAGAGGAAAATAAATACAAATATAGGGGCAAATTATATCACATAACATAAAAGGCAAAGATAGATTGAAAGAGACATGCAAAGTTAAATAATCTTAGATGTAGAGAAGAGAAAGAGGAGAGATAAAAAGTTAAAGAAGAAAAATGGAAGGAGAGAAAAGAATAAGAAAGAGATGGGATATTAGTGGGAGAGAGAAGATATAAACTATGAGAAAGACAAGAACAAAAAGACACCATATAAGCTGTAGGAAAAATGACAAATAGCAAATGTGAGAAAAGGAAAAGGTGAGTTAGTTAAATAGGCATGATAGAGGGAGAAAGGAAGTACGAAATGGTAATGAGAAAATAGAGAGTAAGTAGAAATAAGAAAGAAAAATTGTTATAATGATATGAGGAGATAACGATAGAGTGAAGAGAGAAGAGATAAAGGAAAAAAGAAAGAAATGAGATAATGAGAGAGATTAGACATAAGGAAGAAATAAGGAGATAATAGAGAGAGAGGAAAAAAAGAATATAGATTGGTAAAAATGAGGGAAAACATTTGAAAGAATGATTGATGGAGAAAGACAAGGCAAGATAAAAAATAAAAAGAAGAAAAAGGTAAGTTGCCAAAGGTAGAATGACAGATAGGTGGAGATATTGAGGGAATATCATGAAGAGGATTGTTGGTGTTCAAAGAAAGAAAATGAAAAAGAGAATTGAAGACTATCATGATAGAGGATTGAGAAAGGAAAGAAGAAATAAAACTAGAAAGAGCATTAGAATGATTGAAAAGAAAGATAAAGAGAGAGAAGAGATAGAGAGGAGGGAGAGAAAAGAGATAAATTATGATAGGAAAAGGAAGAGAAGGAGATTAAGAAGCTAAGTTTAGGAGAGATAAAAAAATTATATGAAATAATAATTTGTAGAAATAAGACCTTGTTTTAATGTATTTAGTAACATTATAAGAAAAATAACAACAATTAGTAATTATTATCATTAAATAATAAATATTCATTTTTAAATTAGAGAGGGAAAAAATAATGTTGAGGTAGATTTTAGTAAGAAAAGAGAAAAATTTTGAAACAAGTGATTGATAAGAAGAAAAAAACTAAATAATAGTGAAAGTTATAATGTGAAATTTTTTGAGACAAAGAGAGAAATATATAGTAAAGAGAGAAGAATTAAGTGTGAAAGGGGAGGATGTCACAGTTAAGAAATGAGAGAAAAAAGTGAGGTGAGTGAATTAGAGATTGAGGACAAAAAGTGACAAGTGTGAATGCAAGAAGTGAGAAAAAAATAAAATAGAAAGATAGAAAAAATGAGAAATTGAATGTGTGATGGATAAGAAAGAGATAAAGAGATTAAAGGGGTGGTGAGGAGAACAATAAACAAAAGAAAAAGAGAGAAATTTCAATAGATAAAGCTGAAGAGAGATAGAAGTTGTAAGAAGGGAAAACATGAGAGCAAATGTAGCAAAGGAGAGAACAAGAAGAAGAAGATTGTTATAGAAAACTAAAGGTAGAGCAAGATAAAGAAGTGTGAGAAGTGAAAGTCATAGATACAATAAGTAGATAGGAGATAAAAGAACAGTTGAGTGAATAAACAAAGAGTAGGTGAGAGAAAATGCATGAACGACAAGAGAGACTATTAGAATATGGTAGATTGATAATAGGAGAATGATTAAGAGATGAACAACATCAGAAGAAGAATATGACATACAAGAAAACAAATAAAGAGAATGAGAATGATAGAAAAGTATGTGAGAGCATGCATTCAATAAGAATTGTTAGTAAGGAAAGTGAGACAATAAAAAACAGAGATGATAGCAAAAATAGTAAAAGTAGAGATATATAGAACAGATTAAAGAAGAGAGAATAAAAGGACAATGACATGAGAAAGAGTGTATGTGGTATAATACAAAATGATAAAGAGAAGACACTTCAAAAAGAGTAATGAATAACTTGAATGAGAAAAAATAGTAGATGTAAGAAGATAAAAAAAGCGTTATGAAGAGAAGGTGATATGGAAAAGTTAGGACTAAGTGAGGGATAAGTGCTTCAATGGAGATAGAAAGATATATAGAGAGAGTGATTAACAAGTCATAAGGGGTGAGAGAAGACCAAAAAAAGAAACATTTGGCCAAAAATAGAAAAATGTTGCAATAAATAATAAATAAAAAGAGACACAAATGGTTTATGGGAGATAAAGGGTTGGAAAAAGATAAAAAGTGATGGACAAAGGACATAGATAGAGTGAAATAGAGAATGAAGTTGGAGAGAGAAAAAGAGAGGAAGAACAAGAAAAATAAACTAATAATCTTATAATTATTTAAATCTCTTTTTTAGTTATTAATTAATGCTATAAAATCAATAATAATTTTAATAAGAATATCCATTATACAAATTTTTCTTAACATCTATAATAATTATTACTACCTTTAATTTCCTTTAGAATATTTTTTATTAATTATTAATTACTATTATTTTTCTTCTTACAATAGTTATTCTTATCCATTCAATTTTCTTTTAGGAAGTATGATATATTTTGTTAAGAATAATTCTTGAAACAAAAAAATAAGTTAATTAGTTTACTAATAATAATAACAAAAAATGTATTATTTATTTTTATAATTAATGTTTTTATTTATTTAATTTTTTATTATTATATAATTTTTAATTATATATATAATTAGTAGTACCAATTGTTATGACAAATAATAATGAGTTATTATGAATAATAGTTTAAGAATTTGAGATAAGAACAATTATTTCTAACACTAATGACCATAACTAAAAAAATTGCTCCAACTATTATTTATGTGTAAAAATGTTATTTCACATAAATTATGGCTCTAATAGTTTTGCACAAATAGCTTGTCATTAATTTTTTCAATCATTATTATTATTTTTGTTTTTGAAACACTAAGAAAGTATTTAAAAAACAATTTATAGTTACTAAGAAAATAATAGCAATAACTCTTTTCATCATAAATCTTGCTATTTAATTTTATAATATGAAATGAATTGCCAAAGACTATAAGATGAACATAAGAATAATCCATTTTATAATAGAATAATTTAATTAAACGTATGTAATAATTTAAAATAACACATTCTAAATATAAGATTGAGATGAAAAAGAATAATGTTATATCTTATTATAATCTTATTATAAAAATACTAATTTAAACTAATATTTTATGAGTTAAAGAAATTAATTATTAGATTAAAAAATAAATTAATTTCATTTCTAAAAATATTGTTAAAATAATTAAATATAATTTTATGTTGTAATTTTATAATTTCAACCAATTCCTAAAAAGATTTATACGATTAAACAAGAAAAATTATATAGGAGTAATTATAAGAAGATGAATAAGAAAAACAAGAAGACAAAAATAAGCTAGAAGAATGAATAATAATAATAATAATAATATTAATGAAAGAAGAAAATAAGATAAAGATAAAAACTAAATAAGAAAAGTTTGATAAATAAGTACATGAATAAAAGGAAATAGAAGAAATAGATAAGGTGGAACAAGAAGGAAAATAATTAAAAAATGTTCAATAATAAAAATACTCATCAATATGAATTAATTTAAATTTTCTTATAATTTAACTATAATAATCGTATTTATTGTTATTATAGTATTTTTTACTATTATACACTAACATTTGTTTAATAAATTCATAAAGTAATAGTTATTTTTACTATTATTATAACATTTGTAAATTAAATAAATAATTTTTTTAGCAATATAAATTTAATACAAAAAATTACTGTTGTAATTTTTATAATAAATTTATTATTATACTATAATTTCTAAAAAAATGCCATAAATAATTTTAATACATATTATAATCACAAAAAATAAAATAATTTATATAATATAGTTTAATTATTTTTTATAAATAAAATATTAAAATGTTTTCAATTCGCATATAATATTTATGGTAATAGTTACTAAAATTTATAATTATTCTTCTACTAAACTACAAGTGATTTTTGTAACTATTAACAATTATTAAAGCTTTTCCTTATTTTAGTTGGATAATAATTAATAGTTTTGGTTCTGTATTTTTTTCACTTTTAATTTATTATTCATATTAGTTTTCTCTTCTTATAAATCATGTTTCATATTCTATTTGTTGATTGTCTTTCCAAATAGGATATTGAAGGAAATCATAAAACAATAACTAAAAAGGAGTTAGAGATCAATAAAGAAGGTAGAGAAAATGGCAGAAGCTAAAAGTAAAGTAGATATAAAATACATATATAAATAAATAGAAAAAGTGAAGACTAAGATAATAGTGACATATAATTATGAGCGATAGACAATGAGAGAGAATTCTTGGCAAAGTGAGGGATGAAATGAGCAAGAGTTGAATACAAAAGAGTTTGATGCAAAGAGAGGATGAGGAATAGAGAAACAAAAGTAAAAGAGTTAAGAGACAAAAAGAGAGAGAGTGAGGTAGAGTGATAAAGAAAATGGGAGAGAATGGTAGATTCAATTGTTATAAAGAGAAGGTGATAAATTATTAAGAGATATAAATAGGCTAGAGGGAGTATAATGAAATATAGAAAGTAGGAGAGAGGTTGGGTGATAGAGAAATATAAGGTGATTGGATTAAACTTTTTGGTGAGAGAAAAGGCATTCAGGGATATAGACATAAAGAGAAAGTGAAGATAAATGAGTGGCACAGGGATAAGGAGATAAAGATATGAGAAAAATTAGAGAAAGAGATAGAGTGAAAAAGGGAAGACAAGTTTGTTAATATAGGTAGTGTGAGACAGAAATGATTGAAAGAGACATGGTCATTAAGTGAGAGAAAAATAAAGAACATAGTCAGAGATGAAAAAAGAAAAACAAAGTGGTGTGGAATGAAGAAAGAGATAATTGAGAGCACATAAGGGATTTCAAAAAGTGGAGATATAGGGAATAGAAAAGTTAAGAGGAGAGAAAGAAGAGACAAGAGCAATAACAGAAGAAATAGAGAGAAAATAGAGCAAGAAAGATGGGGTGATAAATTATTAAGAGCATTTATTGGGGAAATAGAAGATGATAGATGGAGAAGATAAAGAGAAATGGAGAGTAACAAATAGTAAGAGTGAGATAGATGTAAAAAAAGAGAAAAAAATAAGAAAGTCAAAAAAACTCTTAGAGGAGTTATAGTGGAATGAGAAAGAGGTTGAGTTGAGACAGAAAGAGATAGTGTTGAGGGGGAGTGAATAGTCATCAAAACACAGCATGGCAAAGACAAATAATGAAACTAGTAAAAAGGAAAAAGTAGGAAATGTGGCAAATAGACACATAGGGAGAGGCAAAATGTAAGACATAACATTAGTGGTAGAGATTAATGTAGAAAGAGACATTCAAACGTAACAAATGTGAGAGGTAAAGAATAGTAAAAAAGAGAGATGAGATGATTATGAAGGGAAAGAAAAGAAGAGAGATAATAGATGGTGAGAGATGATAGACTATACTAAAGTACATAATAGAGAGAGTCCATAATAAGTAGAGTTTTGTAGACAAAAGATACAGTGAAGAGTTAGATGTGAGATAAAGAAAAAAGGAGAGGAAAGAGATAATGGTAGAAATGTAAAAAAAATGAAGAGATATAAAGTGTATGAAAAAACTAAGGAAAAAAATAGACAGAAGAAGAATATCAACTGTTAAAGAAGAAATAAAAATTATAGGTAATAAGATTGACATAGATTGATAAAGCGAGATAAAAAGAAAAAATGAAAGATAATGTAAACAACTAAAGGGAGAATGAAGCAGATGAAGAGAACAAAAGGTAAAAGTGGGAGAGCAGTTCGATATTTAAGGAGTTTAATGATAGAAATAAATGAGACAAAGGAGGAATGAGGTGATAGATGATTAAGTAGTTGAAAGAGAAATAGAATGCCTTAGAGAGGTTAAGATGAAAGTCATAAAAGAAAGCATTAGGGGAGAGAAGAGATAAAAGAGGGAGTGAGAGAACAAAAGAGAGGGTGATTTAGATGCTAAACTAGGGAGATTCAATGAAAAAGTTACAACAAATTGAAATGAAAACAATTGTATGAATCTCATAAAAGGGGGCAATGAATTGTGTGTTTTAAAATATTTTTGTTAAGTTTTATATTACATTTAATTTTCAAAATCTCTTTATAAAAATATTTTTATGCTAATAAAAAATATTGATTTATTGAAATATTAATTTATAATTTTTATAATTAAGAAAGGAAAAAATAAAGATTACCAAATTTATTTATTACTTAGTTGAAACTATAACATATGCCTATCCCTAAATGAGGTAAGAAAAAACTTTGCTAGTAAAAAAATTATAACTTGAGATTTTTTTTCTGATACTTCACCTCCAACCTACAAGCTTTTAGAGGTTTAAGTATAACCCAGGCTTTTACAAGTTCAACCCCAACTTTAATTTTTATGAGATCAAATCGAGCTTAGGTTTCACAAATGTAAGGCTGTCCAACCTAAAAGAAAAACAAAAATATAGTAAAAAAATTTTATTCAAAATGTACAAAATTTTCTTATGCTTACTTATGAATATAAAAAGGCACGAAGCTCAAAATTAAGAAGAGAATGAAGAAAATTAAAGTTTAAAGAAATTTGGCTTAGCTAAAAGAATTTTAAATTTTTGATAGTATAGGCTGTAAACATTATTAATAGAAACATATGTCAGTAGAATATGATGCAACCTTTCAATGAGATGCTAAAATCTTGTTCATGTTTGTTATTTATTTGATTTACAAAGGTTAGATATTTATAGAAAACATTTGATTATTACCATTAGAAAGTATAGAAAAACTATTTCAAAAGATACTACCAAACAACCTAATATATTTTCAAAATGGCTTATATATTCTTCCAAAACCCTTACCAAAATGACACAAGCATCTCTTTGTGAAATAGCTATTAAGCAGGATGAACATGAGCCATTAGATCTGCTCAAAAGAGTTCTTCACGATCTGATCATTTGCTTAAAAGACAAATAAGTTTTGTATGGTGAGATCAAAGTTAACCACATCTGTGTCATCAAATCACCTAAGATGAGATATGGGTGATTCAATTCAATAATAAGATCAAGAATGATCTTAATTGTGTGAGCCCAAATGGATTGTTCAGAGCCACAAGATTCAAGAATAGATAATTCACAAAGAAAGCCATCCAATGATGTTGGACGAGATCACAACCATTAGATCTCAAAAAAGAATTAACCACTTATAATGGATGAAGCAGTAACCATCTAATCACATCATCAAATGGATAGCTGGATTGATTGAGAACATTATTTAAAGGCATAGGTGATCTCCACCATGCAATCACAAAAATGTATCATCAAATTACACTAAGTGACTTATGATTTTGGAAGCAAACAAGAACCACGAGTTTAGCCCCACAATGCTAAGTAAGAAATTGATTTGCACGTTATAAAGCTTTGTGTGGTGGAATTATGTGAGCCAAAGTAGTTTTAACTCGCCTTTGTGTGCTCAATATTCAATCAAATGATGGAATATTTTAGTTACAAGGTTATAGGATAATTTTGGGTCTTAATTTGCACTTAAAACACAATATGCCATACCCCACCTCAGGATTGTACCCGACCAAGATAAAGCCTTGATCCATCTTTGTTCAAGCCTTTTGTCTACATTTGATGTTGAATGCCCACTAGTGCTTATTGGCTCGAGAGCATGGTATTTAGTTATAGCTTTAGATGTTTCTTAATTTTTATTTTAATTTTGAAAATTTTAATAGAATTATTTTTATTTAATCTAAGTTTAATAATCAACCTAACATAAAATTTTGAAAAAAAAATACATAAGCATGATTTAACCAAAGAAAGAATGATTGAAAATAGACTCATATGCTTCTTAAACCAATGAAATTTTTAATTAAGATTTGACACAAAAAAAGAATCTTTGCAAAAATAGAATCCTATATTTTTTTTAAATCGAAGACATGATTGAATAATCAGATGTTTTGAGTTATCATTTCAATGTGAGATGAATACAGATGTGTCTTGTAATTAAAAAACTAAAATTCTATTTTATTAAAATATCCTATTCCAATGTCAAACACATGTCTTCAATCTTTAAAGCCCATTGAAGAGTCCAGAGTACTTTGAAGACCTGTAGTTCACCATCCTCAAAATTAGATCGCTTATTCATTGAAAGAAAATTTTTTACACTGAACAAGAACATTAGAATAAAATACTAAACATTCAAGGCTTATGTTATCAAACAAATGGTTGACCTAAGAATCTCTCCCTTTTGATAATGGTAACATATAAATGTTTAGATAAAAACATAATAAGACAAAACATAAACTTAAGTAGCTATAAGAGGTATTAAAAATGAAATATACTTGCTCTCCCTTACTTCATGCTCTCTTTTGCTACATGCTCCCTTTCACTATATGATTATTCAAAATTTTATTTTAACCATGATCATTCCCTCCATTTGACTCCTATAACATAATTTGTATTATACCACTGAACAAACTTCACAAATAGATAGTTCAATTATTACTTTAAATATACATACTCAAGTTCTATTAATCCTTTAATGAGATAATCTCTAATAAAATAAAATCTTATATTTTTTTATTTATTTTCTTATAATGATGAAATTGATTATATACTATTAGTAACAAGCTTAGTCATATCTCCAATAGTTTCTTCATTTTCATATAGTTTATTCCTGAGTGCCTCTTTAGCTCTAATGAATTATTGATCATTATGCTGAAGAATTAAATCTTATACTTAACTTTTCTTTAGTTCATCTAACTATCATTTCTTGACATGATAGACCATTTAGGGATTCTTCACTAAATATAGTTTCTTATGAGAAATACAAATGTATTATGACTAGTCTCTCCCATAGAAACTCATATACTAACAATTTGAACAGAATAACATTTATTTGATTTCTATAGATTTTTATACTACTATGATCAAGGTAGTTGTTCATTAGCTTCTTTTCCATATTCTTTTATCCCTAGATTAATTTATTTTCAATACAAGGTTCATCAACAAGTCCATCAAATAATTCAATGTTTTCATTAATTATTTTTATAATTGACTCAACAAACACATGTATGTAGAACGTATCTAATGTTCTAATCAAATAAACCTAATTTTTAATTGACTCTTTTCTAATTAAATGAAAATAAGAAACATAAGTCTAGAAAAATCTAGATCAATATTAAATTATATTATTTCCTAAAAAAATAAATTATCTACAAACATATAATACTTATCATTTTTGTTTTGTACTTCCTTATATGCTTTTCCAAGTGAGAGATATAAATTGATCTCATATTGTTCATTCCTTGTAATGATCATATAGCCATCTATTATTATAATTTATTAAATTACATATATTTTTTCTTTCTAACTTTTTAATCAATTCAACAAAGCTTGCGATGGCCACATTTTTATTGCCATAAACTTGAACTCGCATAAATTTAAAAAGATCTATGTAATCACAAATCTAAGCTTCTTCACAACTAAGCTAATGCTTTTTATGTCCAAAATAAATGATGTCTAAAATTCGATTGATTCTTCGGTAATTAAAATCAATGTCCTACACAATGTTCCTTTTCTTTGCCTTTTTTATGTTGAATTCTAAAGTAAACTATGATTTAATAATAAGCTAATGCATTTCCATTTTTATTAACAAATCATATGATCATTGAATCATATTTCATCAAACAAAATATCAAGAAGCGCTCCAGGAGATGGAGCGATGGAGGTCCATGCTATGTTAGAGGCCTCCAACATGCTCAGGGGTTCCCTTCCCCATTACAGTGCCATGGAGATTCAGACTGACTCGATGATGGTGCTCCAGGAGGTCTGCAACTTGTTATCCTACCCCCCTGTGGCAGGCCATTTTGTTGAGACTATCAGGTACGCTAGATGTCTAGCAGCAATCAGATTTTCCCACATCTATAGAAAAGGGAATGCACCTATTGGTTGGGTGGCACGTGCTGCATGTCGCAATGAGTTCATCTGGGAATGGGGAGACCCCCTCATTAAACTTATGCTGTTAGATTTCATGTTTGACCTCAGTGAGGATCTCTCAGGAATAATCCTTTGTATGGCTTATGCCACTTTTGGAAAGTTTAATATATTATATATTATTATAAAAAAAAATCAACAAAGAGATGTAGTATTGACTTGCTTGAAATATTTGAATTCACAATCCAATAAATCCATGCATTCACTTATAAGCTCCAAATGATTAATATTGATTAATAGTAAGAAAATCTAAAAAGAATTGGTTTTTTAGTCTTAGCTAAGTAAGCAAAGGACAACCAATTTGCAGGTGAGTTACATAAAGTCATAATGCAAGGCTTGTCTCCATAATTCCTAAAATATGGAGACATCTCTATAGATTAAGTAAGAATTAAATTTTGGAACCCAAACCATCTTTGGTTCAATAGTGGTAGCATGTGTATGTTGTGATTATCCAAATAAATTTTAAGAGTTTATTCCCCTAGGAATCCACTCATATCTATCATGCTTTATATTAATGAGTTTCTTAATTAAGTAATAAAATATAAAATGTCTCAATTTAAAATAATAGTTACATAGAATATTAGAATTAACTTGATAACTAGATTTACATGAAGATGCAACAGATAATGCATTGAATAGATGCATATTTGCTTTTTCAATCTATAACTATGTTGCAAAAATACATTATTTTTTGTCACATGGCTGTAAGATGATGTTTGTTTAAGTACATGTGAGGCACTCAACTGAACATTATTACTTTTCACATAATAGAGTTTAGTACAACAAAAAAGTAAATTTGAATGTTTACAAGTATATACATGACAAAATAAAGTAGCATACTTTGACTTAGAGCATGTATTTCCTTTTCAAGTGAATCAAATTTTTGAAGTTTTCTTTAAATAAAGAATTTTCTCACTTAACATATCATTCTCAAGCTTTAAGCATCATTGCATGCAATCTATTTAGACAATTCATTTTCAAACTCTTTACCCAAAGCATTCAAATATGGAATATTAGAAATATAGGTATGAACTTGATAAATTAAGCAAATATTTTCTTCATTAAGTGCATCACATTGTTCATGCCATTCAAATATTCCAAATTCATATTTTGTACAAATATTATAAAGATAAACGTATAAATTAAATAATTTTTTTAATTTTAAAAAAATTAAATTACTAAAATAATTTGATATTTCATCACAAGATTCAATAGTAAACTCTTGTCTAGAATTAAAAGTACTTGATACGAGTTCATCTCCATCATTTGTCTCTAAATTGAGTTTCTTCTTCTTTCTGATCTTCTCCTCATTCTTTTTATGGTTCATCTCCTCCTTATCATCACTAATATCTTTAGATTCTTCTTTACCATATGACAAATCCAATCTTTACATCATCACAAAACAAGTTGTACTCTTACACACTCTCAGACAACATACAAAAAAAGAAATTTATTCTTTTAGCATTTAATTGAATAAACATTCTTGATTTGTCACTTTTATCTTCAAGAAGTAAAAAAAATGAATAAAAAGATCTCACAAATTAGCATCGATCTTTTGAAAAAAAAATTTAAAGACTTTTTTTACCAAATAAAAAAATTTTCACCATTAAATAAATAATGGAGGACAACTAGATGAACATCCCTCTACTGACATTTCATAATTGTCAACTATGGTATAGTCATCATTAAATTATCACATAAAATGTGCGCAATAACAAAATCAAGTAATTTGATTTTAAAGTAAAAATGAAAATATTAAAACTCATATTAATAAAATAAACAAATTAGTAAATAATTAAAATTATTAACATAATTAATTTGCACATATAAATAAATGATCAACCTAGTGATTTTACTCAAAGTAAGGAGCCCATTATGATACCAAGTGATATGAAAATGTCTATGCAAATCCCACAATTAAGGATAAATTATTGGTTTTAAAATAATTTTTCTAATTTTTTTATTGTATTTATCTTTTAAATTTTCTATAATTTGTTTTAATTTTTTATAGATATATTAATTTATAAATTTAATAATTAAATAAAGTAAAAAAATAATCAAAATATTACACTAAATTTTTAGGTGATTCAATTTAAATTAGAACATACATCGAACCCAACTAAGGTCAGGAAAAACTCTATTATAAAAAGGTTACAGCTTGAGATTTTTTCTTACGATTCACCTTTAATCAGCTAGCGTTTATGTGTTCAACTACTACCAAAGCTTTTATGAGCTCAACCTTAACTTGTTTTTTTACAAGATCAAACCAAACTCAGGTTTTCATAATTACTTGGCTCTCAAACAAAAGAAAACAAAAGTAAAATAAGAAATAAAGTTTTAACAAAAATGTGCAAATTTGTCTATACTTATTAATTAATATAGAAATGTACAAAGATTTCAAATTATAAATAGAATTGAGAAAACTAAAATCTTAAAGGAATTAAGGCTTAATTGGAAGAAATTAGAATTTTAAGTAATCATAAGCAGCATGTGCTATTAAGAGAAATGTATACTAGTCAAATATGATGTAATTTAGGATAGTTAGATCAAGCAAAATTAGATATGGACAACTTGATCACTCAGCATGACATTTGGAATGCTCAAATATTAATTTATAAAATTGAGAATGTTCTTATCCACAGGAGACAAAATGGATTAAACCGAGCCATACAATTCAAAAACAGATATTTTATAAATAATGCAATTTCATGAAATAAAACAAGATCATGGTCATGGAATGTCGAGCAATGATTAATTGCTTATAGTGGATGAATTAGTCATTGTCTAATCACCCAATCAAATGGATGATTTCATTAATTAAGATCACTATTTAAGGAAGAAGCGGTCTTCACTGTGTGATCACAAAAATGCATGATTGGACAATGATGAGTCACTTTCAATTTTTGAAGCAAAGAAGCACCAAAAGTTTCGTTCCACATTTTTCAGTTGAAAATTGATTTCAAGTTTATAAAGCTTTGCACAAGAGAATTGTGTGAGCCAAACTAGGGTTGGCTCCCAGTTAGGTGCTCTATATTTAATCACCTAATTCAATCATGTTGTTACTAGATTATTGTATAATTTTTGCTCATATAATACCCATAAAACACAATGTCTTACCATAACATGGTTCAGAAATACACTAAACCAAGATTAAGCCTCGACCAAATATGTTTCCAATCTTTTGTCTTTATACATTATGAATGCCCGCTTAGCTTGCTCAGCCCAACAACATTGCATTCAAGTATAGCTTAGGATATGGTTTAATTTTTTTTTAATTTTGAAAATTTTAACATATCTATTTTTTAGAATTAATTTAGCTTTAATAATCAACCAAACAAAAATTTTGATAAAGATACATAAGTAAGATTTAACTATGAAAAGCATAATTTAAAAATGGAATCATATATTTCTTAAATTGATGAATAGTTTAAGTAGGATTTCAACCAAGAATAGAATGATTGAAAACATGGAATCCATTACATTTTCAAAATCAAGGACATGATTGAACCATTAGATGCTTTGACTTAGGATTTCAAAGTGAGATGAATGGAGATGTGCTTGAAATTAATAAGTAAACATTCTATTTCATGAAAAATGAAAACCTTTTTACATGTCTTTATTCCTTGAAACTTACTTAACACTATAAAATAATTTGAAGACCACTAATTCAACATCTTTAAAGTGCATCGTTTGTTTGTTAAATATAAACCTATTTCGCACTAAAAAAGCTTATTAAAAAATGCTAAATAATTAAGGTTTCATTCATAAAAAACAAAGATTGCTTAACACAAATAGTAATTTATAAGAGTAAGACCATGTAAAAAATATTTTAAAAAGATTATAAGTATCATTAAATAATAAATATTTATTAATAAAATAAAGAGTATGACATTGATTATGTGAATGATTCTTAGTGGTATTAAAGAGTAAAGAAAAAAATGAATGATAAAAAGACAAAGAGGGAATACAAGTGAAAGAAAGAATGTAAGATTTGTAGAGATATTAAAAAAGAAATAATTAAGAAAGAGAAAATAATATAGAGTGGAAGGAGCCAATGGAAGAGTGAGAAAGCAAGAGATGAAGGCATAGAGAGTGAATTAGAGAGTGATGAGAGAAAAGAGAAAAAGAGGATGTAAGAGAAAATTGAGTAGATAAAATTGATAGAGAGGTAAAGTGAGATAAAATCATTGACACAAATAAGAGATTAATGAAAAGATTATAGGAGCAATGGTTTGAAAGACACAAATAAAGAAAAAGTTGAGAGATTCTAAAAGAGAGATAAGATGCAGAGTGAGAGGAAATTGAAGGGAGAAGATGGAGAGGAGAATGAGTGATGAAGAAGGTGTTGAGAACAAAGAGATAATAAGAGAGAAAGGATGACATAAAGTAAGATATAAAAGAGTGAGAAAGAAAAGATATCGCTATGCAAGGTAGATAAGAGAAAGAAGAAAGATAGATTGAAATGAAGAAATGTGCATGAGAGTATAAGAGAGATGGACTATAGAGACAGATAGAGAGGGTAGAGAGATGATGGGATAATGATTCAGAGATAAATAAAGATAGACAAAAAGGGCATTATTCATTACACAAGAAAAAAATAGAGAGTGTGAGAATCATAAAGAGGCAAATGAAAGCATGAATGAGAAAAAAAATGAGGGAAATGAGAAGGTTAAGAGACAAATGTGGGAGAAAATAATGAGAGCTATGATTGAGAGAAGAAATTAAGAAAAGTCAAGATAAGGACGAAGATGTGATATGAAGTACAAAGAGAAGACTTGTCAAAAAAGAGTGAGACGTTAAGAATGAGACAAAAAAAAGTGGTACGAGAAAGGAGAGAAGAAATGGATAAAGAAGAGATTGTGATATAGAGCAAGAGGCATACTGACTTGTTGCATGAGAGGAGATAAAAAATAAATTAGGCTGTAAAGGAGTTTGATGTGTAATAAAGAGAATGAAGTGCATTGATAGAGAAGGCTATTTAGAAAATCATAGATAAAAAAGAAAGAGTGAGACAAAGACACAAAGAAGAAGAGAAATAAGAACAAATGAAAAGTAACTCTTAAAAAGAGACAGAGATCAAATGACATAGGAGCAAAGAAGAGAGAGATAAGAAATATGGTAAGAACAAGTGATGGAAAGAGAAGAGCAAGAACGTAAAAGAGAGTTTTGGAAATAGAAGATGAGGGCTACGAATGAATGTTGGATAGAGACGAACAAATGTCTTGTAAGAAAATAAAAATAAGAGTAACACAAAATTGATGGACAAAGGGGATATATAAAGAGAAAGAGAAAATATTTATTCATATACCTTTCAAACAGTTAGTTATTGTTATAAAAACTAATACTTTGTAACAAGAACAAATTTTATATCAATTTTTTTAATAGTTGTAACAATTATTAATTAACTTTATAATTCTTGAGAATAACTTTTATTAATTATGAATAATTATTATAATAATTCTTATAATAGTTATTCTATCCCTTTTAAAATCGTCATAAAATCTAGAGATAACTACTTTAAAAGTAATTCTTATTAATTGTTCTTGACATTTTGTAATGCTTTAATTAAATTATAGTTAAATATTAATTAATAATTAAATACTTATTAGCATAATTATAAATTTAATTTTGTAAATCTTTCATTTAAATAGTTAAAACTTATTTATATATAAAATATTGAAAAATTAAAAAATTATTTTGAAAAATTATTAATTAATATTAGTAATATTTTAAGAATTAGTTATAAGAACAATTGTTAGAAATGCTATTGAACATAACTAATGAAAATTGCTTTAATAATCATTTAAATAAAATTAAATTAACATGTTAATTATAATGCTAATTATACTTCTTTTAAAAAGAGAAAGACAGAGGTATATAATAAATATTAAAAAGTATGGGAGAGGTGAGAAAGGACATTGGTAGAGAATATATATGGTCAATTAAAATTGGAGAAGATTGTGAGAAGGGAGAAAAATAATAATGGGAGATAAATAGCAAGATAGAGAATGATGATTGGGTGAAAAATTAAATGAGCAAATGAGATTGATATAAGAAGATGGGAGAGGAAAGAGAAAAAAAGAACAAAGAGAGAAAGAGAATATGGGCTGAAGTAAATCAAGAAAGGGATAATCCATTATAGTGAGAGCAAACTTAGTCCATGAGCATTAATCGATAGAATATAATGGATTAGTAAGGAGAACATCAGGGAAGAGTTGATAAGATGAGATAAGTTTTGTTAAGAATAGAACAAAACAAAGAGACGTAGGGATGGAGAGAGTGTGAAAGTAAGATAAAAAATGCAGTAAAAAGAGAGTTAGATAGAGAAAAATAGGGAGATAGAAGTTATGGAGTGAAACAAATGAAGAATTTTATATAAATGAGAAACAAAATTGAGGGCTATATACTAAGAGGTTGTAGTAAGAGAAGGAAAATTGAAGTCATATGTAAACTTTAGTGGAGAGAGTGTGAGTGAAAAAAAAGAAAATAAAGAATTATCAAGAAAAATAATTTAATGAAAAATAAAAGAAAGTAAGGAAGTCACAGGAGATGGAAAATAGTAGGTTAGAATCAAAGATAAAAAACATTGACATAGACAATGATAGAAAGAAGTCAAATAAAAAAGTGATAAAAAGAGATATATAAGGGAAGAGTATAGGGTGAAATAGAGGAGGTAATAAGGAGATTGAGTAGTAGAGATATAAATAAACTTTGAGATTAAGAGAAGACGTTTGGAAATAGAGACATGAAGAGATAATGAAAATAGAAGAAACATAGACAAACATATAAGTAATAAAAAAAACAAAGAGAAAAAACAAGGTGGAGAAACTAGAAAAGATAAAGAGATAAAGTTGTGATATAAATAAGAGAATGGAAATAGAGATAATGAAAAAGGCAAATTATAATGGAAAAAAGATAGTTTGTGAGAGATAAGTGACATAAAGATAGGGAGACAATAAGAGGGAGATAAATAATGAGAGGCAAAAATAGTCATAGAAAGGGAAAATTATAATGGTAAAAAAAGAGAAAACAAAGAGCATATGGGAGATATAAGAGAGGAGAGAGATGGAAGAGAGAAAGTGTAGAGAAATGATAAGATAAATAAGACTGATGGTTGAAGAAATTGACAAAATAGAAAGGAAGTGTGAACTGAGTTATAAATTATTAAATAAAGAGAGATGGGGAGCAAAATATTATAGAAATAAGATATAAGAATTTAGAAAGAAGAGCAAAGTGATAATGAATTGAATTCATGAATAATGAGGTTGATAAGTAGAAGAAAAATGTAAGGACGTGAGGGAGAGTGAAGTGCCAAAACAAGAAACCAAGACAACGATAATCAATTAAATTAATACAAAGATTAAAATATGGTAAAGAGATAAATAAATACATAAGGATAGGAAAAGTGAAGCATATTTCATGAGACGTAGAGATAGAAATAAAAAGAGACATGTAATCATAAATTGTGTGAGAAGAAGAGATGTGTAATTGGAGATGTAAAAAGATATAAAAAGAAGAAGAGAAAAAGTAAGAAGGGTAGAAAGAAGTGACACAATAAAACGAGAGAGAAGATCAAGAGTATGACAAAGAATTAAATAAAAACCATACCAATTGAGACATAAAGTGATAATGAGATAAACAAAGCTATAAAAATTAAAATGGTCATAGATATAAAGAGAAAGTGAGTGAAAAAGGTGAGTGAGGAAATAAAAAGACATAAGAAATAATAGAAAGAATGAAGGAGATAGAGATATGATAACATAAAAGATAAAGTTAACAAAAAGAAGAGAGAAAATAAAAGGGAGAGAAAAGCTGTATTAAGAGAGATAGATGTGCAAAAAGAGAGATATAAAGTGCAAAAAAACAAATAAGGAGAAAAGAGAGAGAAAGAACATAAAGAGATAAAGTAAAAATAGAAAAGAAGTATAAATAAGAAATATTTGAAGAAAAATAAAAGGAGAAAAAAATGTAAAAGGAAAAGTAAAGAAAAAGTTGAGAACAAATGATAAAGAGGAAAAGAAACATAAGAAACATAAGAGAGTTTGAGAGAGTTAAATGAAAGAAATTGAAAGACACAAAGAAAGGCTGTGGTAATAGTCGACCAATAAGAAGTAGAGAAATAAAAATAGAAAATTACTTTGAGAGATCGAAAAGAATTACAAGAAAGAAGGAGAAATGAGATAGAAGGGATAAAACGGAAAGAGAAACAAAGAGATAGACCTATTAAAGAAATAATGGAAGAGAGGGAGATTAGGAGAGAGTGTTGGGAGGAGGCAAAGAAAGAACTTAAAGAAAAAATAATTTGTAAAAATAAAGTTTTTGGTAAATACAATTAATAATATTATACGAAAAAAATTAATTACAAATTTTTATTTTTAAATAATTAATATTGATTATTTATGTAAAAGTAAGAGAGTTAGATAATGAGATAATTCTAGGGAGAAGAAACAGAGATAAAGAAAGAAATGATAAATAAATAGAGTAAGAGAGAACATTAGTGAAACAAACAAAGTTAAATTTATAAACAAAAAGGGAGAGAAATAGATAATAAAATAAGGAAAATATATGTTGAAAGGAGAGAATGGACGAGAGAAGGAAAAAGACCAAAAAAGAGTAGATTAAGTTATAAAGTGAGGTGACAAAAGAGGAGAAAACCAATAAGAGAAGCAGCAAAAGACAAAACATAAAGAGGGAGAAAGTGTGAGAAAGTTTTCATGGTAGAGAAAGGAAAGAGATAAAGAGAATAGGGGTGCAAACAATGTGAAAGACATAATTAATAAGAAAGAGGAATACAGATTTCAAAATGGAGACCAAGTGGATTGGGAACAAGAAAATTTAAGGAAGGCAGAATAGAGAAAGGGAAATGCCACAAAGGGAACGATAATAAAATAATAAGATAGCGAGAGAAAAAAAATAGAGTAAAATTAAGAAGAGTGAAACCAGAAAGACAAAGATATGATAGATAAGATGAGAGTTAATAAATAAATAAGAGAATAATAAAGAGATAATGTAAGATAGAGAAGAAAGAGAAGATAAAAAGATGTGAAAGTGGGACAAATAAGAGAAAAGAGATAAAGTAAGCGAAAAAGCAAGATAGGGTGTTTAAGAGAGAGATTGGGAAGAAGAGGAGATAGAGTTAGTTAATGGAACAAAAAGAGAGAAAAATAGAGAGATCTAAAGACAGAGCAAGAGAAACAAAAAATAGAGACGTAATGAGAGAGACAATAGACAGAATATAAGAGATATAAGAGAAGATAGAGAGAGATGGAAAGTAGGAGATAGTAGAAATGGGATTGATGTAATTAGAAAGAAGCAAAAAGGTAAAGTGAAAAAGAACAAAGTGACATATAGTAGAATAAGAAAGAACGAGTGAAACAGATAGAGATTGTGATGAGATAGAAAGAAGTAAGGACATGAAGAATAATGATGATTCTTTAATAGAAAGCAAGACAATGATAAAAAAAATAAACTAAAACAAAAAGAAATAAGTAAAGAGGAAACCAAATACGCATGGATGAGCAATGTCTATGACATAGCATTAGAGGTATAAATAGATATGTAAAGAGATATGCCAACATAAATAATGTTAGATGTAGAGAAGAGTAAGAGGAGAGATAGAAAATAAAGAAAAGGTAATGAGAGAGAAAAGCAAGAAAGATGTGGAATAGCCGTGGGAGAGTGAAGATATAGATAATGACAACAGCTATAATAGAGAGACACCATATAGATTGTGACAAAAAATGACATAGTAAAAAGGAGAAAAGGGCAAGGTGATATAAATTTTAAAGGGCATTGATAAAGGGAGAAAGAAAGTACAAAAAGAGAATGAGAAAATAAAGTAAGGAGAAATAGGAGAGACAATGAGTGATATAATGATATGAAGAGAGAAGTGATAGAGTGAAGAGTGAAAAGGGATAAAGGAAAAGGGAAAGAAATGAGATAATGCCAGATATTGATGCAGAAAGTGAGAGATATAAATTGCAAGGAAGAAATAAGGAGATAAAAGAGAGATTGAGAAAGAATATAAGTAGGTAAAGAAGAAATAGAAATTTTAAAAAGGAAGATAAATGGAGAAGGATTAAGTGCAATAAAAGTAATACAAGTTGAAAAAAATAAACAACCATAGGGAGAATGATAAAGAGGTGGAGAAGTAGAGCGAACATCATGGAGAGAAGTGTAAGAGAGTGTTCAAAGGAATAAAATGAAAGAAACAATGGAAATTGTCATGATATAGGATTGAGAAAAGAAGAGATAAAAAGAATTAGAAAGTGCCTTAGAGTGATTCAGAAGAAAGATAGGGATAGAGAATAGCTAAAGAGGAGAGAGAGAAAAGAGAAAAATTAAGTAGAAAAGGGAATATAAAGAGATTAATATGCTAATTTAGAGAGGGTTAAAGAAAAAATTATATGAAATAATATTTTATAAAAATAAGTCATTGTTGTTAATATAATTAGTAATATTATTGGAAACAAATAATAACTATTAATAATTGTTAACAATAAATAATCAATATTTATTTTTAAAAAAGGGAAGGATAGATTGATTTTAAGATAGATTTTTGGGAGAAAAGAGAAAAATTTAGAAACAACTCATAGTGAAGGAGACAAAAAGAGAATATGAGTGAATGAAATAATGTGAGATTTATTGCGACAAAGGGAGAGAACTAGGTAGTAAAAAGAGAAGAATAAAGAATGAGAAAGAATGTGAGACTTAGAAAGCAAGAAACAAAAAAGTGAGGTGAGGGAATTAAAGAATGAAGATAGAAAGGGACAAGTGACAATGCAAGAAAGGAGAAAAAATAAAATAAAAGGACAGACAAAATTAGAAATAAAATCTGTTATGGTGACAAAAGAGATAGAGTAAAAAAGTGGTAAGTAGAAAGACATATAATAGGAAAGGAGAGAAATTTCAATACGATGAGGTGGAGAGAGAGAAAGGAAGTTGTAAGAAGGAACAAAGGAGTGGAAAAGTGGCAAAGGAGGAGAGAACAAGAACATTGTAATAGAAAATGAAAGACATAAAGCAAGATAAAGAAGCATGAGAAGAGAAAGTCATAGCTATAATAAGTAGATAGGAGATAGAAGAATAATGGTGTGAATACACGAGGGGTGGGTGAGAGAAAAAGCATGATGGAGTTGACAGACTATTAAAATAAGGTAGATTGATAATAGGAGAACGATTAATAGTTAAACAAAGGAGGGATGACAAAGCCATTATATGACACAAAAGAAAACAAATAAAGAGAATGAGAATCTTAGAGAAGTGTGGGCATGCACTAGGTAACAAATGTTAGTGAGGAAAGTGAGTGAGCAAAGAGATGGGAGCAAAAAGAGTTGAAGAACTAGAGACCCAATCGACGAATCTATTCCAGCTATCAAGGAATTCAAAAGATTTTAGGCAGAATTAGGATTGTAATTCTTCCTACTTCTCAAGGTTTGATGACAAATCGAGAAGCCTAACTAGAAAAAAATTGGAGGAGAAATATTTTATTTTGATTTTTAATATTTTATTCAGAGAAGAGATTAAAGAATGAAGAAGAATAAGATAATGACATGAGAAAAAGTGTGTGGGATATAATAGAAAATGATAAAGAGAAGAACAATAAAAAAGTAGTAACAAATAATGAGAATTAGATAAAAAAAATAGTAGACATGAGAAGAGAAAAAAAAGTGACATGAAGAGAAGGTGATATCAAAAATAGAGAAGCTAAGTGAGGGTTAAGTGCTTCAGAGGAGATTGAGAGATATATAATGTAGAGAGTGATTAATAAGTGATAGAAAGGGAAAGAAGACCAAAAAAAGAAAGTTTCAAGAAAAGCTAGATAAATTCTACTACAAACAATGTGATAAAAAGAGGCACAAATGATTTGTGAGAGATAAATGTTTGGACCAAAAAAAGGCGATGGATAAAGGGAGAAAAAGAGAGTAAGAGAAAAATGAACTAATAATCATATAATTTGATATTATAGTGGGAAGAAAATACAAAAAAAAATATTTTTAAAAATAATTATTCAAAACTTGTTTTAAGTATTAACTATTGTTATAAAAAATAATAATTTTAAAAAGAATAACCATTACACAAATTTTTCTTAATATTAGTATTAGATACTTCTACCATTTACTTTCTTTGGAATATTTTTTTATTAGTTACGAATTACTATTATTTTTGAACTTATAATAGTTATTTTTTTCCACTCAATTTAATAATTATTTAATTTTTTTATTATAAAAGGAAAGGAGAGAAATTTCAATAGAGAGTGGTGGACAGAGATAGTGGAAGTTGTAGGAAAGGAAAATATGATAGGAAAATATGGGAAAAGAGAAGGAGAGAACAAGATGATAGTGATAGAAAATAAAAGACATAGAGAAGATAAAGAAGTTGAGAAGAGAAGATCATAGCTATAATAAGTAGATAGGAGAGAAAAGCATGACAAAGAAAATTCATGAAAAGTCTGTGTGAGCAAAATTATGATGGGCTAAAGAGACTATTAAAGAGGGTAGATTGATAATGGAAGAATGATTGAACGGTAAAGACGGAGAGATGACAAAGTCCTTATATGATATAGAGGGAAACAAATAAAGATGTTGATAATGATTGAGAAGCAAGTGAGAGCATGCTTGACATAATAATGGTAAGTGAGGAAGTGAGGAGAGGGATGGGAGGCAATAAAAGTGTTGGAGAAATAGAGATATATAGAAAGATAAAAGAAGAGAGAAGAAAAGGACAAAGCAAAGATAAAGAATGTGTCAACAATAATACAAAACAATTAGAAGAAGAAAACTCGAATGAGATAAAAAAATAAGAAATATAAGAAGTGTGAGAAAAAGTGACATGAAGCAAGGTGATATGGAAATAAGAGAGACCGAAAGAGGGATAAGTGCTTTATAGGAGATTGAGAGATATATGGAGAGACAGACTAATTGATCGTAAGGAGAGGGGGGGAGGGAGGTAAACAGAGAGAGAGGGGATACTAAAGATATCTACTTAAAGAGATAAGGGGAAATAAGATAAAAAGGTTAGAAATAGAAAGATTTAAAAAGATACAAAAAGGAAAAGAAAGAGAAAACAATGGACACTAATAGTTTTAAAAAGTGACACATGCATCAAATTGTATAGATATAGAGAAGAGAGAGACAAAAGAAATAAGAAAAGAAAGAACAAGTGAAAAAGATAGAAGTTTAAAGAAGAGAATTTTTGGAAAAAGAAGATAAATGCTATAATATATAATGTGATACAAAGAGGCACAAATCATTCATGGGAGATAAAGGCTTAGACAAAGAGAAAAGTGATAGGTACAGGGACATAGAGTGAAAGAGAGAATGACGTCGGAGAGAGAAGTATATTATTGTGCAAAACACATCAAAAATATATTTTTCATAATAATTATTCAAATTTTTTTAGTTATTAATTATTATTATAACAATGATAATAATTTTAAAAAGAATAATTTTATACAAATTTCTCTTAATATTTGTAATAATTATTACTACCATAAACTTTCATTGGAACATTTTTATTAATTATGAATTACTATTATTTTTCTTCTTATAACAGTTTTACCTTTCGATTAAATTTTCTTTTAGCAAGAACGATATATTTTATTAAGAATAACTCATACAATTTAATAGTAAGTTAATTAGTTTACTATCAATAAAAAATGCAATATTTGCTATCATAATTAATATTTTTGTTCATGTTTTTTCGTTATATAGACTTATATAAAAAATTATTAATTACTACAATTATGAAAAATAATAATGAATTGGTATGAATAATTGTCTAAGAATTTGAGATAAGACAATTGTTTCTAATGTTATTGACCACAACTAACAAAATTTTCTCCAACGAATATTTAAGAAAAAAAATGTTATTCAAAAATCAACTATAACTCCAATATTCTTGTATAAATAGAACATAATTATTTACTTAAACAATTATTGTTATTTATGTTATCGAGATACTAAACAACTTATTTTAAGAACAATTTATAGTTACTAAGAAAACAACAGCAATCACACTTTTTGTGATACATCTTGTTATTAAAGTTTATAATTATGAAAATTAATTCTTAAATATTTTAAGAAGAACATAAAAAAATTATTATTTAATAAATTCTAAAAATAGTAATCAATTCTTTTATTGTTAGGATAATTAAAAAATAACAAATTAAAATATTTTATTCTTATTATTGTAATTTTTGAAGAAAATATTATTATTAAAACTAACTAATAATGTAAAAGAACTCATTATAAAAATAAGATTATGATGAAATGGAATAATTTTATATCTTATTATTACCTTATTATAAAACTTTTTTGATTCAAACTAATATTTTCTGAATTAAATTAAAACAAAATTAATTAACGTCATTGTTTAGAATATTTTAAAAATAATTAACTATACTTTTATTTTTGAATAATTTCATTTCAACAAATTCCTTAGACGAATAATAGGATTAAGAAAGAAAAATTATAAAGGAGTAATTATAAGAGGATGAATAAGAAAAACTAGAACACAAAATTGAACTATAAGAACAAAATAATAATAATAATTAAAGGAATAAAATAGAAAATAAGATGTAGATTAAAATGAAATTACAAAAGTTGATAAATAAGTGCAAGAATAAAAGGAACTACAAGAAATAATTGTTGTGCAATAAGAAGAAATGTAACTCGATTAGGATTAGTATTAATAATACTCTTAAATATGAATTAATAAAAAATTTTCTTTAACTTATTGATAATAATAATATTTTTACTATTGTAATATTTCTTATTATTTTTCACTAATATTATTTTATTAAATCCATAAAATAATAGTTTTTTTAGTTATTATAACAGTGGTAATTAACAAAATAATTTTATTAACAATATAAGAGTTTTATAACTAAGTATTGTTGTAATTATTATAGCACATTGATTTTTATTTTATAATTTTTAAATATTAATCTTGCAAATAATTTTATTATTCACTATATTTACAATAAGAAAGAACAATTTTTTATAAAAGTAAAGTGTGAAGCGACTGAAAGTGTGTGGGAGTTAGGTGCGTCAAAAAGATTTAATCATTGTGCTTGAGAGAAAAGGTATAGAGATAAAAGTAAATTTGATTGATATGATGAGAAGGTGGAGTGATAAAGAGGGGATAAAGGAAAAAGATTGGGTTGAGATTGAATAGGTAAAGAAGAAAATTAAGAAAAGAGATATAAAAAAGGTTAGAGTGTAAGAAAGCAAAGATAAATGGGACTTAGAAGTATAGAATTAAAGACCAAAAATAAATAGAAAAAAGATAAAGAAATGAGAAAAATAAAGAGTTTGATATGAATGACATACAAATTGAGGGAGATATAGAGAAAGAGGATGTGAAAGTGGGGAAAGGAAAGAGATAGGAAAGATTTAGCTAAGATAATAAGGGGAAAAGAGAAAAAATTGAGTTTGAAAGAAGAAAACTTTAATTAGGAATAGAGTTAAGTGATGGGAGAGAGAAGTTAAATTAAAAAATAGCTTATGAGAGAGATATTGATGGAGAAGGGGCAACATAGTTTAAGATAGAATGTCAGAGAAGGGTTAGATGATAGAGAAATAGAGAGAAAGTTAGATTGAGTATTGTAGTGAGATAGAAGGCATTTAGAGATAGAGATATGAAAAGATAGCAATGGTAAATGAGAGGCAAGGGGATAAGGGGATCGAGATATATGAAAAATAATAGAAAAGAGAGAGAATGAAAAAGGGAAGAAAATTTATTAAAATATGGAGTGTGAGATAGAAAACATAGAATGAAACACGGCACCAAGAGAGAGAAAATATAGACGAACATAGATAGAGATGGAGAGGGATAAAAATTGTAGTATTATGATAGAGGAAATAGAGTTCACAAGAGAGACATAAAAGATGAGATAAAGGGAAGAGATAAAGTTAAGAGAAAAGAAAGAGGAGACACGGGTGATAGTAGAAGAAATAAAGAGAAAATAGAGGAAGAGTGAAGGGAGAGAAAAATTATTAAGAAAAATTATGAGAGAGATAAAAGATAATGGATGGAGATGATAAAGAGAGATGGAGAATAAGAGATAATTGAAGTGAGATAGATGTAAATAGAAAGAAGAGAAATAGGATAGTCAAAATTCTATTAATAATGGGACCTATAGTGGAATGAGAAAGAATTAGCGAACGAGAAGGAGATTGTATCAAGCAAGAAGTGGTGAAGAGGTGAGGGGGAGTGAAGCATCAGGAAGAAAAAGCATGAAAAAGATAAAGAATTGAACCAATTTATTGGGAGAAAATTGAAAAAAAAGAAAATAAATACCTGAGATATGAAGTGTAAGACATAACATGTGTGGTAGAGATAAAGATAAAATGAGACATTCAATCATAAATTAAAAGAAAGAAAATAATAGATTGAGATTTTTTGGGATAAAAGGTGGAGGGAAGAGAGATATAGATGGAGAGAGAAGATAAAGATTATAACAATTTCTACAAAATAAAGAGACCATAATAACATAGTGATCTTTTTAGATAAAAGATATAGTGATGAGTTAGAAAAAGGATAAAGGAAAAAATGGAGAAAATAGATAATGGTTGAAATGGAAATAAAAAGAAAGGGATATAGTGCAAGAAAAAAAGGGGGAAAGACGAGAGAAAAAGAACATGAAGGGTTAATAAAGAAATTAAGAAAAACATAGATAAGGAGGTAGATATAGAAAAAAAAAGTGATAAAAGGAAAAAAAGAAAAAAAGATAAAAAACTTATAGGAGAGTGATAAAGAGGAACAGAAATAGAAGGAAAAAGTGGCAGAGATGTTTGAGATATAACAAGTTTAATGAAGGAAAGTGAACGACACAATGGAGGAATATGGTGATAAATGATTAAGAAGTTAAGAGAAAAATAGAATGCCATTGAGATCTTAAGATTAAAGCTATAAAAGAAGGCATAAGGGGGAGAAGAGATAAAGGAGGAGAGAGAAGGAAAGAGAGGGTGATTTAGATGTTGAATTATAGAGTGTCAATTAAAATGTCATGACAAATTGAAATGAAAATAAGTATACGAAAAACTCTATAGTAAAACAATTACAACTTGAGATTTTTTTCTTGTAGTTTACATCTAACCAACTAGCTTTTATAGGTTCAACTATAACAAAGGCTTTTATGAGCTCAACCTAAACTCAATTTTTAATGAGTTCAATTTTAGCTTAAGCTTTCATCAATGTCAGACGAAGAAACCGAACGGAAAAAAATATAGTAAGAAACAAATTTTAAATAAAAATATACAAGTTTTCATATGCTTGATGGATAGAATGGCACAAATAGCTCAAAATATGAAAATAATTGACAAAATGAATGCTTAAAAAAATATGACTTTGCAAGAAGAATGTCTAATTTCATGTAGTCTATGCTATAGTCACTTTGAGTAGAAATTCCAACATTTAGAATATTCTATTGTCCTTTTTTGAGATCTTAAAATCTTGCTCACGTTAATTTTTTATTTTATCTAAAAGGTTTAGACATTTATAAAAAACATTTGGTTATAACCATTAGAAAGTGTTGAAAATCTATTTCAAAAGTTACTACAAAATAGTTTAAAAAGCTTTTCAAAATAACTTATATATTCTTTAAAAATACAGACCAAAATGGAACATGTAAGGCTTACTAAAATAGCTATTAAGCAGGATGAATATGAGTGAATGGATTTGCTCAAAAGAGTTCTTCACCATCCAAACAATTGTTGGAAAGGTAAATGTGTTATTGATTGTTAGGTCAAAGTGGATTTGATCTACAACATCTAATCAAGTAAGATGAGATCTGAATTAATCTATTAATCAAAAACAAAATCAAGAATGATCTGAGTTGTTGGAGTTAAAATGCATTATTCAAAGTCATAAGATTCAAGAATAGATATTTCACAAGAAAAGCCATTTGATGAAGCTAGATGAGATCAAAACCATCAGATGTCAAGCAAGGATTAATAACTGATAATGGATGAAGAAGTAACCATATTATTAGCTCACCAAAAGGATGGCTGCGTTGATTAGGATCACTATTTAAAGGTAGAGGTGATCTCCACTATGCAATCATGAAAATGTACAATAAAACAGCACTGAGACACTTTTGATTAAGGAAGCCAACAAGCACCAAGAGTTTAGCGATTTGCACTTTATAAATTTTTGTGTCAGTGAATTATATGAGCCAAACTAGTGCTGGCTCCCCCTTGTGTGCTCAAAATTTAATCACATAATTCAATATTATAGTTACAAGATAACAAATAAATTGTGTGTCTTAGTTTTTCCTTAAAACACAATATCCCTTGCCCAAACATTGGATTTTACCAGGCCAAGATCAAGCCTCAATCCATATTGGTTCAATTCATTAGTCGATGAGCATTATGAATGCCCACTCAAGCATATCACATGTACAACTTGAGATGTGGCTTAATTTTTATTTTAATTTTGAAAATTTTAACAAAATAATTTTTTGATTTAATCAAGATTTATCAATCATCAAAATGTAAAATTTGGAAAGATATACATAATAATTATTTCATAAAATAAATAATAAAAATAGAATCATGTGCTTCTTAAATCAACAAATGATTTAAGAAAGAATAGAACCAAGAAACGAATAATTGAAAAAAAGAATCCTATATATTTTCTTAATCAAAGACATAATTGAATAGTTGAATGCTTCATGTTGGGATTTCAAATTTAGAGGAATAGAAATGTTCATTGTAATCAACAAACTAAAATTCTATTTCATAACAAAAAGAAAACATTTTGAAATTAGATGCACATGTCTTCAATCCTTTGAACTTGTTAAATACTCCAAGATACGTTAAAGACCACTAGTTCACCATGTTCAAAATTGCATGGCTTATTCTTTAATATAAACTTTTTTATAATAAAGAAACACAAAAAAAGAGTGCTAAACAATTAAGGTTTCTCCCATCAAACACAAACATAACCCAACAACTTCTCCCTTTTGATTATCGTAACACATAAATGTTTAAAGAAAAATATAACAAGTAAAAATATATATTTAGTTAATTATTAGAGGTATTAAAAATGAAATATATGTGCTCTTCGTTGCCTTATTCTCTCTTTTACAACATGCTCCTCCTCACTTTATGACTACTCTATATTTTATCTTAACCATGATGATTCTCTCCCATGAGTCCATCAAAACGTTGGTCTAATTTATATAATTTCGATTATTCCATTGAAGGAGTTTAACAAATACATAGTCCAAATCTTACTTTTCAAATGCATACTCTAATTCTATTAATCCTCTAATGACAAAATCTTAAATAAAATGAAATCTTATATTTTTGTGATTCGTTTTCTCATAATGATCAAATTAATTAAATACCCTCCACAACAAGCCTAGTCATATCTCTAATAGTTGATTTTTATATAGTTTATTCTAGAGTACCAATTTAGGTCTAATGAATTATTTACCACTAGGTCTAAGAATTAAATCTTATACATAATTTTTCTTAAGTTTATCTTCTTATCAATTCATAACATGATCTATAGCCTTTCGGGCTTCTTCACTAAATATACTTTTTTATGAAAAATAGAAATGTAATATGATCAATATCTCTCATAGAAACTTTGTTCAAACTCCTTGTATAGCATATCTTTTATTTTATTTCTATAGATTTTGATACTACCAAACTCAAGGTAGTTGTTGATCAATGACTTCATCAAATAATTCAACTTTTTCATTAATTATTTTTGTAACTTACTCTATCGAATGTTCAAATCAAATTAGGGTGTTTTTAGTTGTATATTTCCTAATCACAATAAAATAACTAATGTAAATCTAGAAAAATCATGATTAATATCAAATTCTACTAATTTCTAAACACATAATAAATTATCCCAAAACATTTAATATTTATTATTTTACCTTTTATAGGCTTATATGCTTTTCTAAGTGAGATATAAACTGATCTGATATTTTCCATTCCTTTTAATAATTACATAGATTTTTATTTCCATAATTTATTAAATTAAAATTATTTTATCTTATTTTCTAATCAATTCAACAAAGCCTATGATGGGCAAATTTTTATTCTAATAAACTTTAACTCTAGTAAATTTTAAAAATCAATATCAATAAAAAATATAATCTTTTTAACATCCAAACTTAAGATTTTTATGTCCAAAATAAATTATTCCAACTGATTCTTTGGTCATTTAAAATGAACATCCTACATAACATACCTTTATTTTGCCCTTTTTATATTTAATTCTTTAGCAAACTCTAATTTAACTATATGCTAAAATATTTCCATTTTTAATGTCAAATCACATGATCATTTAATAATATTTCATCAAAAAATATCATGAAAAAATATGGTATTGATGTGCTTACAATATGTGATATATCATCATACAACAATTGCACAAATTGAGTAACAAGCTCCAAATGTGTAATATCGATTAATAATAAGTAAATCTAAAAAATTTTGTCTTCTATGCTTAGATAAGTAAGCCAAGGACTGCAATTTTGTAAGTGAGCTACACAAAATTATAAAGCAAGGCTTGCCTCCATACGTGCTAAAATATGGCGACATGCTTATAAATTAACCAGGTGTTAAATTTAGGAATCCAAACCATCATAGGTTCAATAATTGTAGGGTGTTGATTTTGTGATTTTTTAAAAAAGTTCCAAAGCTTGTCCCTTAAGAATCCACTCATATTTATTATGTTTTTTATTTATGGAGTTTTTAATTAAGCAATCAAATGTAAGATGTCTAAATTTAAAATAATAATTGAAAATGGTATTATACTAACTTGATAATTAGATGTACACAAAGAAAGAACAGGCATTGTATTGAACACAAGGATATATGTTTTATCCAACCTATGATTATCGTGAAACATACATTATTTTTTGTCACATGGCTATAAGATGAAACTTGCTTAAGTGCATATGAAGCATTCAAGAGAACATTACTCTTTTTACATAATTGAAAAAAGTATCGCATGAAGGTACATGTGAATGATTACAAGTGGATAACAAAATAAAGTAGCATACTTTGACTTTAGATCCTGTATTTCCTTTTCAAGTAAATCAAATTTTTCTAGATTTTCTTTAAACAAAAAGTTTTCTTCACTGAACATATCATTCTCTAAGTTTAAAGCATCATTGCCTATAATATATTTGGAAAAATAATTTTCACATGCATTTTTTGAAGCATTCAAATATGACATATTAAAAATATAGGCTTGAACTTGATAAGGTAAAAAAGTATTTTCCTTTTTTAGTGCATCAATTTTTTTATGCCATTCAACAATTCTAGATTCATTTTTTGCACTAATTTTCATAAGATTATCATATATATTTATTTGTTTTTTGTTCTCAAAATCAAAATTACTAAATTTTGATATTTGACCACAAGATTAAAAGGTATACTTATAATTAAAATTAGAAGTACTTGATAAAAGCTTACCTACATGTTTCATCTCTAAATTTATTTTCTTCCTCTTACTCTTCTTCTTTTTACTTTGTTTTTTTGTTCAACTCCTTATCATCACCAATTTGTTTAGATTCATTCTCACCATACATCCTATGTATTCCCTGCATCATCTCAAAACAAGTTTTGCATGTGCACACACTCAAACTAATTTCTTGAAGCAATGTACAAACTAATTTATTCCTTTAACATTTAATAAAATTAAAATTCTTTATTTATTACCTCTATCTTTAGGATGTGCAAAAGGGTGAATAAAAAGATCTCACAAAGTATCATCATTCTTCTGAATAAAAATTTAAATGGTATTTTTCCATATAAAATAAAATTTCAACCTTAAATAAATAATGGAGGACGACAAGATGAATATCCTTTCCCTACATGTTTAACAATTATTAACTACAACTATAATCATCCTTAAACGATTATATAAAATAAACACATTAACAAAATCAATCAATTTGATTATAAAGTAAAAAAACAAAATAATACAATTAATATTGATAAAATAACGAATTTACCAAATAATTATAGCTAATGTTATAATAAATTTTCACACACAAATAAATGTCAACATAGTGATTTTACAAACTTACTATAGGAATCTTACTCAGATACAAATTAATGAAAAACTACATGTGAGTACTACAGGAGAGAAAATTATGAGTTTTAAATATTTTTGCAAATTTTTAGATTGTATTTACTTTTAAAAATTTCTTTATAAAAAACTTTTATGTTTGTTGACATCTATGATTTATAAATATACTAATTTAAAATTTTTTATGATTACAAAAACTAAAATAATAATTAAACTGGTACACTAAAGTTTTTGATAATTTGGTTCAAACTAGAACCTACATCCACCCAAACTATGTTAAATAAAAAGTCTATATGTAAAACACTTATAACTTCAAATTTTTTCTTATGATTCATCTCTAGCCTAGCAACTTTTATGGGTTTAATTGTAACTACCCCAACTTGAGCTTTTACAAGATCAAACAAAACTCAGGCCATCACAAACATTTGACTACCCAACATAAAAGAAAAACCAAAATACAAAAATATTTTTTTAACAAAAATGTACAAATTTTTCTATGGCTATTGTTGAATATAGAAAGGTACAAATAGCTAAAAATTATGAAGAGAATTTAGAAAATCAAATCTTTAAGGAATTAGGCTTAACTGATAGAATTTAATATTTCAAGTAATTGTAAGCTAAAGGTGTTGTTAAGACAAATTTATATCAATAGAAGATGGTACAACCATTCATTGTTAAGTTAAAATCTTATTCAAATTTAGTAGTCAATTCATTTACAATGATTAGGAATTGATAAAAAAATTTATTTATAGCTATTAGAAAGTATAGAAAAGGTCTTTTAAAGGCTACTACTAAATAGCTTAAAATATTTTACCAAATAACTTCATTATTCTATCAAAATGGTGACCAAAATTTCAAATGTAATAGCTAATGAAATCATTGTTGAGTAGGATGAAGAAGAGCCTTTGGATAAACTCAAAAGAGTCCTGTACCATCTAATCAAGCATTAAAAAGTTGGATGAGTTTAGGATGGTTGGACCAAGGTGGATTAGATCTTAGTCATCAGATCACATTGGATGACATTTTGTTTGCCAAATTAATCAATGATAAATTGGCAATGATCTCAACCATAAGTGTCAAAAAGGATTATTAAGAGCCACAGGATTCAAGAAAAGATATTTCTTAGAGAAAGTGATACAATGAAGTCAAACTAGATCATGATCATCTTATGCTAAGTAAGGATCAATTGCTTAAAGCAGATGAAGTATTAAATATCCATTGGCTCATTAAATGGATGGTTTGAACGATCACAAAAATGCATGATTGGATGATGTTGAGGCACTTCTGATTTTTGAAGCAAACAAGAGCTAAAAGTTTAGTCCCACATCATTGAGTAGGAAATTGATTTGCACTTTATAAAACTTTGCACAGTAGAATTATGTCAGCCAAACTGGGGCTATCTTCTCCTTAAGTGCTTTTGACTTAATCACCTAATTCACTAACATGGTTATAGGGTTCAACACAACAATAGATTGAGATCAAGCCTCGACTTAACTTTGGTCCCTACTCATTACGAATGCTAGTTCAGCAAGCTTGGCCCAAGAACTTTGCATTCAAATATTGCTTAAAATATGGCTTTTTATTTTAAATTATGAAAAATTTAACATAATTTTGTTTCTAATTTAATCAATATTTTGTAACCAACCTAACAAAAAATTTAGCAAAGATACAAAAGTAAGAGGTATGAAGAAAAGGAATGGACATTAGAGGAGAGATATAAAAGAAGTTGGAGGGACAAGAGAAAGAGGGAAGCAAAGATAGGATTGATAAGAGTAATAATAAGAGAAATAAAGAAATAAGAGAGGAGAGTGATAAATTGTTGAGAGAAATTAGAAGACAGGTAGAACAACAATGGTTAGAGATGATAAAGAGAGTTGGAGAGCAAGAGATGATAGAAATGTGATAGATGCAAATAGAGGGAAGAGAAAAGGGAGGATAAATTAATAAAAAGTAGAGGGGCATATAATAGAAGAAATAATAAGAATTTAGAGATTTAGATTAGAGCTAAAAAGAGTAAGTAATTGAGGGAGAGTGAAGAGTCATTAAGGGAAAGAAAGACAAAGATAACAAATTAAACTAATACAAATTGATACGAGAGGCAAAGTGATAAATAGGTACATAGGGAAAGGAAAACTATAGTATGTAGCATAAAAGATAGAGATAAATGTAAAATGAGATATACAAATATAAGCAATGTGATTCATTGAGAAGAATAAGAGAAGGGATAGAAAGATATAAATGAAGGAAAAAATAAAGAATAGTAAAAAAGAAGGATGATAATAAAGCGAGAAAGGAGATGTAGACTATGATAAGAGAGAGAAAGAGATGGTGAATTAGATATTGATATAAGGAGATAATGATATGGAAAAAAGAGGAGATAGATGAAGCAAAAAGGAGTGAAAAGAGATTATGAGATAAGAGCACAAAAAGAGAGATTTAAATCGCAAAAAATGAAACAAGGTGAATATTGATAGAATGAACTTAAAGAGATAAAGATGAAATAAGAAAAAAATATAAATACTAATAAAGGTTGAGAACGATCTTTTTAAAAAATATAATTAATATAAGGTTTTGAAAAAAATAAACTCAAAGTAAGCCATAATAATTTCTTTTTCTACGTTTTAGTTTCTGCATATTCTTTAAAAGAGTAATGTTATTAAGAAAGAGAAATCATAAAAGTTTAATTATATAGAAATGATTGAAAAGAAAATGATTAAAAAAATAAAGAACACAAAAAAGAATGAGAAGAACAGAATAACAAAAATAAAAATAAATTAGAATAAAATATGAAATAAGAAAAAGATCAAAATTGAATATCAATTTTTTTAAAGTCTAAATAAGTTAATAAAAAGTATTACAAGAAGGAAATGTTGTAGAAGAAGACCAAAAACAATAAAAGCAAGATGAATAAGAATATTTATAATTAATCAAAATAAGTATAATTTATTTTAAAATTATTGGTGACATAATCGATGATTATCATATTATTTATTATTATTATTCCTTCATTATTTCTTTAAAAAATATTTATATTTTCTTTTATATTTGTATTATTAATAATTTAAAAAAGAAATTATTATTAATATTGTAAAAATAATTAATATAAATGTTGATCTATTTATTTTGAAACATTAATTATTTTATTAAAATTATTAAATAAAAATTATGTAATAATGTTTATTATTCACTCAAATTGTGATAAAATAAATCCAATTTTAATTATAATTTGATTATTTTATAAAGAATAAATTATTATATAAATTTTAATTTATATATAATAATTTTTAAATTATAAAAAATAATTTTTAATTGCTCTTCTTGTTAATTACAAGTGATTTTTATAATATTAAGCATCATTTTATATTTTTGAAATCTTAATAGAATAATATTTACAATTTTTTTACTTAATTTTGCTACCTTTATTTATTTACCTTATTATTTATTTTTTTAATTCATATTATGTTTCTAATTCTATTTCAAAACATTGTTGTGAAATAAGATGTTGAAGATAAGCATACAATGAATGCTTAAAAAAGTGATAAAGTGAGAAAGAGAAAACAAAAAAAGAAAGGTGAGAGAGGTCAGAAACAAAGTAAAAATAAAGTATATCTAGACAAATATAAATGGAGAAGACTAAGAGAAAAGAGAAAAATAATAATAATAGATAAATAGAAAAAGAGAGAATGCATGACAGAGTGAGTGAGCAAGAAAAAACAAATAAAACAGTAAAAAGAGAGAAAGTGAGTGAGGGAGTAACATTGAACAAGAAAGGGATAATAATTGAGAGTAAGACTACAAGAAAAGCTTAATAAGGAGCATCAATTTGTAGAATAAGAACGTGGATTAATACAGAGAAATGTGAAAAGAGAAAAAATAAGATAGAATAGGTTTAAAAAGAGTAAGAAAAAGATGTAGAGAGTTAGAGAGGGTGTGAAAGTGAGCAAGATAAAGAGAAAGTAGTAGGTAGTGTTTTAGAGAGAGAAATTAATGAGAGATGGAAATGATGGATAGAAACATGAATAAAAGCTTTGATATAGATAAGATAAAAATTAAGAGACACATTGAGAAGAGAAACAAAGATGGGATAGAAAGTGATTATATAGATTTAATGGAGAGAGTGAGTGAGAAAAGAAGGGAAAAGCATCAAAACGAAGAAAAATTATATAGAATACAGTGGAGTAAGGAATATAGTGTAGAGAGAAATCATTATGGTAGGGATCGAGGAGAGCAAAATAATGAGAGGAAACATGATTTGAGAGAAATGAACTAGGAAAAGAGATAAGTGTGATATAGAGGGATTAAGAAAGTAAATTAAAATACAAAAGGTAAGAGAGAGGTTTATTAATAAAGAAATAATTAAAATATTTCGACATTAAATATTTATAATTAAATAAAAATAAAAAATGCTGAGAGAAAAGTGATAAATATTAATAAGAGATAACTTACTTGAGAGAGAGTGCATGATGGAGTGAGAGAGAGAATTAATGAGAGAGTTAGATGGAGAAAATTAAATGAAAGGGCAAAGATAGAGAGAAATAGAGTGAGGGATAGAGTAAAAAAGAGATAATCATAGACTATTAGAGAAGGAATAAGTGATGGAGGAAGTAACAAATTATAGAATTAGATGGTGTGGTGATAATGAGGAGATAATGGAAGGCAGAGGGAGCTGATAAAGAATTGGTTAAGAGATCTAAACAAAGAGAAATGAAGGAGTGAATATCATAGAGAGTAAGATGAAAGAGAGAGTAGTAAGGAGAGTATTATAAAGAGGAAATAAAGATGGATAAAAATGTTCAAAAGTTGAGATAAATGAAGAGTTTCATATAAATGAGATAAAAATTGAGAAAGTAAGAGAGGCATTGAGCGATAGTGAAATAGAGGGAAAATTAGTAAGAGATTCCTTTGAGAAAGAAGAAATTTGAAGGTGGAGACATGAAGAGATTATGAGGTAAAAGAAAGAGAGCTGAACCTATAGATTAGTGAGAGGAAAAAGAAATAGAGCAATATACAGAAGAGAGAAGATAAGGAGATAACGATGTAAGATGCATAATAAAAAGTAGATAGAAAAAGTGAAATAAGAAAGGTCGCATGGCTAAAAGAGAGAGTGTGAGAGAGAGAAGACATTGTGAGATAGTTCGAAAAAAAGAGATAAATAAAAAGAATGTAGAAAGAGATAGAAAGACGACATAGGAAGTGGTAGGGAGATAGAAGAAATGGATAGTATATGAGAGATGTTTGCAAAGAGATGAGGTAGGAGAGATGTTTTACACAAAAGATAAAAAATAAAATAGTAGTCAAAGAAATAGAGAGAAGAGAGTGATAAATGGTTGATAGAATTTATTAGAGAGTTAAAAGAATGATTGATATAGAAGATGAGAGAGATTAGGAGCAAAAGATAGTAGGAAAGGAATTGACGATATTAAAGAGAAAAGCAATAACAGCATAAACTAATATGGAAAATAGGGAGACAATGGAATGAGAAAGGATGAGTGAATGAGCAGGTGAAGATGATATAGATAGTGGTGAGATCATAGAGATTGAAAAGTCATCAAGTGAAAGAAAGTCAAAGATGAAGAATTAAACTAATACATAGAGATTAAAAAGGTAAAGAAGTAAATAAATACAAAGAGAGAAGCATTGTGTAGAATATATAATAAGTGATAAAGATTGACATTAAATAGACATGAAAACATAAACAATTTGGCTAGTAAACATGTACAACTATAGAGATGGAATGAAAATGAAGAATAAGAAAAAGAGAGAGAAGGGTGACAATAAAGAGAAGATAAAGTCTATGACAAAAAAGAATACAATATAAAGAAACCATATACATTGAGATAAAAATAAAAGAAGCAAAAATGATGGATGAAGAAAGAGATATTATGTCAAACGATCATAAAGTGTGAAAACAAGTGTAAAAGGAGAGAAAAAAAAAATAGAAGAAGTGGGAAATAAAATAGGAAGCAAATTACTTAAAAAGTAAACTAAATAATGATAAAAATAGGGTGACAAAAAAGATTTTTATGAAGATAAATATAGAAACAGAGGTACACAAAGTGTAAGAAAAAAATAAAGACATAGGAGAGATAAACAATATTGAAAGATCAAAAAGAAATAAAAAAATATAGATTGGAAGAAAGATTAAGGAGGATTAAAGAGGTAAAAGTAAAAATAGATGGACCAAATCTTAAACGAATAATTATATGGAAGAGGGAAAAAAGGGAACAGGTAGAAGTGAATATGTGAGAGAGATTTACTCTAATTAAATGGCAGAAAAAATGGATGACTTTCGTGATCGAGGATAAAGAAAGCAAGAGAAAATTAGAATTAAAGAGTGCCTTAGAGAGGAATAAATTTTGGGAAGAAGGAAAGAAGATTCAAAACAGATAAATAGAGGCATGAAATAAAAGATAAAGTGAGAGAGAAAAGGAAAGAGAGGGAAATTTATGAGGCTAAGACTAAGAGCGACAAAGATAGATTATGAGATATATTCTTAGAGGGAAAAGGGAAAGAAAGAGAGACAAAATGATTTATGAAGAGACAAAGATAGAATACAAGAGAAAGAATAGAACTGAAATTTATAGAGACAAATGAGGGGAAATACATTATAAAGAGTGAACTATTCAAAGTGAATGGAAAGAATAGAAGAGTGGGAGAGCAAGAGAAAAAAGCAAGGAACATGAATTTGAGGGTGAAGAGAGATGTAAGAGGTGACAAAAAGTGTGAAAAGAAAAAAAATACAAAGAGGAATAGTTAGAGATGAAATAGGTCATAGAGAGGGGAGATAGAGAAAGAGAATAAGCCATCAACAAAGTGAATGATACAAATAATAGAAAAGAGGAGAAAGTTTCAAAAATGAAAGAAAAAGGTGCAAAGAGAAAGAGTAAGTTGTAGGAAGATAGAAGAGTTAAAGGAAAATGAGGCATCAAGAAAGAGACAAAATAAACAAGTGAAAGATAACAAAAGACATAGAGGAAGATATAGAAAAATGAAAAGTGAAAGACATGACAGTGATTGATAAGTATGAAGAATGATAGAGTGAAAATAAAAAGATTGAGTGAGATAAAAAGACAGATTGATTAGAGAGAGTATTCAAAATGGTAGAAGGATAATTGGACAATGGTAGAAAGATCACTAAAAAGAGGCAATAAAGTCACCTAGGAAAGACTAAAAAATAGGGAGTGTGAGATAAAAATAAAGAAACAAGTGAGACAATGCCCAAGGTAATAGAGAAAAGTGAAGGAACAAAAAATGTAAAAAGAGAGATGAGTGTGAAACTTCTTAGAGAGAGATAGAGGAATAAGATTAAGGAAGAGAGGAAAATCATAGATATGTAAGAGAATTGTATAGAAGATACTACAAAGTTACATAGAGAAAATACAACTAGAAAAGAACTATAAATTATGAAAGTGAGGTAAAAAGGAGTGATATAAAAAGGGAGCAAAAATGTTGTGTAGAAGAGAAGGTGATATAGAGAAAAGAGATTGAGTGAATGACATGCAGATTAAGAAGAGACAAAAAGAGAAAAGAAGGTGAGAGAGTTTGATAAGTAATAGAGAGAAAGTGCCAAACATATTGATAGATATTTCTATTTGTGAGAAAATGAGAAGAAGGATAAAAAAGGGAGAAAAACATTAGGATTGAGATAAATGAAGAAGAAAGAGTAATGGAAGGAATAGTTTCAAAAAAACACACTAATCGAATGTCAAAAAAGAAGAAATAGAGAAGGAGATGCAATAAAAAAAGAACAATGGGAAGATCATGTGAGAAAGAGATAATTTTGGGAAAAGAGATGATAGACACTATGATAAAGAATGGGATGGTGTCGCCCAAATATTTTGTGAGAGAAAATGTATGCATAAAGAAACAAAAATAGAGAGAGAAAATGAGCATAATGTTGAAGAGAGATAATGAAGAATATGAAGAATTAAGTATTAATCCTATAAGATAATATTATTTGGAGAAGAAAATATAAAAAATAGTATCTATAAATGTTATTTTTCAAAAATCAATGAAATGATTGATTAATGCATATCCAACAAGAATTTTGTTAATAAGAATAACTATTATATCAACTAGTCTTGATAAATTAGTAATTAGCAATTATCATTATAGTAATTAAGGTAATGCTTATTAATTTTAATTTTTTAAGATTAATTTTATATTTTTTAGAATTAATCATAGTTAATTTTTATTGTTATTTAAAAATATGTTAATGAATTGCAATTTTTAAATAATAATGGATGATGTATTATCATATCTAATTTTTAAATTCAATACTTCTATGTGTCTAAAATAAGTTTTACTTATGTAAATAACTAATTCTTAATAATTATAGTTCTTATCAATAATAATTAATTATTTTGTATATGTTCTTTAAGAATTTTAGACAATAACAACTTTTACTAATGGTATTGACCATAATTACAAAACATTGTTGTATTATGTCTAAAACTTTATTGTCATGTCAATCATAACTCTAATATTCTTACATAAATAACTAATATCACAAGTATGACTATTTACTATTATTGTTGCTATTATTATCAGTAAAACTATCTTAAGAAAACATTTACAACAACTAAGACAAAATAATAATCAATTTATTTGTAGTTTCAAAAAACATTAGCTTATAATTTTTAATAAAATTTAAACACATAATTTTTATTATTAAATTATAATAAAAATAATAAATAAATTAAATATATATACCAAAATCAATAGCTAAAAAATTTCTTTTTTCTTCTTTTTTTCCTAGTTTTTCAAAAAAAAATTATAATGAAATTGGCAAAACAATGAATAAGAACTAATTATAAAATCGAATAAAACAAAAGTGTAAATTTATTACTCTTAGTAATTACAAAATAAGACTAATTTAAATTAATAAAATTCATTATGAAATTTTTATTATATTTATAATTATTAGTATCATTTTTAAAAAACTATGGTAAAAACAACTAATAATATTTTTGATAACCAAAAGAATAAGAAAGAAAATTCTTGAAGGAAAAATTATTAAAATAAAATAATAAAAATATGAAAACATGAAAAAGAATAAAATTAAATATGCCAAATTTCAAGTGTAAAAAAAATAATAAGAGTTAAAAGAATCAGTTGAACTTAAACAAATAAATAAAGAGGTAAAATAAGAGAAAGTGAGTGAGGGAGTGAAGCAGAACAAGAAAGAGATAATAATTAGGACTAAATAAGGGAAAAGTGTTTTGGAGGGAGCATCAATTAATAGAATAAGGTGGATTGTTAAAGTGGAGATAATTGAATAGAGGGTGAGATGAAAGAGAATTGGTTCAAAGAGAGCAAGAAAATGAGATATTTACGAGAGAATGTGGAATTCTAAAGATAAATAGAAGAAAATAAGTGGTACATTAGAGAGAGAAATTAAAGAGAAATAAAAATGATGGAGAGAAAAGATAGCTAAAACTTTTATATACATGACATAAAAATTAAGACACATATATTAAGAAGAGAGGAGAGAGGGACAAGAAAGTGATTTGAAAGATTTAGTGAAGAGAGTCAGAGAGAAGAAGAAAAGAAAGAGTTAGAAGGAAAACAAATTATGGAGAATAGATTAGATTAAGAAAGAAAATGTAGAGAAAACAATGTATGTTAGAGATTTTGAAGAGGAAAATAATGAGGGAGTGCATGATTAGGAAGAAGAGAAACTAAGAAAAAAAGGGAATGAGTGTGACACAAAATGGTAATGATAGTAAGGTGAAATAAAAAAGGTAAGAGAGAGGTTCGATAATAAAGATACAAAGAAAACTAGACATTCCTCACTTGAGTGAGGGAATTTAGAGATAATGATATCATGAGATAATGAATGTATAAGAATGCTAACAATGAGAAAGGTGAGAGAAAAAATTAAATAGATATAGCAAGATAGAGAAGAGAGAATATAAGGAGAAAGAGATGAGAGATAAATATGTTAAAGGTGATATAGTGCTAAGAGGCAAAAGAGAGTGGTAAAAGTATAGTGCACATGGGAAGAGACATAGAGAGAGGGACAATAAGAGAGAGATTAATAAAGATGAAGATGAAGATAAAGAGTCAAAATAATGACATAAGGTGTGAGGCAAAATAAAGATTATATTAGAGATATAATATAGGAGATTGTGGACAGAAAGAAGGTAAGGTAAAAAGATAGGATTGATAAGAGTGATAATAAGTCACAAGGAGAAGAGAGAGGAAATGAGATGGGAGTGATAAAGTGCTGAGAAAAATTAAGATTAGAAGAATGACGGATAGAGATGATAAAAAGATATGGAGAGTAAGAGATAATAGGAATAAGATAGATATAATTAGAGAGACAAGAGAAAAACAGAGCATAAACCTAAAGATAATAAATAGAGAAATAATATGATATGAAATAATGTGCGAATAAGGAGTTTGTGATAAGAGAAAAGACTTAAAGAGATGTAGGAGAGTGAAGGCTCATCAAGAGAAAGAAAGATAAAGATAAAGAATAGGGTAACACAAAAAGATTGCAAAGGTAAATAGGTAAATAAATTCATAAGGAGAAGCAAAAATTTTGTTATAACATAAGAGGTAGAAACAAGGATAGAAAAAGACATTCAATCATAAATGTGTGGTAGCATAGATTAGGAGTGATAAAATGTTAGAAAGGGAGAATGGAAATAATGAAACCAAGGAGCAAAAGGGAGAGAACAATAAAGTGATATAAAGTGAAAGGAATAAAGGAAATGGGTGCAAAAGGAGAGTTAAAGAACAAAAAAAGTAGGAAGTAAGAGAGATAATGAATGAGATAGAGATATGGATAGATAGAAGATAGAGTGAAGATAAAAATGAGAGATGATTGAAATTTTGGAGTTAAAAAGTGATAGTAAGAAAAAATTGAAGTAGAAGAAATGGAAAAATATATAAATAAAATGATAAATAGAGTATGAATAGGAGAGATGACAAGAGAAAAAGAAAGAGAAGAGAAACAGCTAATAGAGAGAAAAGGAAATAGAGGGAACAAATGGAAAAGAATTGCAAAAGAGAGAGTTCAATGAAGATAACAATGATGGGCTATGGTGATAAAGGATTGAGAAAAGAATAGGGAAATAGAAGGAGAAAAGTCCTTTGAGATATTAAGAAGAAAGTTGTTGTAGAAGTAGTCGAGAGAGTGAACTGCTAAAGGTAAGTGAGAGAAAAGAGATATGAAGGTAAGAGATAAAAGGGAATAGTGAAAGATTAAGAGGTTTATTTGGAGAGAAATAATGAAAAGTTATAAGAAGTAATAAATTATAACTATCAGATCATGTAATAAATATATTTTAAATTATTATAAAATAATATTGTTAATAGAAAGTACTATTTTGTAATAAATATTGATTTTTAAATGAGAGAGAAAGATAAATTTTGGGATCGATTTAGATGGAGAAGATAAAGATAAAGAAGTAGTTCATAAGGAAATAAACAAAAGAGAATACAAGTTAAAGAAATTTATGGAAGAGTCAGAAATCAATTAATCAAAGTGTGAGGAGTGTGAATTAGAGTTAAGAAAGTGGAGAGGAAAGAGGGGCAAGAGAAGAGAACTAATAGAAAGTGAGACAATTTGAGAAATAATGGTTGCAATAGAAAGAGAAAAGAGATAAATTGAGTAAAGGAATTACAATGTGAAACACCCAGATAAAAGGAAAGAAGGGAGATTGGAATGGAGAGAAGGTTAATAGATAGATATAGGAAGTTGTAGTGATGAAGAAGAGCAAGAGGGAAATAAGGTGGAGGAAAGCAATGAATAAGGGGGCAATAATAGCAAAAGAAAGACATAGACCAAGATAAAGAAGAGTGAGAAGAGAAATACATATTTGTTATGATTAATAAGTAAGAACCATGATAGATTGAAAAAAAGAAGAGTGAGTGATAAAAAAGTAAAGATGTGTTAGTGTGGGAGTTAAAAAGGGAGATTAAAAAATTCAGTGTACGATAGAGTGTGTATCAAATAGAGAGAGCAAAAAACATAAAGAGACAATTCATAAAAAAAAATAAGCAAAGTAATGAATGTAAGGGAACTCAAAAAGTGATGAATGTCTTGATAGAGAAAATAGTGAGACATGTAGAGATTAGGAGAGCAGATTTTGGATGATAAAGATGAAGAGCATACAGAAAGTGTAATAAAAAGAGTACAAAGTTGTAAAGAGAAGAAATAGCTCAAAAAAGAGCAAGAGATAGCAAGAATTAGATAATAAAAGAGAAATGAGAAGAGAGAAAATGGTCACAAATAAGAGAAGGTGAGACAAAAGAGAGAGAGAGAGAGATTGATGAATAGTAAAAAAAGAGTCATTAATAGATCTTGTTATTTTGAGAGGAGGGAGAAAAAACATCAAGATGGAGATAATTTGAAAGATAAAAATATAAAAACATAGGAAGATAGAGAAAATGAAACTAAAAGAGAGTTTTAAAAAGATGCCCACAACAAATGATAGAATGGCAAAAAAAACTAGCAGAAGAAATAGATAAAGTACAAACAAGTAGATGAAGAATAGGAAGAAAAGAGAAAATTTCCAAAAACTCAAGGATGGACAAAAAAAAGGAATGTGACAGGGAGAGGCACAAATGTTTTGTGAGAGGCAAAAGTTAATAATGAGTGAAAAAGTGGTGGATAAAGGGACATAAATAAAGAGAGAAACAGTGAAAAAAGTCAAATAAAGTCTATCAAAAGAAAAACATAAAGAATAAATTACTAATCCTATAAGTCAATTATTTTGTGACAAGAAAATATAAAAAATATATTATTAATAATAATTAATCAAAAGTTCTTCGAAATTATCATTTATTGTTGTACACACAAATATTAATATTTTAATAAGAATAACCACTATATTAATTTTTCTAAATATTTGTAATAATTATTAGTTAACATTAAACTTCTTTAAAATGTTTTTTTCACTAATAATGAATTACTACAATGTTTATTCTTATAATTATTTTTCTTCTCTTTTAATTCTTCCTCTTAGAAATTCCAGTTAATTTTTTTTTGTTAAAAATTCTAATTAACTATTCGTAAAATTAAATAGTCAGTTAATAAAATTATTATTAACTTATAACTAATAATGAAATATTTCTTAGAAAAATTAAAATTTAAATTTAATACTTTTTTCATTCTTAAATTATCATTCCATATATATATTTATAACTAATTCAAAATTTTTATTGTTATTATCAATAATAAGTAATTATAATAACTAATAGTTTAAGAATTAGAGGAAAGAATAATTCTTTTAAATACTATTGAACAATAATAAAAATTTCATGACCATCAACTATATATAAATATGTTATTCATATGCTAATTATATCTGTAATCATTTTACATGAATAATTAATAATATTTAATATCAATAATTACTATTATTATAGTTAAGTTATGCTAAAAAAAATTTTAAGAATTTTTATTTCAATTTCGGAGATATAACAATAATAAATATATTCATGATATATCTTGTAATTTAGTCTTTCATTTTTTATTCAAATTATTTCATAAAAATAATGAGACTAACAAAAAAAAGTTTGTTAATTATTAAATTGTGATGATAGTGATAAATAATTTTATTGTGAGAATAATCATAAGATATCTAAAAACAAACTTTTTTCATTTTTTTATAAATTTTAAGAAAAAAATTCGAATAAAAATTAAGAAACTGAGAATATGATTGCATTATGAACATAAAATAAAAAACATAAAGGTAGTAATGTTTTATGTTAGTGATCTAATTTTAATCAATTGCAATTTAAGACTAATTTTTTTTAAATTAACATAATTATTTATTACCTTATAATGGTATTTCCAAAATTGATTTTAGAAAAACATACCTTCCAAAAAATAATAAGAATTTTCTTTTCTACCTTTTATTTTCTATGTATTCCAAAAAATAGTAATGTGATTTAAAAGAGGTATTATGAAGAAAGTGATTATTTTTTAATAAGTTCATAGAAAATAAATAGGAAATAGAAGATGAACCCAAATAAGAGAATGATTATATAAATAAAAAGGAATAAAAGATGAAAATAAGATTAAAAAACAAAATGGAAAAAACATAAAGTTTCATGTATAAGGACAAGAATAAAAGAAATAAGAAGAAATAGATAAAGTGAATAAGAAGAAAAACAACTCAAAGAATGCAAAAAAGAATAATAGTAATTTAAAAAATGATTACAATTTTTTATTTTAAATTATTTAAAATAATATTTATTATTATCATTTTATCATTTATTATTCTTTATTATTAGTTTTTCTTAACTTCAATAAATATTCTTCATATTTATTACAATTTTAAAATTGTAATAAATTAATTTAATAGTTCTAATTAATAACATAAGAATAAGACTACTTTATTATCGTAGCCACTATAATGAATTTATTACTTTATATTAATTTTTTGTTATAAATTGTTTAAAAAATTTTATTGTCAACATAATTTTAAAAATAATATTCTTTTTTAAAAAATATAATTTAATTATTATATATAAATTTTTTATATTTATTTGAATTTATAAATAATATTTATTATAATATTAAATTCTATTTATAGTGGTTCTTCCACTTATTTGTAATTGATTTTCATAACTGTTAAAATTATTAAAGATTTTCCTAGTTTTAATAGAATAATAAATAATATTTTTATTCTTTATTATCCTTCTTTTAATTTTCTAATAGTATTATCCTTCATTTGATTCATATCCTATTTGTTGTTCTATTAATTGACTTTCCATTGAAATTGGATACTAAAAGATTGATTAAGAGAGAGAGAGAGAGAGAGAGAGAGAGAGAGAGTGATATATATATATATATATATTAAATATTATGATATGTGAGAGAGGCAAGAATCAATGTAGATAAGGTATATATCATCAAATAAAAATAGAAGCAATAGAGAATAATAATGATGGGAAATAAATAGCAAGATAGAGAATGTTTGAAAAAGTGAGAGATGAAATGAGCACAATGAATGACAAAAAAGATTTATATAAGAAGATGGGAGAGGAAGAGAGAAAAGAAAGAAATAAAAGAGTAATAGAGAGAGAAAGAGAATAAGGGACTAAGGTAGATCAAGAAAGATATAATCCTTGATAATGAGAGGAAAGGTAGGGAGTGTGCTTTAATTGAGAGAATAAGATATTTGATTGATAAGGAGATAAGGGAAGAGACGATTAGATGAGATAAAATGTGTTATGAAAAAAATAGATACAGGGCCGAAGAGAATGAGGAAGTGAGTAAGGCAAAACATGGAGTAGTAAGGGGAGTATTTGATAGTGAAAAAAAGGGAGATAAAAATAATGGAGGGAAATGTTGAAGACTTCGATATAAATGAGACAAAATTATGGGTTATATAGTGAGAGGAGTTAATAAGAAAAGCAGAAGGAAAGTGATAGGTGAAATTTAATAGAGAGTGTAGGACAAATAGGAAAAGAGAGTTTTATGAAGAAAAAAATTATTGGAAGATAGAATAAAGGAAAAGAGAGGAGAGAGAAAATAATAGGTTGGGATCAAAGATAAAAAAGAATGATAGACAATGATAAGAAATAAGTAAAAAAAGATAGTTAGGTAAAGTAGGGAAGAAATAGTAAAGTAGAGAGGTTGAGTGATAGAGATACAAGTAAAGTTAGAGATTATGAGAAGACATTTGGAGATAGAGAAATGGAGAGATAATGAAGGTAAAAGAAATAGAAGCAAACATATAAGTGAGAGAAAAACAAAAAGATAAAACGAGATGGAGAAATAAGAGAAGATAAGGACATGAAGATGCAAGATAAATAAGAGAAAGGAAATAGAGATAATCAAAAAGACAAAATAGAATGGAGAAAAGATAATGTGCTAGAGATAAGTGATAAAAAGATAAGGTGATAATAACAGAGATACATAATGAGGGCCATATATAATGATAAAAATGGAAAACTATAAAGGTAAGGAGAGGGGAAATAAAAAGCATATGAGAGAAATAGGAGAGGAGATACATGGAAGAGAGAAAGTGTTAAGAAATGATAAGATAAATAAGAATAATTGTTGATAAAATAGATAGAAGGGAGAGAAAGAGTAAATTAAGTGATAAAGACCTAAAAGAAATTATGAGAGTTAGAAGAATGATGAATAAATTAAATAAAGAGCGATGGAGCATAAAAGATTATAGAAATAAGATAGAAGCAATTAGAGATGAGAAAAAGGATGATAAATTGAAAGAGAATATAAAGAGATATGCAAGAAAGAGAAAGAATGCATGAATATTGACGTTGACATGCAAGAGAAAGATGTAAGGACATGAGGATAAGTCAAGAGGTAATAAGAGAAACCAAGGTAAAGACAATGAATTAGACTAATTCAATGATTAAAATAAGGTAAAAAGGTAAATAAATAAAAAGAGCAAGGCAAAGTGAAGGATATAACATAAGAGACAAAGATGGATATAGAAAGTGGCATGCTAGCACAAATAATGTGAAAGGTAGAGTGTGTGATAGGAGTGATAAAAAGAGGTAAAAGTAGAAAAGAAAGAGAGAAAAGAGTCGAAAAAAGAGAGATAATAGGAGAGAGATGGTAGAGGCTATGATAAAGAATGTCATAAATAAAGACCATATAGATTAAGACATAAAAAGATAATGATAAATAGAATAAATGATACAAATTAAATTGATCTTAGATAGAGAGAGAAAGTGAGTGATAAAGGTGAGTGAGAAAATAGAGAGATATAAAACAGAAGAGAGAATGAAGGATAAAGATTAAGGGAGTAGCAAAGTGAAAGACAATTAATGGGAAAGAAGGATAAAGATTCCAAAATTGAAAAAAAGTTGATTGAGTTCAACAAAGTTTAAAGATGGTTGAAGAGGTAAAGGGAAATGTAAAAAAGAAAAGGAGAATAGGACAATGAGATAGTGAAAGAAAAAGGACCATTGAAGGAGCTTTATAAATACATAGTCTAATTCTTACTTGAAAGTTGCATACTATAATTTTATTAACCTCTAATGGCATTATCTCTAATAAAGTGAAACCTTATATTTTTATGATTTATTTTGTTATATTGATAAAATTAATTATGTACCTAGCAACAAGCCTAGTTATATCTCTGGTAATTCATTTTTTACATATTTATGCTAGAGTATCGACTTAACTCTAACGAATTATTTATCACTAAGCCTAAAAATTAAATCTTATGCTTAATGTTTCTAAAGTTTATTTAACTATGAATTTTGGACAAGAACTATACCCTTTAGGGCTTCTTCACTAAATATAATTTTTATATGAGAACTACAAATATACAATGATCAATTTCTCTTTTAGAAAACCATGTTCTAACTCCTTCATTAACATGTCATTTATTTGATTTCTATAAATTTTGATACTACCAATCTCAAGGAGTCATTGATTAGCATCTTCTCCATATTTTTTCTTTTCTGATTTACATTCTATATTTTTTAATATAATGTTCATCAATGACTCCATCAAATCGTTCTATGTTTTCAATAATTATTTTTGAAATTAACTCAACAAACACAACATGCATACAGACTCTATTTAATGTTCAAATTAAATTAATCAAATGTTTTCATTCTCTTTTCTAATTGAAAGAAAATAACAAATGTAAATATAAATGTCATGATCAATATCAAATTATATTAAGTTTTGAGAATAAATTAAATAATTTCCAAACATGTAATATTTATTTTTTCCTCCTTTACATGCTTAAACATTTTTCTGATTGAGAGATATAAATTGGTCTCATATTTTCCATTCCTTGTAATTATCACATAGATATAATTTTTATAATTTATTAAATTAAAATTACTTTTATATTTTAAATGTTGTAATCAATTAAAAAAAGCTGTTGATGGACACATTTTTATTCTTATAAACATTAACTCTAGCAAATTTAAAAAAAAATCAATGTCAACCACAAATCTAAGCTTCTTTACATCTAAACTTAAATTATGGTTTTTTAAATAAAATTATCTCTAAAATTCTACTGATTCTTAGGTAATTTTAATCAGAGTTTTACATATTTTACATTTTCTTTGGCCATTTTTATATTTTATTCATAAGTCAACTATGATTTAAATATAAGCTCATACATTTCAATTTTTAATAACAAATCATATGACCATTCAATCATAGTTCATCATAAACCATGAAGAAACAAATATGGTATTGGCTTGCTTGCAATATTTGAATTCATCTTACAATAATTATATGCACTAACTAACAAGTTCCAAGTGATTAATATTGATAAATAATAAGTAAATCTAAAATATTTGGTCTTCTAATCTCAGCTAATAAAGCCATAAATTTGCAAGTGAGTTACACCAATTCACAAACCTAGCCCTATCTCTATAGGTCCAAAAATATGGACACACACCAATAAATTAACTAAGCATTAAATTTAAGAACCCAACCCATCTTGGGTTCAATATTGGTAGGGTGTGGATGTTGTCATTTTCCAAAGAAATTTTTGAAGTTTGTTCCCTAAAGATTCCACTCATATCTATTATGCTTTGATTTATGGATTTTTTAATCAAGCAGTTAAATGTAAGATGTATAAATTTTGAACAATAATTGCATAAAATATTCGACTTAACTTTATAATGAAATGTACATGAACAAGGAATTGGCATTAATTTGAACACGTGGATATATTTTTTTAAATCTAAAATTAGTATGTAAACATACATTTTTTTTTGTCCATTGGTTGTAATACAAATCATGTTTAAGTAAATATGAAGTATTCAAGTGAATATTACTATTTTTCACATAATTGAATGAAGTACCACTCACATGTAAATGATTACAAGTAGATACATGACAAAATAAAGTAGCATAATTTGACTTTAGATCATGTATTTCCTTTTTAAGTGAATCAAATTTTTCTTGTTTTTCTTTAAACAAACAATTTTCTTCAGTTAACTTATCATTCTCTAACTTTAAAGCATTATTTCATGCAACATATTTGCACAATTCATTTTCACATTCTTTACTCAAAGCATTAAAATATGAAATATATGCCCAAACTTGGCGTATGTGCTCGTGTCTTGGTAATTATGTCTTTTTTGCATTTATGTGCTTGTGCATGTGTTTGGGTGTGCATGTGTCCATGTATGCGTATGTTTTTGCACACTTGTGTGTTCGTGTGTGCACGTATATGTACATGTGCACTTGTAAGTGTGCATGTTTACAGGTGCATGCATATATGCTTGTGCCTTTGTACATGTTTCTACATCTTTATGTGTATGCACGTGTGTGTATGCATGAGTGTGCATGTGTCTAAGCATGCATGTGAGTGTGTATGTATGTGTGTGTGCATATGTGTCAGCCAGTGTGTGTGTGTCCCTGTTGGTGTAATCTTTATCGAGCTAATGCACTAAATTGTTGGTTAATTGTCCTTTTAAACTTTTTGTTATTTTTAAATTCTACCTTAAATGAAATTTGGCACAATCATAAGACTCTTGATTTAATAATTTTGATAGGAAATAAAAAATTATAGTTTTAAAAATGATTTTAAATAAAATGTTTTATGCCTAATAAAAATAACTTTGATACATTTCTTATATATATATATATTATTGACTATTATTAAGTAAGAGATATCATAAAGAAATTAAAATTAACAAGAGATTTTTAAGTGATTTGTCTTAACATAGGCCTACAACCAACCCAAATCAACCCAACCAAGATTTTATTAATGAAGCCACTCTCTTTTGCCATAATAAGTAGAGATAAATTACAATCCACATTGTTTCACCATAACATGTAAGGGTTTACCATCACAATCTCAATTATAAAAACTTGCAATATTAAAAAAAAAGTGAACAATAAGTAACCACAATGTTTTATTATTCACTTGTAAAAACATATATGACAAAAAATGTATGGATCATGATATCAAAATATAAATGTGTATATGAAAAAGGTTGAAACAATCTAAATGACTTAGCTTTGAAATATTAAATGTAAACGACTTATCAATATACACTAGCATAAATTAAAAAAATAGAATTAACAAAGATCTTGCTTTAATACAATCTATTTAAAAAAATAAAAAAGGATAAATAAATAAATAATTAACTTTAAAGAAGTCACCAGCAAGACGTCTAATCGAAGAAACTTTTGAAACAAGAAAGAGAAATGAAGATTTGTAAGCATGACTCCAACAAAGCATAAAATCCAATTGAAATTTTTTTGTTTTGCATCTTCTCTTTCAAAAAAGTTGACATAACTAAGTTAAAATCATCAATCATCCAAATCCTCCTCTATTTATATTAGAATATTTTATTCAAAAATAGAAATTTTTTACAATCGAAAAGGGTCACCTAAAATTGTCATTGTATTTTTGCATTCAAATCAAACAAAAATAACTTTCTAAAATGCTAACTATGAGTAAGATTTGATGAGAATATTGAATAAAGGAACTAGATATATTCTAAGGGGAATTTGATCAAGATCATTAGATCCTGCTTACTACGTGGACGATGTTAATGTACAAGAGCACTATTTTAAAAGGTGGAGATGATCTTAACCATTCGATCAAGCTTTACAAGTGGACAAAAAGATGAAATGCCCTATTCATAAATGTAAATAAAATATCTTGGGTTCAATTATAATAGTGTGTGATTGAGGTGCTTTTATAAATGTTATTTTGAACACATTCTCATATGAATTAATTAATATTTATCTTTCTTTAAATAGATTGATTCTCTAATTTCTCTATCATAAGAAATATTTTCATGCCTATCACAATAACTACATACAACTTAGGATTTAGTATGAAAATGAGTAGTATGCAAACTAGTATATTTTTTTCATATAGTTATATATTGAAGCATGTTTGTGAATATATGGAATAAGATATCTTCTATTATCATTCACATGTAAATGTGAACATTTCAATCTATATTTTGTAGTCATATAAGATGTAAAATTATAACTTATGGTCACAAACTATTATTTCTATTCAAATGAGTAAAAGATAGAGCATGTATAGACACATATGAATATGTATAAGAAATAAAAATACATGAAGGCATATTAACAAACTTTTCTTTCAAATCATTTAACTCTATTTCTATCAAACCAAGATTTACTACTTTTTCTATTAAAATACTATTTTCTTCTCTTAAAAAATATTTTCACATTTCAAAGAATTAATACATGAATTGCTTAAGGCCAAAGATGTGTGACATTCAAAACTTTACTTTATAAGGTACTTAAATAAGTTGCATGCATAAGTAAAATATTTTGAAATAGTTCTTCTCTAACATTAAGCTCATTACATTATCTTTTTAATAAGTAAACATGATGCTCTTATTTGTCATATTTCCCTTTAAGTTTAGCATACATCTTATTCGATTTCTTATGCTCAACTATAAATTCATCAAAGGTAATAGTCTATTCAACAACACTAACAATGTGATTATCGCTATTAGAAGAAGAATGTTCTATACACCTTAGAATGAAGAGCTTACTTTTGAGGTGCTTAAAGCTTCTTTCTTCTTCTTTCTCTATTTCATTTTCTTTTGATTTCCCAATTTCATCTTATCTTGGGTAAGAAATACAATATATTTATCATATAAATTCTCTAGTTTCTATATAACCTCAAAATAAGCTTTTAGATGACAAATCCTTATACTAATTTATTGAGACAAAATAAAATAAAGTTAACTCATGCTTTTAGCATTTCTTTGCCTTAAACTTTTAGATTATTCATCAAAAATATTTCAAACAATAAAATGATTTTAAAATAAAAACTATAAATAAATATTAACATTTATAATAAAACATTTAAAATTATTTGTCCACCAAGAAAAATTTTCAACTTCAAACATTGTTGGATCTGTGTAGTTTACAATATAAATAGTAATTCACTACATAACCAGAAATGAAAAAGATGGGATCCACTTTTGGAAATTTCATCCGTGAATGTAACTCATTCTAATACCATTTTATGTAATCTGGACCAAGCCAATTCAGAAAAGATGGGGTGAATTATGCCTTTAAAAATTTTATCATTTTTTAAAAAAATTTTAAATAAAAATTTAGAAATCATAAAATCATTCACTTATTAAATTTTTTAAAAAAATGATGAAAATAAAAATTTTATAGTTCTAAAAACTTTTTTCAATAAAATGTTAATACATTATAAAAATAATTTTCGTAATTTTGTTTTATATATAGCTTTTAATTAAATATTATTAAGTGTAATATCATAAATTATATAACAATAAAGAATAAAAGTAGCAAGAAATTTTTATGTAGTTTGGCCTAACTCATGCCTGCATCTACCCTAGTCAAACCAACCAAGATTTCATTAACAAAACTACTCTTTTCATAATAGGTAGAGGTAACTATTATAATTAATATTATTTTATCGTGATAATTACTGGTTGACCATAAACGTTTCAGTTATAAAAGCTTACAATATTTAAACACAATACAAAATAATAAGTAATAATAACATAACATTATTCACTTATAAAATAATATATGGCATAAGTCTATGGATTAAAATGTTAGAATATGAGTGCACATAAGAAAATGTTTATAAAAATATATAGGACTTAGTTTTAAAATAATAAATCTAAAAGATTTATTAATATATACTGACATTATTAAAAAAATGAAATAAAAAAAGATCATACTTTAATATGACCTTTTCTAAAAAAAATTAAAAAGAAGAAAAAATAAATTATCAATTATAAAGAAGCCTCAAGAAAGATGTGCAACAAAAATATTGCTAAAGAAAAAGAAAAAATAAGTTGTAGACACAGCTCTAACAAAGAAACAAAATTGAATTATAGTTAATGGTTTGCACCTTCTCTTCCTAAAATATTGATGTAACTCTTAAGGCCACTTAATTTATATTAGAATATTTTAATCAAAAATAAAAATCATTTAACAACTATAAAGGGCCATCTAAATTTGTTATTACATTTTAGCATTCAAAAGAAACTCAAGCAGCTTTCTAGAACACTAATTACGAGTGGTAACAATGATCATCATCCAATCTAGGAGGACAAAATAAGAGTTGCTCAGTCAGAATGCTAAATAAAGGTCTAGAACTAATCCAAGAAATATTTGATCTAGATCCTTAGATCAAGCATGCTAGGTGGATAGTGTTGATGCACAAAGGTGGAGTCAATCTTAATTGTTCAACTGAGCTTTATAGATGGACAGCTAAATAAAATGCACAGTTCACAAATATGGAGAAGATCTCAACCATGTGATTAGGTTTTTATGGATGCATAGTATGATAAAAAATAACTATTCAAAATAGAAACTTTTTCTTATATGCTTGATCAAGCTTGTCAAATGAATGCTTACATGGAATCTATAGTTCACAAGGCATGATTTTAAGCCACATCACAAGCTTGTGTATGATATTAGGAATTTATAATACTTCCTCAATGAAAAAAGGTTTGCCTAATGGGGTAGTCCACCACTTAGTGCTTTTAGGAAGTAATGACCAAAGTCACCTATGCATATATTTATAAGTGTAATTTATCCTAATCCCCATATTTAACACTTCATGAGTTTGTCTTAACTCGTTATCCTAAGCTAGTTTAGAAGTTACTCCTTTACCTGATATAATCCAAGCTACAAATGGAATTATCATGCTTAAGACTTAGGCCTAACTCATTTTGGTTCACTCTATCTCTTGACCCACTACTTCTTAAGCCTTATTCCTCAATCGTAGTTTGGGCCACTTAGCCCTTACCTTTGGGCTTTCCCATGTCCTGACTCTTAGGCCAATTGATTTTATTAAGAGTCCATTTAAATATTAATTTTTTTACTTATAAATGTTTTTGTTGCTACTAAGTAAATAAATTATTTTTTTAAGTACTAAAATAATAATGTGTTTGAAATTAATGATCATACAAATGAATTAATGGTATTATGTAACCTAATTATTTCATAAATAAACAAGTGATAAGATAACAAATAAAAAAGTTGATATTTTAAATATATATTATTGATGGTTAATTGCTCCACCAAGATTGAATAATAGCTCCATGATATATCATTAAGCCACAACTGTTGCATGGCCACCATCATTGATTAAGATTGCCTCACTTATAGATTATTCCAAAAGATATTTGGTCAAAACTCTCTAATTCAATGATCCTATAAAAGCTTGAAATGCATGACCTAGAAGTTACTTGAGAACACTATTAGAGAAATTAACATAATTATTTTATTATCATCAAATAAAAAGTCTCAAAATAAAAGGTAAAACACTTATGTAGGTGCAGGAGTGATTATGTGCTTGAGCATGTGCATATGGGTGCACATGCATGTCACTACATGTGTCAATATATGTGTGCAACATGTCTTTGTGTGTGCATATATGTATGTGTGTGTGGGTGCATGTGTATATGTGTTGTGTGTGTGCTTATGCGCATGTGTGTGATTTTTTGTGTGTGTGTGTGTAAGCTTTTATGTATGGAGGGTTTTAGCATGTATATCTACATATGAGTGCATGTGTATGTGTGTTTATGTACTAGTAGGTGTGTGAGTGGGCATGTTTGTGTGACTGTGACCTTGCATATGTGTTTGTGTGCATGTTTGGATATTTGTGTGCATTTGCAAGTGTGTGTGGGTATATGCATGTGTGTGTGTGTGTATATGTGTCTATGCATTAGTGTATACATGCATAGATGCATATGTGTTTGTGTGCATGCATGTATGTGTTCTTGTATATCTATGTATTTGTGGGTTTGTATATTTATGAAAGCCTATGCATGTGTTTATTCATGTGTGGGTGCATATGTGTGTGAGTTTGGGTGCGTGTGCATATGTATGCCTGTGTTTTTGTGTGTCCGCATGCAAGTTGTGTCTTCATGTGCATATGCATGCATGTGATTATCTGCATTCTTTTTCTTATGTATGTTTGTGTATTTGTGTGCATGCATATGCACATGAGTTTGTATGTGTGTGTGTATATAAGTGTCTATGAATGTGCCTATGTGTGTGTGTGTGTATATATATATATATGAGTGTTCATGTGTTTGTTCTTCTAAATATACTTATGCATATGTGTTTATGCATTTGTGTGCATGTGCATGTGATTATGTATATTTTTTCATGTGTCTCTGTCACTACATTTGTGCTTTTATGTGTGTATATGCATTTATGTTAATGTATATGCATGCATGTGTGTGTGCATGTGTATGAGTATGTCATTTTGTATGTGTATGCTTGCATAAGTTTGTGACATTTGGGTGTGTGTGCACGTGCATGCATATATGTGTGTTTGTGTAATTGTGCATATGTGAGTGTCTATTTGTGTGCTCGTGTGTTTTTATGTGTATACATGATTCTGAGTGCATGTGTTTTCTATGTGTGTGCATGTGCACAAGTGCATCTATCTATGTGAATTCATGTGTGTGTATGTATTTGTGCATGTGTTTGTATATATGTAAATTTGTATGTGTGTATATTTATGTGTGTGCCTATGTGTATGTAACCATGTGCATGTGTGTTTGCATGTGCTTGTGTGTGTGTATGTGTATATTTGTATGTGCATGTGTTTGTGTATGTGTGTACATGTGTGTGCATGTATGTGTGTACGTGGGTGTGTGTGATTTTATGTGTATGCTTACTTATTTGTTCATCAATGTTTTTGTGTGGGTGCATGGGTCTGCATCCATTTGTGCATGTGCAAATGTGTGCCTATGCATGCATGCTTGTGTCCATGTGTGTATTCATACAGACACACATGTGTGTGCTTATTTATATGTGTGTAGTTGTGTGTCCATGTGTTTTCATGTACATTTGCATGGGTATGCATATGTGTACATGCATTTGTGTATGTGTAAGTTTTTGTTTCTATGTATGTGCATGCACGTGTGCATATGCATGTAAACATCTATGTATGTTTGTGTGTGAGCATGAATATGTGTAAGTGTGATGCATGAGGGTGTTGATATGTGTGTGTTCTTGTGTGTGTTTGTGTGTTCATGTGTGTGTGTGTGTGTGGGTGTGCACATGTGTGTGTCTGCACATGCATGTGCATTTGCATATGTGTATATGTGGGTGCATGTGCATGTATGTATGTGTCAGCTTGTCTGTGTCCATGTGTGTGTGCATGCATGCCTATGTGTATGTCATGTGTGTGTGTGTGCATGTGCATATGCATGTATGTGTATTTGTGTGTGTTTTGTATACATATACATGCCTTCATGTGCGTGTGTGCAAGTGTACACATACACATATGTGTATGATTGTGTGAGTTTGCATGTGTGCATCTATGTTTGTGTTTATTTGTGTGTGTTCCTATGTGTGCATGTATGTGCATGGATTCATGTGTCTATGTGTGTTTGAGTGCATGTGTGTGTGAGTGCATGCATGTGAATGTGCATACTATGTATGTATATGTGCCAACATGTATGCATTGGTTTAAATATGGGTGTGTATGTGTCTGTGTCTATGTGTGTTTGGTTGTATGTTATGATGCATATTTTTGTGTGCATATGCATGTGTTCACTTGTTTGTGTGTGATTATGTGTATGTGTGTGTAGGAGGAGTCAATTATTATCTGAGCGTGCGCATGCATGCTTGCATATACATGTGCATGTGTGTGTGTGTTTATAAATGCACATGTGTATGCATGTGGGTGTGTGGGTGTGTTGGTGTGTGTGTTCATCTGTGCACGTGTTTATGTGTGCATGTTTGTTTGTCTTTATGTTGGTTGTGCATGTGTGCATCTATATGAACATGTGTATGTGGGTTTGTGTGTATGTATTTGTGTTTATATGTGTGTGCACATGTTTATGTATGTGTTTGTGTATTTGTATGTGTGTGTACATGTGTATGCATGTATGTGTATGTACTTTTGTTTGTACATGTGAGTCAAAGTGTGCTTGTGTACATGTGTGTGGGGTGTGTGTATTCGTGTGTATGTACATTTGTGTGTGTGTGTGTGTCATTGTGAGTGTGTATGTGTGTGTGCATGTTTATGAGTTTGTGCACATGTATATGTGTGTGCAATCACACCTATGTCTATGCATATGTGCATGTCTATGTGAGTGATTGTGTGTCCCTATCCACATTTGTGTGAATGTGCTTATATGTATGCATATTTTTGTGTGCATACTTTAGTGTCTATGTATGAATGTGCATGTTTACATGTGTGTGTGCTTGTGTTCGTGCATGTGTGCTTGTATGTTTCTGTGTACTTGAGTGAATGTGTGCACGTGTGTGTACATGTCTTTTTGTAAGTGTGTGTGTACATGTATATGTGTGTGTCTATGTGCATTTGTATATTTGTGCATATATGTGTGTATGTTTGTTTGCACATGTCTATCCATGTGCATGTGTGTGTACATGTGTGTGTGTACAAGAGTATGTGCACATGCATGTGTGAATTCTTATGCATATGTGTGTCCGTGTGCATGTGCATGTGCATGCATATGTGTTGTATGTGTGTGTGTTTTTGTGCGTGTGTATTTATTCATGTATTTATGCATGTGTGTGTGTGTACAAATGTGTTTTAATGTTTGTGCATGCATTCACATATGTTTTTATATTCATTTATGTTTCCATGAGTGCACGTGCACTTATGCATATGCATGTGTGTGTGCATGTGTCCCTATGTGTGTGTGAGTCTATGTGTGTGTTGGTGTGAGTGTGCATGCCTTTGCATGTGTATGTGTATGTGTCTATGTGCATGTGTGTGCATGCATGGGTGTTTGGCATGTGTGTGTGCATGTATGTGAGTTTGTGTTTGTGTGTATATTTATGTATGTGCATGTGTGTGTATGTATGTGAGCCTTTGTATGTGCAATTTTTTCTATTTGTGCCTATATATGTGCATGTGTGAATATTTAGAGCATGTGTGTATACTTGTTTCTTTGTGTGTTTGTGTGTGTACATGTGTATGAGTGTGCATGTGCATGTGTGCTTATAGGAATGAGTTCATGTTAATGTATGTTCATTTAAATGGATGCACATTGATGCATGTGTCTATTTATGCATGTGTTTTCTTTTGTGTGCATATGTGTGTATGGTCAGGTCTGTGTCTATGTATGCAATCATGTGTGTGTGCATTTATTTGTGGATGTATTCGAGCATGTTTGTGTGTTCTTATGGGTGTGTGTGTGTGTGTGTGTAAGTCTACATGCATGTGTGTGCATGTACTTGGGTGCATAAGTGTGTTTTTTTATACACATGCATCCTTATATTCATGCATGTGTGTGTGCATATGCACGTGTGCATGTGTTTGCATCTGAGTGTGTGCTTGTATATATGTGTGAGTGTTTGTTAGTGAAGGTCCATGTGTGTGCATGCATATGCATGAATGTGTGTGGGTACATGTGTGTGTGATTATGTGTGTGCATGTGCTTGTGTAAGTGGGTCCGTGCATATGTGCATGTGTGTGTGTCTGCATGTCTACTTATGTGTGTGTACATGTGTGCATATGTATGCATGGGTGTGGGTGTGTTTGTCTATACCTTCATGTGAGCATTTGTGTGCATGTATGAGCATGTGTGCATGTGTGTGCGAATATACGCCTATGTGTGTGAGTGTGTTCATCTGAGCATACATGTGTGTGTATGTGTGTGCTTGGGCATCTGTGTGTGCATGTGTGAGTGCTTGTATATATGTTATTTGTGTTTATGCATATGTATGTATATGCATGTGTGTATTTGGACTTGTGTGGGTGTCAATATATGCATAACCACATGTATGAATGCCTATGTACAAGTATGTATGTCTCTATATGTGTGTGTGTGTGTATTGGTGCTTATGCATTTGCATTCATGTGTGCATGCTTGTTCGTGTGTATGTGTGTGTGCCCTTGTATTTATGAATGTGTGTATGTGTGTGTGGATATCTATATGTGTGCATATGCATGCATTTGTGTGTGTATACACCTCTATGTTTATGTGAATATCATTATGTAAGTATGTCTACATGTTTTTTTGAGTGCATGTGCATGCATAAGTGTGTGAGTGTGTGAGTGTGTTTGTGTCCATATGTTTGGATGGACATGCATGTGTGTATGTGTGCACATGCATGCATGTGTGCAAGTGTGAATGCATGAGTGTTAGTTTGCATTGTTGGGTATGAGCATAAGTATAAGTGTATGTATGTGCATATTTATGTGTGCAAGTGTGTGGGTTGTGCATGAATTTATGAATGTGTGTGTTTCAGTGTGTGAGTGTGTGCACATGTGTGCCTGCATGCACATATGTGTGTGTGTGTGTGCAATGATATGTGCATGTGTACCTGTATCTATGTATGCATGCAAGTGTGTTTGCGAATGTCTATGTATGGTCATGTGAGCATGTGTGCAAGGGCTTGTATATACATCTGTTTACTTTTTTGTGTGTATACATGCGTGTGAGTATTGTGCTTGTGTTTGCAAGTGCAAGTGTATGCATATACATGCTTGTACTTATTTGTCTTTGTGTGCATGTTTTAGTTTGTTTGGGTGTGTCTATGTGTACAAACACATGTGTGTGTGTGTATAAGTTTTTGGGTATGCATATGTGTTTGTGTGTGTGTACATGTATGTGTGCTTGTGTGTGCATTTGCATGTGTGTGTAGGTGCACACATGTGTGATTGAGTGAATGCTTTTGTGTGCATAGGTGTGTGTATGCATGTGTGCATGTCTATATATTTGTATCCATTTGTTCACATGTGGCTGTATATGTGTGTGTGCATCTGTGTGTATGCACAAGCTTGTGTGCATATGTGTGTGGTATGCATGCATGTGTTGATGTGTTTGGATCTGGGTTTGTGCATGTGTGTGTGTGTGAGTGTGTACATGTGTGTGTGAATTCTTATGTGTTTTTGTATGTGTATATATGTCCTTGTGTGTGTGTACACATGTGCTATGTATGCACATGTGTATAGATGTTTCTACATGTGTGTGTGCATGCATGTTTATGTGTGTGAGTTCATATGTGCACATGTCTGTGCTTGTGTGTGCATGTTTCTATGTATGGCTTTACATACACATTTGTGTGTGTTTGTGTGCTTGTTTATCTATATGCATGCCATGTGTGTGTGTGTATGTGTGGATCCTTCTATTGGGTTGTGTGTTGGCATGTGTGTGTGTGTGCATACATGTACATTTGTGTACTGGTGAGAGAAAGGGTGCACGAGTGTGTTTCTATGTGTGGGTGTGTGTGTGTGTGCATATATGTGTGTTTGTGCATGCATGTTTGTATGTGCATGTATATGCACACACAAGTTGTTTATGGGTGCTTGTGCATATGTGTGTGTGTGTGTGTGTTTCTATGTATATGTGTCTGTGTGCATTTCTGTGTGTGTAATTATCAATTTCTATGTCTACATCATGTTTGCATAGGTATATGTGTGTGTGTTCATGCACATGTGTTGCATATCATGTGTGATTTTGTGTGTGTGGGTGCATATTTGTGTGTATGTGTAGATGCATGTGTGTGCATGCTTGTGTGAGGGTGTGCATGTCTGTGTGTTCATGTGTGTATGCATGTGAGCATGTATCATATAAGTGTGTGTTTGTGTGTACACATGTGTGTGTATGTGTTCCTGTACACTTGTGTTTATCTATGTGACTCTAATTGTGTGTGTGTGTGTGAGCATGTGTTTTCACGTGTGTGTAAGTGCTTGTGAATGTGTGCATGTGTTTTTGTGTATAGATGTATGTGCATGTGTATGCATGTGTGTGTGCATGTGTGTGCATGTTTTTGTTTGTGCACACACATCTTTGTACGTCTGTATATGCACACATCTGAAATGTGTGCAAGTGTGTTTATATGTGTGCATGTGTACGTCCATGCATGTTGTTTGCACATGCATGTATTTGCATGTGTGTTTGCTTGTGCAAATTTGTGCATGTGGTTGTTTGCAAGTGTTTGCATGCATTTGTACAAGTGTGTGTGTGGATGCATGTATGTGCTCCTATGTATGTACATGTGTGCATGTATGTGTGCACTAAGATGCTAACATATATGCATGTGTGTGTGCATGTGTATATTTGCATGTGTGTTTGTGACCATGTTTATGCATGGACAAGTGTATGTGCATATGTGTACATGTGTATGCATGTGTTTATTTATTCATAAGTGAACATTTGTGTGCATGTGCATGTGTGTGTGTCTGTAAGCATGTTTGCCTATGTATATGCACATGTGTATGTGTATGTATGTGGATGTGCATGTGTGGGTGTGTGTGGGCATGTGCATGTGCAACTTTGTGTGTGTGCATTTCTATGCACATCTGTAATGCATGTATCTATTTGTGTATTTGTGTGCATGCATGTATGTGTGTGTTCAAGTATACATGTCTTTATGTGCATGTGTGGCTGTGTACATGTGTGGCTGTGTGCATGTGCATATGCATGCATGCATGGTTGTGTTTGCATGTACATGTGCATGTGAGTATGTGTTTTTGGCTATGTGTGCATGTCTTTGCATGTGTCTATATGTATGTGTGGGCCTATGTCTTTACATGTATATGTGTATATGTATGCATGCATGTTTACATGTGTGTGTGTATATGTGCATGTGGGTGTTTTTATGTGTGCATCTTCATGCATTTTTTTGTGTGCATGTGTTTATCGACGTACCAATGTGTGTATGTTTGCATGTGCATGTGTTAGTGTGTTTATGCATTTTTGTGTGTGTATGAGCATGCATGCATGTGTGAGTGTTTTTGTATAAAAGTGTTTGTGTGAATTTATGTGCATGTGTGTACATGCACGTGGTGTCTATGCATGCATGTGCATATGTCCACAAGTGTGTGTTTCTGTGTGGACATTTGTAATTCTCTGTGTGTGTTCCTATGTGTTTGTGCATGTACATGTATGTTTGTGCTAACACAAATGTGTTGGTGAGTGTGTTTATCCATATGTGTGTGGGAGGGTGTGTGCATGCATGCATGTGCGTATGTGCATATGCATTTAGGTGTGTGTGCTTGTCTGCACATGCACACATGCCTTTGTCTATACACATTTGTGGGTGTATGTAGGTGTGTGCATGTGTGTAGGCATATGTGCATGTGTGTATATGTGCATGTACACATTTGTGTGTGCATTCAAATATGTGTGTGTGTCCATGTGTGTGTTTGTCTGTGTATATGTGTGTGTCTATGGTGGTGCATGCATGTCATTGTGCTCGCATGTATGTGCATGTGTATGTATGCATGTGCATGTGTTTGTGTGATTGTGCAACTGTGCATTTGCCTGCATGTGTGCATTCATGCATATGTGTTCACATATGAAGGTGTGTGTGCATGAGCATGTGATTTTGTGTGCGTGTATATACATGTGTGTATGTGAGTGTTTATGTATGTATGTTTGTGTCTCAGTATCTATTCATGCATCTGTGCTAGAAATGTTCATGTATTCATGTGTGTGTGTGTCTATAAGTGCTTGTCTGTGTGTGTGTGCTTGTGTGTGTGCATATACAAGTGCATGTGTTTGCATGCATGTTTGTGCATAACTGCATTTCTGTGTGTGTGTGTGTGCACACAACTGAGTGTGTGTGTGTGGACATGCATGTACATCAGTTTCGGTGTGTGTCAGCATGTGCATGTATCTATATGAGTGTGAGAGAGTTCATGTTGTGTGTTTTTGTATGTGTCTATGATTCTATGTTTGAGTTGTGTACATGTGCATGTATATGTGTGTGTTTGTGTGTGTGCATGCATGTATGTCAATGTGTGTGCTTGTGATTATGTGTATGTGAATGCATGGGCATCAATGTACTTATGCTTGTGTGTGTGCTCATATTTTGGTTTGTATGTGTGTACTTGTGTACATGTGGGTGGGTATGTCTAAGTGCATGTGTGCACATGTGTGTTTGTGCATATCTATGAGTATGTGTGTGCTTATGCATGTGGATGCATGCATGTGTTTGAGTCCATGTGCTTTCGTGTGCATGTGTGCATGCCTATGTGTAAGGGTGTCCATGTACATGTGTGTGCACAATTGTGTGTATGTTTGTGTGTGAGAGTGTGTGCATATGAACGTGCATATGAGCATGCATGCGTATGTGTGCATGTGTATGTGTGTGCATGTGCACGTGTGTGTGTGTGTGCTTGAATGCATATGCGTGGACTTGTATATATATTTGTGTGTTTGCAAGTGTGTGTGTGTGTGTGCATGTGTGTGAATTTACACATATGCACATTTGTATGTGTGTTTGTGGATGTATGTGCATGTGCGTTGTGTATGTGTGCATGCATTTGTGTTTGTGTGTGCATTTTTGTGCATGTGTGTGTGCATGCACATGCATGCATCCATGTTTATGTGTGTAGGTGCATGCACATAAGCATGTGCATTGTCTTGTGAATGTGTCTGTGTAAGAGAGTATGTGTGTATGTGTGCATGTGTGTGTGAATTGCAGTGCATGTTAATATGCATGGATGTTTGAAGTTGTACTTGTTTGTGTGTGTACTATGTATTTGTCTGTTCTAGTATGCGTGTTGGTGCATGCACGTGTCAAGTATTTGAGTGTGTGTGCATACATTCCTGTGTGTACTTGTATGCACGAACATGTGCTTGGGTGTATGTGTGTTTATGTATATGTGCGTGTTTGAATGCATGAGTGTGCACATTGTGCATTTGTATATGTGTTTGTGCACAAGTGGGTGTGTACGTCTGCTATGTGGTGTGTGTGTGTGTGTGTGTTTGTATGCATGTGCATAGGTATACGTGTGCTTGTGCATGTACAAACACATGCATGTGTCCACGCATGTGTGTGCATGCATGTGTGTGTGTGTGCATGTGCATGAGTGTGATCATGTGTGTGCATGCATTTATATGCATGTGCATGTGCATATGTTTACACATTTTTGTGTGCACACTTGTACCTGTGTGGGTGCGTATGGTGTGCACATATTTGTGTGCTTGTGTGCCTATGTGTGCTTTGGCATGTGTGCATATTCATGTGCACGTGTTTGTATGTGTGTGTGTTTGCATGTATGTGCATGTGAGCGCATACATTCTTGTGTGCATGTGTGTGTGCACGTGTGTTCGTGTGTGTGCATTTGTGTGTGTTATGCACACTTGTGCATCTATGTGTGCATGAGTCTAGTACTCTCTGTGTGTGTGCATAAGCATGTGTGTCCATTCTTGTGTGTGTTTGATGTATGCATGTGTGCTTATATGGGGCATGTGCACATTCCTATGTGTGTGTGTGTTGTATGGTTGCATGTTTTTGAGTGTGAATGTGTTTGTAGGCATGCATGCAACTTTATAGGTCCATGTATGTCAGTCTATATGTGTATGCATATGTGTAATTATGTTACTGAATGCATGTACATGTGTGTCTATGTGTGTGTGTTTGCATATGTGAATATATTTGTATGAGCATGTGCAAGCATGTTTGTGTGCACGTATGTGTAGAGGCTATGCACCCCATGTGTATGTTTGTATGTATGTGTGCATGCATGTGTGTGTGCACGTGTGTAGATGTTTGTTTGAGTGGGTGCGTGTGTTCATGTGTGCAGGTGAGTGTGCATCAGTGTGTGTGTGTGTGTGCATTCATGCAAGTGTGTGTACATGCGTTTTTTGTGTATTGATATGTTTGTGTGCGCAAGTGCACATGTTAGTGTTCTTGTGTTTGAGTTTGTTTATATGTTTGTTGAGTGCATGCGTGTGTACATATGTGTGCACATGTGTGCTCTTATGTGTGTGTGAGTAGTGTATATGCATGTGCGTGAATGTTTACGAGCTTAGTTTTGGCGAATTTACGTGATTGTGTAGGTGTGTATGAGTGTGCTTACAAGTGTGTGCATATGTATGCAAGTGTGTGCATGCTTGTGTGTGTGCACGTGTATTGCATGTGTATGCATGTAGCTGTGTGCCTCTATTTTTGTGTGTCTGTTGGGCATGTGCATGCTTGTGCAAGTGTGTGTGCATGCTTATGTAAGTGTGTGTGCATGTTTGTGTGAATGCATGTGTATGCATATGTGTTTGTGTGTTCGTGTGTGTGTGTATGTGTGTGTGTGCGTGCATGCATGCATGTCTGCATGTTTGTCTACACAAAAGCATGTTTACATGCGATTGAGCACGTGTGTGTATACAAGTGTGTGTATCACCACATTTGTGTTTGCATGTGTGTGGGTGTTTGTGTACATGGATATATGCATAAGTGTACATGATTATATGTGTGGGTCTATGCACACATGTGTGCAATTGTGTATGTGTTCATTTATGTGTGCTTGTGCATGTGTGTCTGCATGCATGTGCTTGATCATGTGTGTTGTTTGTATGAGTCCCTACATATGTCTTTGTACTTGTGCATGTGTGTGTATGTGTATGTGTGTGTTTGCATGTGCATGAGTGGTCATGTGTGTGCCTATATGTGTGTTTATGCATGTTATAGGTGTGGAAGCAAGCATGTAAATGTGTCTGCATGTGCATATGTTTTTGTGTGCATGTGTATGTTTGTGTGTTTGTCTTCATTTATGTGTGTGTATGTGTGCTTCAGTGCGTGCATGTGCATGTGTGTGCATTTGTATGTGTGGGTGTGCATGCATACATGTGTGTGCATGTATGCATGTGTGTCTTTATGTGAGTTCTTGAATATGTTTATGGCTATGTTCATGTGTGCTTGCATGCATGTGATCAAGTGCATGTGTACATGCATGTGTGTGTCTGTGTGTGGGTCTACATGTTTTTTGTGAGTTTTTGTGCATGTGTATTTGTGTGTTTGTGCATGGTAGTGTGCGATTGTGCATGTGCATGTGCTTGTGTGTCCATGATTGCGTGTGAGGGTGTTGTATGCTTCTGTGTGCATATGTGTGCATGCGTCACTATGGTTATGTGTGAATATATGTGTTCCTTTGCATGTGTACATGTGGCATGTGTATGCTTTGTGTTTGTAAGTGTGCATGTGTGCTTTTGTGTGTGTGTGAATGTGTATACATGATCCTATGTCAATGTGTGTGCATGCATATATGCATTAATGTGGGTTTTGCATGTGTGTGTCTAAGTGCATGTCATTTGTGCGTGCATGTGTATGTGTGTATGCATGATTAAGTGTGAGCATGTGTTCATGCACATGTGTGTTTAGGGGTTTGTGCCATGTTGTGTATGTGAGTGTGCACATGTGCACATGTCTATGTTGGTTTGCATAGGTTTGTGTTTTTGTGCATGCATTATTGTGTGTGTGTCTTCATGTATGTGTATGTCCACACATGTGTATCTTCATGTGTGTTCATATTTGTGTGCATGTGTGCTTCTGTGTGAGTGCATGTGTGCATGTACATGTCTGCATGTGTGTACATATATGTGTAAATGTGTTTGTGAAAGTGTGTATATGTTCATGTGTGTATGTGTGTACATGTGCATGCATGTGCATGTGTGCTTGTTTGCTTGCATTTGGGTTCAAGTGTGCATGCATGTGTGTGTTTGCATGTGTACATGTGTGTTCTTGTGTGTTTATGTGTATGAACATTTGAGTGTATGATTGTTTGTGTTTGTGTGTCCATGTGGGTGTGTTATGCTTGAGTGCATGCAACTATGTTGGTTTGGCTATGTTTGTGAATACATGTGCCTGAGTGTATGTGGTTGTGCACATGTGTGTATCCTTATCTTTGTTTGCAAGTATTCATTTGTGATGTGTGTGTGTACATGCATGCATGTGTGTTTGTTTTTATGGATGCATGTGTGAGCTTGTGTAAGTGTGGTTGTTTATGTGCATGTGTCGATGTGTGTGTGTATCTATATGCATATCTTGTGTGCATGCATGTGTGCATGTTTACAATTATGTACACATGAAATCATGCATGTGTGTATGAGTGGGTGTGGGTTATGCATGTTATGCAAGAGTTTGTGCAATGATGTATGTGTGTTTACACATGAATTCATGTGTGTGTGTGTGTTAGTGCATGCATATGTTCAAGTGTATGGTTAGGTGTGTGCTTGTGTGTGTGTGTGTGCATTCTAGTGTGTCTATGTGCATTTGTGTGTGTGTATATGAATTCACATGTCTATATGTGGTTGTGTGTAAAAGTTTGCCTATTCATGTGTGTGTGATTGTGTGCATTCACATGCATATGCATGTATTAGAATGTGTGTGCAAAATCTTGTGTATGTGTGTGTCTTTGTGCAAAAGTCCATGTGTGTGTGTGTGTGTTTGTGCCTGTAGGCTTGTGTGCATGTGCACATGTGAGCATGTGTGTGTGTGTGTTTGTGCCTGTAGGCTTGTGTACATGTGCACATGCGAGCATGTGTGTGTGTGTGCATAGGTGTGTGTTGGTGTGTGTGCATTTAAGTGCATGTGTGTATGTGTGCCTATGTGAGCACACACTTACATGTGTGTGTAGATGATTGCGTGTGTGCTTGTGTATGTCCATGTGCATGGGTGTGTGCGTGTGTGTGTGTGTGCTTGTGTGTGTGAGTGTGCATGTGTGTGTAAATATGTGTGTTCATGTGAGCATGTGTCTACTTGTGTGTATATATGCAAACATGTGTGCATGCATATGTGCATGTGCATGTGCAATTGTGTATGCATGTGCTTGTACACACCTATGTGCATGTTTGCATGTGCATGTTTGCATGTGCATGTCATTGCATCCATGTCTATACATTTTGGGTGTGTGTGCCTATGGTTGTGTTTGCATCTATGGATGTGCATACATGTGTGTGTGAGTGCATGTGTGCACATTTATCTGCACGTGCATGTTTATCTACATGTCCATGTGTTTGTGTGCATGTGCATGTGTCTATATGTGTGCTTGCACATGTGCATCAATGTGCATGTATATGTGTGCATTTGTCTTTTGTGTATGGGCATGTGTGCATGTGAGCATCCATGCATGTGTATGTTTATGTGTTTGATTGTGTGCATGTGATTACATATGTGCATATGTGTGTAGGTGTGTGTATGTGTGGCTATGGCTATGTGTGTATGCATGCTATGTGGTGGGTGTTTGCATATGTGCCAATTTGTGTGTACATATATGTGCTTGTGATTGTATTAGTATATACAAGTGTGCATGCTTTTGTGTTTGGGTATGTGTAGGTTTGTTTGCATGCATGTTTGTTTTTGTATGTAAGTACATGTGCATGCATGTGTGTGTATATATGCATGTTTATGTGCTTACGTGTATATACATGCATGTCTTTATGTCTGTGTGCATTTGTGCATCCAAAAACACACTCACACACAATTACACATACACACACACAAGTACATACACATGCACATGTCGACACACGCACCAACACATCCAAACACTAACACACACATACACTTGCATTCATACACACATTAACAAGAACAAATATACACAAACACATGCAGACACACATGAATGCATGCATGTACAAATACACACATGCACATGCACACACATAGACACACACACACACACATGCACACACTTGAACACAAACAAACAAATACACACACATATGTACACACACACACGTACACACACAAGTAGACAAGCACACACACACACTGACTTGCACAAACAAAAGCACCCTCACACATACACACAAAGACACATACATACACACACACATATGACCATGCACAAATATGCACAGACACAAACAAGCATAAACATTCACACACATGCACACATAGATACACATACACATATCCATAGGCGTGGAGAAAAAAACATGCATGTCTATGCACATGCACACACATGCATGCACCAAATACACACACACATGCACACAAAAACACACATGTGCCCATGCACTCGTACATGCACGCATGCAAACACACACTCATGTGCACATAAACACACGTGAACTAACATAGATACACACACACACACATGCAAATACAATACACACACATGCACATACACATGCACACACTTAAGTGAATAAGCATTGGCATTGACACATGTGTACACACATAATCACAAACATATCCACACACATGTAAACACACACACAAATGCACATACATGCATTGCTATTTGCATACACACCTACACACAAACATGAATACAAACATGATTTATATGAATGCACACAAGCTTACACATACACTCACATGCACACAGACACATAATAACACATACACACACACACAAATGATCACATACATACATGCATACGCACACACGCTCATACAAACATCAACAAATGCATGCACACTCAAACACATTCACATATGCACACATGAACACAAATGCTCATGCACACAACACATGAACACAAATATATATACATAAGCACACACCCACCCACGAACTCACATAAGCACACATCCACACATACACACACTTGCATGTACAACAACTAATACATGCACATACACACACACATATACTCAAAATATCTTAAACACACACAAATAAACACATGCATGCACTCACATAAAAACAAGTTTGCATACAAACACAATGGCATGCATTAGAACACACACACAAACATGCACACATAGGTAAACAGACACACATGAACACAAGCATGCACATGCATGCACTCTCACATGCACACATAAACAAAGACATCCACATGGCACTCATGAGCTCACGTTCATGCACAAAAGCACACACATGCACTCTAACACACATACATGCACACACATAGAAAGACCAACAAAAACCCTCACACACACTTGCACCCACACACAAACATGTGTGCATGTACATATGCACACAAACACACAAACAAAACTTGGTGCACACACACACACTTGCATAAGCACATACACACAAACATGCATATGCCATCTACTTGCATTCATATACATGAACAAACTTAATGACATGCACAGGCACAATCAGATGCACACAAACCCTGATGCACACACACATACCTACTTGCATAAGAACACATGCATGCATGCACAAACACACACACACACACGCACCTACACTGATGCATGCATATGCAATTGCACACACAGATACACCTATATACACAAAGACACACATGCATATACATCGACACACATGTAGAAGGCTTGACACCAAAAATGGAGCATTCCTGAAATAGAAGTTTGAACCAGTTGGAGTCTGGTGGCAAGAGAGAGGTAATGGTTAGTCCAACCACCAATTGGATCTTGGACTCTTTGGAGAAGGTTGCTGCAATCCCTTGTCAAGATTGGACGAGCAGATAAAGGAAGCCCCAAGTCAGTGATAGGAAGAGAACCAATTGGAAACCCAAGGAGGCTGGCCAGGGGGTTCTATCCTGAACACTTTCGGGTTGGATTCACTTACTGAATTGGTCGAATTAGAGTGGCTCCATGCCACAGCCATATAGCTTGTCACAACTCATCACTCCTTCAATCGGAACTTCTCCTTACACCAGAGAGAGAGAAGGCTTGATCCACCCACCACATTCAGTTCAGGGTTGTACATACCAACAACAACCAGGTTGAGCAACTAGAATAGGAATGATGGGCAAACTGGGGCCCCTTCTAGGGATCTAAATGAGCTCTTTTGCTTCAGAAACACAAACACACATATATGCATGCACTTATACACACATATGTACACATATTAAGGCACAAACAAACACACGTAAACACACACATGCAAAAGCAAACACACATATATGCATACACATAAACACACAAGCACACATACAAATGCACATGCATATACATCTACATACAAAATTGCAACACATACACACACATGCACACAAATACACACATGCACTAACTTACAGAGACACCCACACATACACATGCACTTACACACACATGGATACATTCAAACATATATGCACATGCATACAAACATACCTACATAGGCTTATGCACACACTATCATGCACACACACATACATGCACATGTGCATACACACGCACGTAATAACACAATAACACATGTGCACAGACACATACACACATGAATGCAATCACAGAAGCACACATGCCTACACATGCATGTACATGCATATACAATCATTCACACAAGCACACACACACACACACAATGCCTATGCACACAAACATAAATGCATAAGTACACACACACCTGTAAAATCACACAAGCACACACCGACACGCACACACTCACATGCACAAAAACTAAAACAAGCACACACACATACACAACACACACAAATGTACATGCACACATAATTTGGCAAGTTCACACCAATACACTTGCACATGTATTGGAACACACACAAGCACATAGGAATACACACACGGGTGCATACAAAAGCACAAAAACCTACACAAATACATACACACATGCAGACATGCACACACATGAAAATACACACATGCACAAATGTATGCACACACACACAAAAACACATGCACAATCATACACTTGAAAAATGCACATATGCACACACATACTTGAATACACACATACTCACATCCATAAACACATGTGTGTGTGCATCCACACACAAACAAAAATACAAACATAAGTAGGCACACGCACACACATGCACACACAAAAATATTCACGTGCATGCACACCCCTCTCACCACTCACATATGCACACATGCACACACATGCACGAACACATGCAAACCCACACACACACAAACACACACACACTCACAAACACATGCACGTACATATGCCTGTGCTTGTAGTCCCACACACACACACAAAGTCACACACATGTGCATAGCTAGACACACACACACATAGACATACTTCTACACACACAAGCACATACATGCATAAACATGCACACATACACACATGTAAACCCATACACACACAAACATACATATGCACATACACATGCATCTGTATGCAATTTCATGCACACACAAAGACACATTTACATTCATAGAAACACATACAAATATAAACACACATACAAAGGAACACACATGTGCATGCATAAGCACACACATGCAATCACACACATAATCACACAAAGCGAAGAGCACACACACATGCATGCATGTGCACATCTGTACACACACACACACACATGCACATGCATTGATGCATAAGACACACAAAGATGCACACACATGTGCTCACACACACAGAATCAAGCACACAAGCATGTATGTACACACACACACAAACACATACAAATGCTCTCACACACATGCACATGCACTCATACACACATTAACATGAATGTGCAAACATAAATACATGCACATACACACATGCACATGCACACAAATGAACACAGATCACATTAATACACACGCCTACACACACATGCATATAAACACACTCACACAAATGTACACACGCAATTACAAACAAAAGCTGACATGTAGACACACATAAATACACTCACATATACATGCATCGACACATATGCACACACTCACACACGACCATGCATATACATTCACACACCTACACTTGCACACACATATACACACACACACATGCTTGCAAGCATGCAAAGACACAGAAATACTCAGACAATCATGTACATGCACACAAATAGGCACACACAAGTGCTCATAGGCAATGACAAAAAACATGCATACATATGACCATGCACACACGCACATCTACAAACAAACCCACACATGTCCACACACACACATGTATATGCACACACATAAATGCACATTCATGCACTAAAAATGCACATATGAACAACATATAGAGATGCATACAAACGCACACACATGCAAAAAAACACACACTTGCACAAGTACATGCACACGCATTTTCTCGCATTCACACATGTGCACACACTTAAAGGCACATGCATAGGCACAATCAGATGCACATGCACACTAATGCATACACACAATACTTGCATAAGAACACACGCATGCATGCATGTACACACACACACACACCTACACTGATGCATGCATATGCAATCGTACACATAGATACACCTATATACACAAAGAAATGCGGACATAAACACACTCATAAGAATATACACTTGCACACATGCACACAAATACAAACACAAACACGTACATACACATGCATGAATACACATATACGTACATACATTAAGACAAACATAAACACATAGACACACACATGCAAATGCAAACACACACGCGCACACATACATGCATACACACACAAATAGATGCATGCACACATGCACAAATACATACAAAATTACAAACACATATACACACACACATGTACATGCATGCACACACATACACATGCACACTATCTTACAAACACACCAAAACATATGCATGCACTTTCACTCACATGGATGCATTCAAACATATGCACACATGCATTCATACACACAGGCTCATGCACACACTCCCATGCACACACATATACATGCACATATGCATACACGTACACACAATAACACATGTGCACACACACACATACACACATGCATGCACACACACACATACACACATGCATGCACACATACAAGCACACACATCTACACATGCATGTAGATGCACACACAATCATTCACACATGCACATGCATACACACACACACAAATGCCCAAGCACACAAACACATATGTACAAACACACACACATCCACATACTCACACAAGAGCACACCGACACACACACACACTCACATGCATAAAAACTAATACATGCAGAATCATATACACATACACAAACATGAGCTCTAACATATGCACCCATACACAAACACACACACATGTAGATGCACACATACTTAGACAAGTTCACACACATGCCAATGCACATGCATTAGAACACTCACAAGCACATAGGCATACACATGCACACATGCATACATAAGCACAAAAACCTATACAATTACATACACACATGAATATATGCACAAACAAAAAGACACACACACAAGAAATAGAAACATATACACATATACACACACATGCATATACACATACACACACACACACATGCACAAACATACATGTAAACACACACACACACACGTGCATTCAAACACATATCGACACACACAAAGGTATATACGTGTGTGCATGCACATGCACAGACATCTACATATATAAATAAGCACAAGTACACATGCATACAAACATGCATGCACACACACAAAAGTACATGCATGAACACACATGCACACCCATGCACATGCATATATGCACATCCGTTCATACACACACACGCACACACAAATATATACATCCATAATCGCACTCACACAGGCATACACGAACATACATATGTGCCCAAACATGCACAAACGCATGCAAACTTATATACATATACACACACACATTCACGTGTGCTTGCACATGCACACAAACACACACACATGCACACACACACCAAAGAACACACACCTGTAAGTGCACACAGGCTTGCACACTCACATGAAATACACGCATGCAAGCACCCATACATGCACACACATAAGAACATAGGTGCACGCAAGTGCACACACACATGCACATACCTACACACACAAACAAAAATGTATGCACATACACATACACACTCACTCACACATACACATGCACATTCACATGCATACACAAGCACATGAACATTCATGCATATCTACATTCATAGGTACACATGCACACATAGACTCACAAACAAGCATGCACACACTCATGTATAGATAAACACATACACACACATGCATGCAAACACACCCACTCACACCCACATTCATGTGTATTGATGCACATAGACAAATGCATGCACTCATTCCCATGCATATACACACACAAGTATGCACACACACACACACAGATATATATATATATATATATATATATATATATATATGTATGTATATATGTATGTATGTATGTATGTATATATATATATATATGTATGTATGTATGTATGTATATATATATATATGTATATATATATATATATATGTATGTATGTATATATATATATATATGTATATATATATATATATATATCTATATATATATACATGTACATACTCCCACACCAATATACACACATAAGAACACACACACATCACATCGAACATATACAAATGCAAACAAAGACACACAGTACGCACACACACGTGAATGCATAGAAACACACATGCATGAGCATATGGATATAGACATACAGAGATACATACATACATACACCCATACACATAAGCATATGCACACACATGCACATACATACACGTATGCTCATACACAGACACACACGTGCACACACACGTGCACCTATGTATAAACACAAGCGTACACATGCACACACCTGCACACACACACAGCTACACACGCACATGCAGGATCACACTCCCACACACATGCACACATGCATTCACATTAGACACAAGTAGGTAAATATACACATGCACACATGCATGCAAATGCATGCATAGATGCACACACATGCACATTCACACATGCCTATATATATGGAGACACACACACAAACACATGAACACAAACACATGCACATGAACACACACATACGCACATGCATGCTCACACATAAGCACCTATATACAAACACATGCATACACATAGGTAGTCACATGCACTCAAACACAAGAACACACACATGTGTACACATGAGTTAACATACACATGCACATACGCACACACAAATGCAAGCAATTGCTCACACACAAACACAAATTAATACAAATGCACACTTGCATGTAGAGACACACATGCATACTCATAAAGATAATCATGCAAATCTTGCATAGTCACACACATGCATATGAACACACACGCATACATTTATCTACATGTACACACACATGAACACATAAATATACACTCATGTACAAATACAAATGCATACACAAACATCCAAAGACACCCACAAACAAGAACTTAAATTAGATACATGCATCTACACACATATGCATGTACACATGTGCACATATACATATAAACATATATAAGCAAAAATACCCATGCACCCACACACACATTCACACCAACACACACATATGCACACATGCAAACACACGCACAAGTACACACATGGAAACCAACACTTATGCAGAAACACATACATGCACCTAGACATGCACACCCACAATGACACACATGTACAAAAGAATACACATGTACAAACAAATGCACAAGCACACATCCACACACACATGCATATACAAATGTGCATGCATAGACATGAATGCACACATGCACACACACATGCATGCACTACAAGGGCACACAACATGTACAAATACACAAACATACACTGAAACACACATGTGCACACATATATGCATATGTATTCACATACATGCACACACACATCCTCACACACATACCGACACATAACCACATAAACACGCATGAGTGCATGAAAATAAGCAAACATACATGCATCCATGTGCACACATATGCACACACAAACACACATAGAAGCAGGCACACACACGATAACAACAATGCACACTACCAAGCACGTGCACTCACACATACATTCACACACATGCGTGCAAATGTATACACATAAAACACACCCAAACACATATGCACATGGATAGACACACAGCCACATATGCAGATACAAAGTCATGCACATGCACACATACCCAAACACACAAGCACACACATGGTGACACATGCAAGAATACACAAGCACACACATGTACATGCACACATTAGTTTGTGTGCATGAACACATGCACATGTGCATACACATCCTCACATGTGTGTACACACTCACACATAAACATGTGCACACACACGAACACACATGCACACTCACACACGGGCATACGTACACCACACACATGCACATACACACACTGACACAAGCACAACCAATCCCACAAATAAGCATACATGCAAGTAAATGCAAAGATAGCACTCACAACACAAACTACACACACACACACACCTATGCATACACATGTACACACACACACAAACTTATGCATGCACACAAACATACACATATGTTCATGCACACAAATACATGCAAGCACACGCACACATACATGCATGCTTGCACACATGTATGCACCCATGCACACATACAAACATTATGCATGCACACACATACAAACGTTATGCATGCACACACACATTCAACAACATGCACACACATACAAACATTATGCATGCACACACACACACCCCTATGCACATTCACACAAACACACACACACATGCACTAGCACATGTCCACACACACAGATGCATAGGTGTAGACACACACACATGTACACACAAAGGCTCATAGACATGCAATACATATGTTTAGACATGTAAAATGCAACATGCATGTTTGTAGTTTCTTTCACAAACACATGCAGATGTAGGCACCAACACATATGTACACATAGATGCACTCACACACACTTAAGTACAAATAGATAGAAACACACATGAATGCACACATGCACAAATAAGCATATATGCATCCATATACACACAAGCACAAACACACACACACACACATACACACATGAACATGTACACAACCAGACACATGTACACTTTCACATGAATGCATAACCACACAACCACACACATAAGTGCATACATCCATACAAATTGAAACATGCATGAACACACACACACATGCACATACACACAAATACATGCACATGCACACATACACATAGGTGAAGTCACACACATGCGCATATGCACATATAAGAATGATGCATAGACATATATTTTTTATAGGTTAATGCATGCACACAGACACACACACACATACCTACACACATGCATGCAAACATGTGCACAAGTACATGAACAAACACATGCACACATGCACACAAATAGAGGCACACACTCACACACTTGAATGCACACATGCATGCTCACACACACCCACAACCATACATGTGCACACACACATGCACATGCACACATACACACATGCACAAACACAAATATGCATACACACACACATTCACACACATGTGCATGTATGCACATAAAAATACACAAGCACATACACAAAAACATAATCATGGAGAGACACAAGTAGACATACAGACATGTAGAAATGCACATATACACACACATATATGCACACACATCGACACACACATATGTGTAAGCACACACATACACACACACACACATACACTTAAGCACACATGCACACCAAGACGTACATGCACAAGAACATAACTACACCTAAACACATGCACACACACACATAGACTTAAAACCCATACACGTACAAAAGCAGACGCACATAAATCACACATTCACAAACACATGCACACACTTATGCACAAACACACATGAATACACAAACACACCTACACTTCTGACATAAAGACAATCATGTTTACATGTGCAAGCAAACAGACAAACATGCATGCACATACACACACACACATATGCACACATACGCACATTCACACACACACACACTATCACACCCTTACTCATAAACACAATCGCACACATGCATGCATGTAGGTGCTCGCACATACACACAATCATACATGTAGACAAGCATGTAGACACAAGCATAAGCACAACTAAGCACATAAAAGCACAACCAAACACATGCTTTTAGGAAGTCACATCAACATTCATGCACACAAATAGCCCATGAAAACGTGCACACATAAACAATTGGACACAAAAAAATCACACACACAAATGTATGCATAGATGGGCATAGTTGTGTAGACACACATACACACACATGCACACATGTACACACACATATGGATGCATAACACACACACACACACTAGCAAAGAACACATATGAACTTACACACACACATGCACAAGAAGACATGCACATGTGCATAGAAACATACTTACACACACTTAAGCACATTCGTAAAAAAACAAACACAATGCACATGCACAGAGGCATGCATAAGCATAGATGCATTCACATGCAAACACATGTGCACATAGACAAAAGTGCTCACACACATACATGCAAATATGCCCACACATTAGCACATACACATGCACACATACATGCAAAGAAATACTCATGCATGCACACACGCATAAACATGCACACACATATATGCTTACTCATGAACATGCACACATACACAAATGCAAATGCGCACACATACCAAACACATGCACATGCATGAGCAGACGCACACAATCACATATGCACACAAAAAAGAACAACACATACATGTGCATGAAAAACATGTATGTAAACATAGACACACTTATGCACATAACCACACATGTGCACACAAACACATGCACACACATAAAAACACACATGCATACATTCATACATATGCATACACATGAATGCATATACACACACCCACATGCACACACACACAAATATGTACAACCATGCATGCACATATACACACGTACACACATGCATATGCACATAAAAGAACTTGCAAAGGTACACACACATGGACATGCAAAGATAGAAACACAAACACACACACATAAATGAATACATAAATACACACAAACATGCACATGCACCCACATGAATGTAAGCACACTCATACACATGCAGACACAAACACACACACATACAAATGAAAGCTCACAAAAACACATGTGCATATACACATGCACACACTAAGATACACACCTACATACATGCACACACCACACACACACATGCTTGGTCATGCTCAATCATATAGACAAACCTACAAAAAAGCACCTACATGAACACACACACATACACACTTATGCACACAAATGCAAACAATAACAAAGACATACACAAACAAAAAGATGCATGCACACATAGACCTAGATGAATGAACACATGCATATAGACACACACGAGCACACCCACTCACACGTACACATACATGCATGCATATAAACAAGCATGCACACATACACATGTACACACATAAGTATGCACAAGCACATAGTCAAGCGCAAAAAACCACACACACATGCTCGATCACATACACAAGCGCACACAAACACATGCAGCCACATATGCATGCACATAAACATACACAAGCATGCACCCATGCACATGCTTAGAAACAGGCACACACAATAATACATTCCAGTACACATGCAGATACACACACATGGGTGTACACATACATGCACATAGCAATAAACAAAGGCACATACACACATGAACACACATGCAAATGCACATGTAAATACATGCACACCCACTCACACTAATATGCATAGACATACATGCACACACACACTCACACACATGCATAGACATTCACACACCCATACACAAGCACACAAACACACACTTATACACAAGCACAAACTAACACACACACACATGCATGCATACACATGCATGATCTCACATGCAAACTCGCATACACTCATACACACCACATGAACATCCACATGCACACACACATGTTCATACACACCACAAATGTGCCCACATGTGCATGCACACGTACACACAGACCCTGGCAACGACACCCAAACCTGCACATATGCATACATGCATAGACATGAGCACATGCAAACACAACACACACACATAAACATGGACATGCCTCCACGTGTGTGCACACACATAGAAACATACAAATAGGTATATGTACAGACAAATTCACAAGTGCATGCACACATACCTTCTTACCCACAAAAACATACACACACACGCACGCACACACATGCATGTTTCAATGCACAAAAATCACATACACACACTTGCACTAATTCATACACTCACACAAAAGAGTACATGAGCAAAACATACACACACACATGTACATCCACACATGGATACAAACACATAGATGTAAATTCACATACACACATTTACATGCATCAACACACACATGTATTGATATACACACACATAGACACACTCACACATGTAAGCACAAACACACAAAAATAAACACGCAAAAAATGACAAAAATATGCATGCATACACATACACAAGCACACTCACATGAGAACACACATACATGCATGTGAACATGCACACACACACATGCCCAAACATACATGCACATACACAAAAAAATGCACACAAGCATGCCCACATATATTAACACAGGCATACACACATAAAAATGCCCATGTATAGGAACACAAACATACAGACACACACACATACACCCAACTACACGCATACATATAGATAGGCACAAACATGCATATGCAATGCATAAACACACACATTGACACACTCAAAAAGATGCACACACATGTGCACTCATGCACACTCACATGCATCAGCACACACACACTCATAGAATCATGCACACACACAAACATATACAAGCATGCACACATGCATATGCACACGCACAGATATTCACACAGACACATAAATACACATGCACATGTGCACAAGCATACACATATGCACATGTATATGCACACACACCCACAAGTGCACATACACACATTCATACATGCTAACAGATGCACATATGCTCATGCATATGCATGCACACATAAATGCTAAAACGCACACATGCATACAAACAAACTTATTAAAAACACGTGTGCACACACACCAGTGCACCCACAAAAATATATACACATGCATACACAAATGCACAGTTACACACACATGCACATGTGTCTATAGACATACGCACACTTGCACAAACACATACATGCACACCTGCACAATCATGTACACATACATACACACACATAAACACATAAATGTATGCAAACAAGTACACACTTGAACACACACACGTGCACTTACATACACATGCACACATACATGAACACATATAGGCACACAGGCACCATTAACCACACATGTATATACATAAATGTAGACACACATATATGCACAAAGACTCACACATGCACACAAACTTGCTCACTACCACATATTAACTTGAACACACTTAAGCACACAAACACACATGCACATGCATGCATGTATACTCTACTATACTCTCCTCTATTACTCACTTAAACAAACTTAGCCTAGCTTAACCTAGCCAAACCAAGCACTACTTTACTATACCCAGTATTATTACTCTACTCTGGCTTAGCCTAACATAGCCTAAGCTAACTAAGCTCAGCTCTGCTCTACTCTACTTTTGCCTAGCATAGATTAGTCTAACCTAACCTAGCCCTGCTCTACTCTACTCTATTCTATTATACTCTGTTATACTCTTCTCCACTCTACTCTGCTCTACTCTGTTCTGCTCTCCTCTATTCTACTTTAATCTGCTCTCCTCTCCTCTCCTCTCCTCTACTCTCCTCTTCTCTCCTCTCCTCTACTCTACTCTACTCTACTCAACTTTACTCTACTCTACTCTACTCTATATTACTCTACTCTACTCTACTCTACTTTACCTTACTCTTCTCTACTATAACATAGCCTAGCATAACCTAGCTCTACTCTACTCTACTATTACTTAGTCTAGCCTAATCTCACTCAGCTCTTTTCTACTCTACTCTACTCTGCTCTACTCTACTCTACTCTACTCTGGTCTGCTCTACTCTACTCTACTCTGCTCTGCTCTACTCTGCTCTGCTCTACTCTACTCTACTCTGTACTACTCTGCTCTGCTCTACTTTGCTCTATAGTCTAGCCAAGCTTAGCCAAGCATAACTCAGCTTACTCTACTCTACTCTACTCTACTCTAGCATAGCATAGCCTAACCAATTATAGCCAAGCCTAACCTAGCTCTATCTACTCTACTCTATTCCACTCTACTCTACTTTACTTTAACTTAGCCTAGTTAAACCTAACCTAAAATAACCTAGCCTAGCCTAACCTAAACTAACTTAGCTTTACTTTGCTCCACTCTTCTCTTCTCTACTCTGCTCTGCATTGCTCTCTGCTTTGCTCTGCTCTACTCTACTTTCCTTTACTTCTCTCTACTTTACTCTACTCTTGCCTAGCCTAGCCTAACCTATCCCAACCTAGCTTTACTTTACTCTACTATACTCTAGTGTACTCTACTCTACTCTAGCCTAGCTTAGCCTACCCTAACCTAGCCTAGCTAGCTTAGCCAAGCCAAATGTAACTCTACTCTATCCAACTCTACTCTACTCTACTCAACTCTAGTCTACTCTACTCCACTCTAACTTATCCTAGCCTAATATAACCTAGCTCTACTCCACTCTACTCTACTCTACTTTTTTCTGCTCTAGCCTAGCTTAACATAGCTCTACTCTACTTTGCTCTGCTCTACTTTTCTCTTCCTTACTCTACTCTCATCTACTCTTCATTGCTCTACTCTACTCATCTTTACTTTACTATATTATGATCTACTATACTCTACTCTACTTTACTCTATTCAAATCT